>VXBW01005110.1:1816970-1839171 GCA_013400375.1 Thinocorus orbignyianus | reverse complement strand
TGCCTCTGTACTCGGCACTGGTGAGGCCTCACCTCGAGTGCTGTGTTCAGTTCCGGGCCCCTCACTACAAGAAGGACATTGAAGTGCTGGAGCATGTCCAGAGGAGACCTACCAAGCTGGTGAGGGGTCTGGAGAACAAGTCATATGAGGAGAGGCTGAGGGAACCAGGCATGTTTTTTTATTTTGGAGAAGCGGAGGCTGAGGAGAGACCTCATTGACCTCTACAACTACATGAATGGAGGTTGTAGAGAGATGGGTGTTGGCCTCTTCTCCCAAGTGAATAATGACAGGACCAGAGGAAATGGTCTGAAGTTGTGCCAGGGCAGGTTTAGATTAGATATTAGGAAGAATTACTTCACTGAGAGGGGGGTCAGGCACTGGAGCAGCCTGCCCAGGGAGGTGGTAGAGTCACCATCCCTGGAGGTCTTTAAGAAATGTGTAGAGGTGGCACTTCAGGGCATGCTCTAGTGGCTGAGATTGCCAGGTTTTTCTGTGTGTGTATGGTTGGACTCGATAATCTCAGAGGTCCTTTCCAACCATGATGATTCTGTGATTCTTCTGACCACAAACATAAGTCTGGACAACAGAAACGAAGCCATCACCACTAACAAACACTGGATTGAGAAAATCTAATTAAGTCAATACAAATAAGACTTGGGGAGACTATTACACTTGAGTACCTTAGTGAGTGATTCAAGCTGAGACGCAGCTTTCTTGGAATTTGAACTTGGATGAACCAGAATGGATCATCCTTGGAAACTTTTTGTGCTGGAGAAGTTAATTTTTAACTTATGCCATTTTGTCATTTGTAGTGGAAATCGGTATTTTTTTCTTGGAGCTTTTGCTCCTGGAGTCCACTATGGTCTCTGGTTTTATTACTAAGCAAGAAATTTACGACTCTTGGTTATAAAGATGAGATAAAAATGTAGCCAAACACATTACAAAGACTCAAAAGTATAAATATGAAATACAAGCAGCTTTTTTTTTTTTTTTAAATTTACAAACCCAGTTCCACAAGTTTCTGAAGAAAGTCCGTTGTTTGGGGTGAAATCTAGGTCATGATTTTTGAGTCCTTGGGCTTGGCAGCATGACTTTGGCCTGTAGCTCAAAATGTAGCCTTTCATCTGCACTTTGGGAGTCTATTATCGTTGTCAGAATCACACAGTGTAATACAGCAACTGCTCAAAGCAAAACAAACCAACCCAAAATACTTCAAGATACTATAGTCATTATATCCATGTGTCTGGCTATTTATAAGCCAGTTAGCTGACGTGCTCCACACATTCTGGAGGCAATAACTTGCCATTCCTGTTTATTTTTGCAGGTGCCCTTGAAGCAAGTAAAAAAAGCGAAGTGCCACAGAGTTGAGAAGGAGAGAATTTGTTTGCTACACATAGTGAAACAGTAGGTCCTTTTCTCAAAGCCTGAGAAATGATACATGAACTGCAGTGAAGAATTTCTGGAGTTGGTTCAATTCATTTTGACACTTGGGGGAATACTAATTGAGCGTTCAATAGCTTCAACACTGTGGGAGTGGGGTAAGCCAATCCAGGAAAACCATCAGCCGTGGGGAAACCAATTTCCTCTCTCAAACTTATTGTTCCTGTATGTCAAAGGAGATCCCAAGAGATTCTACTTGTTGCTGACACATTCCAGAAATCTTTTTTTTTTTCCCCAGTACTTTTTATTTTTTGTTAAATCAGCAGAAGCAGGCACGAGAGTTAAGTATCGCAAGGGCAAAAGAGAAAGCTTTAGCTTAGAAAATAAATATCAAGAAAAGAGGCAAGATAGTTGAGAAAAGACAAAAATGCCAACCTGCTGGTGTCCACTGCCCTTGCAGTGCTATGCTGTGCATGTATCTATGTATGTACAAAAAACTAGTGTGTCTGCATAAAGGTTATTTACTTGACCAGTCCCTCTGCTGATATGAAATAGAGTAGCTCTGCTGAACTCATTAGAATTATGTATTTGTTAGATCGTGGCTGCTTAGCTCACTGCAAAACAAAGAGATAGATGGTCCTTGGAACATGAAGCTATGAAGTAAATATTGCTCGCTCTCAGCTACAGAACTCTCAGCTTTTGCTGAGGATGTGACTACCCTACACAGTGAGGATATCCCAGATCCAGTGTTATTTTTCAGGTTTGTTTGGGAAACTACCAGGAAATGAAAGAACCACATTAGAAAAAAGACCTTTCCTATTTCTCATTACAAAAACCTTCCCCACAACAGAATTACAAGCCTGTCTTTGAGAGGATCAGTGAAGACCCTTGACAGTCACAGGCACCTTTCACTACGCAGGCATTAAACAAGCGAACATCAGAACAAGCAACAGGCATCTTCTCAATCCACCTCTCCTCCTTTCATAAGAGTAACTGTTCAGAATTAAAACACACAGCTATCGTATTTACATAAGCCTTTTACAAGTTTCAGCAGTTTCAAAGACATTGCTTCATCTCCTTCCCATTTTCTGCAGGGATATTAGTGTCATCTGGAAAATCTAAGTCCACCTGACAAATACTCTGATGAAACTAATAGCAACGGAGCAACAGTTTTCAAATACTCTTTGTGCTTCTTGGTTAAGAATTCAGTATTAAAGATTTACTGTGTTTTTCTCCACTATATTAAAAGCCTATACTTTAATATTTTAAAACTTCCAAAGTTGTGTGCCAATAGTATCACATCTGTCACTGACAACAGTACACATTCTACCAGTGGCAGATTTAAGCTATGAGAGAATCTACTGTGGTTCTTACTGTGTTGTGGCAGACCTACAGTAGGTCATAATTTCTTGTCTACTAGGCATTTTCTGTTAAATTTCAACACATGAAGCTATTCCTCACTTCTTTACAATGTTTACTAGTACTGTCATCACTGTTGCCCCAGGATCTCACATTAATTAATTTATCCTCACAGCACTCCTTCGTTAGATGCCAGATTTTCCAGAGAGGTAAGACTCAAATTTTTGAGTGCTCAACACCTAAATTGGAGCCAAGTTTTCAGAAAAGCTGGGTTCTCATTTAGGTTCTTAAATATGGAGCAAGTTTTTCAAAGTTCCCAACACTCCCAACCCTCACAGCAGTGCCTGCTGCCCAGATTGTGTAAGAAGCTGAGGATACAGTGTGCTAAACTTTTTTTCTACAGATGAATATTACATTTTGGTGCCTAAATGGGAGGGGACTTCCTTGTAAAGTCTGGCTGTCAGAGTGGGAGGCTGAGATCTTTTGAAAATCAGGATTGCTATTGTAAGATTATCACTACTTTGCAGAAGACAAACTGACAGATAGAGTGAGCCACAGTGCTCACACGGCATTTGCATAGCAGGTGGAAATGAAATTAGGATTCAGGCTTTCAAGCCATCCATTTCTGTCCACGTATGTTCTTGCAAATTGGCCTGCAGTATGGTAGGCTTATAATAGCATATGTGTTCAGCTCCAGTGAGAACTGCATGTCAGCGGTGTGTGAGGTGGGCACTGGCTAAAACGCAAGCTGAAAACCATCCTGCATGATGACAGAGCTGCTGTATGTGACACGGAATGAGGCAGAATTAAGCAAGTTCCTGGAAAGCTGCAATATAACATTTTCTGCCTTCCTCCTACTCAAGGGAGCTGAGAAAAACAAAGATGGACTGACTATCTGTGCTTGCATTTCAGACGCAAGCAATCCCAGGAAATCCTAGGAAAAAGGTCTTAAGAAAAGAAAAAAAAAAAGAAAAAAAAAAGGTGTTAGCCCTGTGTTCTTTGGTCCTAGTAATAGGTGTCAAGGCTAAGAATTCATCATTAGTTCTTTTTTTATAGCAGTACAGCTACACAAAGCCTAAAATAACCAGCCTTGCTAACGGGCAAAGTTAATTACTCCAAGCAAGCATATATGCCTGCTGGCTGTTTCACTTCTATCTCCTGAGCAATCCCGTTTAGCGCTTACTTGGTGAGATCTGAACTTACTGTTTCATAGAGAGTTGCCATGACCAAGGTTGAAATCCCAGCACAACCATGCCCAAAGCAATGCCAAAACTCAGTGATTTTGGTGGAGCAGGAGTTCAGCTCAAATGAAAGGCTGTATAATTGGTTAACCGTTATGAATAATTGGTAAAACATGGGAGACAATACTTAGTTGTTGCTATCTTATAATCCTTCCCCTCTTTGAAAATGTAGGTAAGAGATAATTTTCAAGCATTCCTACTCAAACTCTGGTGATGGTAAGGCACTGTATTTTTCACTTCTAGTAAAGGCAACTCAATTTAGAAGGGACCGGAGCAAGATGGCAAGGGCCAAACTCACAGTTGTGCTAAGCGTCAATGGTGCAGGCAGAGTGGTGGTTGCTTGTCACGTGTAAAAGGTGTTAAAGGATGTTTCAAGGTGGGTCCAGGTTCTCAAGCTCGAAGTGGCAGTACCTCACAGTCTCCTGTTAACTTTGCTTTTCCTAGTCATGGATGTAGTTCCTTATTCATTCGCAGAGCGGTGGTTGCTTGTCACGTGTAAAAGGTGTTAAAGGATGTTTCAAGGTGGGTCCAGGTTCTCAAGCTCGAAGTGGCAGTACCTCACAGTCTCCTGTTAACTTTGCTTTTCCTAGTCATGGATGTAGTTCCTTATTCATTCGCAGAGCGGTGGTTGCTTGTCACGTGTAAAAGGTGTTAAAGGATGTTTCAAGGTGGGTCCAGGTTCTCAAGCTCGAAGTGGCAGTACCTCACAGTCTCCTGTTAACTTTGCTTTTCCTAGTCATGGATGTAGTTCCTTATTCATTCCCTCCCTCTGTTCGGTATCTTAACATTTTTTAAAATATTTTCAGTCTGGCTGTGCTAATGTGACAGATGGGAATGCTCTGGCAGCTTCCTCCTGGTGAAACATTTATAAGGTGGTGTATGGCTTCAGAAAGCAACATATTAGGAAATGGAGGGTTGGGGGGTAGAAGGGAGGAGCTTTCTTATTTTAATTTCAAGCAGCAGGAGCCCAAGTAGAGTGAGTCATAGCTCTTCAAACGTGAATCCCAAAGCAAAGAACAAAATTGAAGGTGCAGAAATATAGGTTAGGCAGCTAGAGCAAACTTAATGCTTTTAATCACTGTGGACCTCCATGGTGATTTGTTTACAAAACACCCAGGGAGCAGGATGGGATGCCACACACAGGTGTTTTAGCCACAGAGAGAGGTAAATCATTGCTTAACTTCATTAATGGAGCCTAATTCAGCATGTCATTTGGCATGTGCTGAATATTGAGCATGTGAGGAGCTGGACTGATGGGCTCCAGAACGGCAAAGGGACCACGGCTCATGTTCGTGATCCTGCAGGGAGGGAGGGTGCGTGGCTGTTGAAGGAAAGCTGGCCTCTTCACAGCCAGCTGGGATGTTTACAAAGTTTAGAAAGTGGGAGCAGTAATTACCATCACACTGAATAAGAAGGGTGGGTGGGAAGATATTTCTGGTTTTCCTCACACCCCCTCCTAGCAATATCACTAACACGAGTACTCCCATAATGCGCAATATAATGGTATCCCAGCAACCGTGCTGAAATAATACTATTCTGTACTTTATGTATAGAGCGGTACCTGCACAAAACTCAAAGCCCTTTACAAAGACGACAACCATAATTATCCTAAGGGCTAATTTTGTAAATTAGGGAGGCATTGGAATACCAGTGAGGTTTTTGCCAATCAAACAGAGGGAACAGATGTGTATTGGTCCTGAAGTAATTATTTATTTATTTTGGCCAAGGGCAGGTTTCAGCATGCTCTTCTGGATGGCTTCATCACAAAATCAGTCTTGATTACCCTGCATGGCAGAATAGAGTTGAGCTTATAAAGAGGTACCATCTTTCTGGGTTTCATTACATGATGTTATTTAGAGATCCAGAACTCTCTTGGTTACTCTCCTCCAACATACCTTTAATCTAGTCCTTATTTTGGCACTGCTAGGTCACACAGTTAGACAGTGGGGTATGCTTTTCTGTTTGCTTAGCTGGAGCCATTGCACTTTAATGTTTGCTAGCACTGCTGAGAAAAATTCCAGCAAGACTGGGGGGTTTCTGGGGGGGGTGTCTTTTTCTACTAGCATTTGCTTATTTGTTGAAACTGAAACATTCTGAAGAGATGGTTTGCTTTTGACAGTTTTCCTTCACAACCCATGAAGCTTTGGGATCAGTCAGCACAAAGGCTGGGCTTCTTAGGGCTCTTGGCATCGCATTGCCTGTGGGGAAGAGAGCCAAGATGTCTGCTCCAGAGTCCTACTCCCATGGCTTTTTCTTTTTATAGAGAATTTTAAAATACGTCTCTTGTCAGAATAATACCAAATTTTGAACCATCTAAATTCTCTTTTAAGCAGAATCATCTTTCAATGCAGAACTGCAACATTCATGCACTTAACACCATTGCCAGAGGCACCAAAACACAAAGGAGTACTATTTGGAGTATTATCCAACACTTCCTTGTATTACAAATGGTAATGCATGTGAAATGGACGCTCTCCTCTTATTGCCACCCAGATGACAAAGTCTAACTGGAAATGAAGGCGTCTCGTTCAATCTTGGATATATCCTAGATGCTTCTCACTGGCTTTTCTGATCCAAATACCCTCCAAGTTTTAACAGCCATGTATTTTTGGACTTCTCTAGCATCTTCCATCTTAGAGCTTTGTAGCAGGCCTTGGAGGTGGAGGAAACATTACAAGCCCACATTTTGCAAATAAGAAGGCTGAAGGCAGGAGGTTGCCAAAGATCACAGTGCGGTTCCAAGGCAGCATGAGGAGAGCAGGACGGATGGCCACCCTCACAGGAAAGAGGAGCTGTGTTATTTCTGGCACACTCAGGCAACTCCATTCTGTCAGCCTCCAGTCTGGAAGCTGTAGAAGCCCTTCATTCTCTGTCCAGAAAATTCATGTAACACTACTTTGTGCTGTGAAACAGAATCCATGCTTTTCTCCTAAGAAGGCTGCATTTCAGATCTAAGCAAAATGACTTTCTTTGGGTGGCAAATGTGCCAAAAGGGAAGTGTTTTCCTGGCAAAATACTGACATCCCTAACTGCAGTAACAGCAAGTGAACAATCTCCTATCCCTCTTCCCCCAGCATCAGTGTCCTTAATGGAAGGAGCATGTTAAAAAATAGCGACTAGTTTGGCTGGAGGGAGCCACAAAAAGTAATTTCTGCCTAGTTGGTTGACCCTTGGAGACATGAACAGCACTGACGCTAGGAGCAAATGAAGAACCACACCGAGAGCAGAGCTCCATATCTCTGTTGTGCTCCAGCTGTGCCCCACAGGGATTTAGAGACTAAATATTTCATCCATCCTGCAGAATAGACTATCTTATTTTCTCAGGAGCTTGATATGGAGCAATGGTTCATTGCAGAGAACTTGAGCATCCTAGGCTGTTACCATTTATAGTGTTTTGGGAATTGGTGAAACACTCTGCCTGTACATCATCTGTTACCATGGCCTGGAAGCATTCACTTCCAGACAGAAGAACAGCTGTAGTAAAGTAAAAGTTGTAGTAAATACATGGCATATAGTGGCACACTACATTAGAACTGCTATGAAAAGCAAATCAACCACATCCATTTCTTCCAAAGCTTCCTGCCACCTGCATGCTGAACAGTGATCTAATTTTGCTGGTGGCTTGACAAAATTTATTTCTCTCAAATTAGTGGGGCTGCACCTGCTTACTCAGTACTGGTGAATTTGACTTAGAAGCATAAAATGACTTCTCCAGGTCTGTTTTCATTGCAGTTCATGGACTATGAATAATTAACTACATTCATCTGCAACAGAGGCATCTGCTTTGGCACATGAATTCAGTTTTTGAGCTGCAGCTGAATTCAGCACTTGAAAATCATTTCAAATGAAGTCTTCTAATTCTCATTTTGATTAATTTTGGTAATACAAGAAGAAGTGACAAGGAACTGCACTTAGAATCCTGCTGTAAAGGAGGGGTCTAAGTGCAGTTCCTTGTCACTTCTTCTTGTATTACCAAACTGAATCAATATGGGAATAGCAAGCAACACCTTCTCTTGCCCTACTAATTCTTGTGGATGATAAGTTTGTTTGCCTAAGAAACATTCTTATTTATAAGTATTTCCTTCTGCCTTCCCGCTTGTAGCTTTCTAGGTCTCTTCGCTGTAGTTTTTAATGCCCGCTGACTGGCATGACAGTTAAAGAGAAACTGGTTTTCAGCGGTTTGGTTGTATGCTAGAGAAAAGTGAAATGCTCTGCCTGTCCATCTGCAGCTATGCTGCATAAAACCAAGAGAATAGCTATGTCATGTGAATCGACACAAAAAATCCACATCAAAAGCCTAGAATATATGTGATCACCAAGAACCCCAAATGAAAATGGAGAGTGAGTGCAGAGCCCGGTTGGAGCACTAGGAAGAAGTATGTCAAAGCAGTAGGGGACCTGACAGGGATGGGACAGAACTGGTCCATGAGGCCATGCATCACAATCTTTAATGTGCCACTTCTCCTACAGTCAAAAGACTGAGCTGTGTGGAAGAAAGAACAAGGCAACTGGGATTAACAGAAGATTAACCACACATGGACCCACTGAATGTTACGGAACCAAAGTGAAAAAGGCTCATGGGTCTCCAATCCGGAATGCTGTCACAGCTATCTTTTTTCCAGGCCAGTGCTTTGTTTTGATTTTTGCGTGCTTAGATATGTTTATTTTACTCTAGAACTATTTTCACGACATTCTTCTGCTTTGTGAGTCCTCTCATGATAATTGTTGTTCTTGTGCTCTTCTGGGTCTGTGTTTGCATAGCACCTAACAGAAGTCAGTCTAGCGTGTTGAGAACTGATCTGCTACAATTATGGAAGAGCCTAACTCTGAAAGAAGGGACATGAATGTAATTCAGGGACCTTTTTTCAGAGGTGAGCCCCAGGATTAAACTCAAATGCCTTGAGATATAAGTTTACAATGCAACCATTTCTTCAACTGAGGCTTTATGTGCATTTTTGGAACAGAAGGTGTTTCAGATAGCTATTTGTCAAATTTGGATGGAGTTTGGTCAGCAAATAATTAAAATAATCGACAGATGGTAGGACAGTGCAAGACAGCATGACAGAAAATATGCAGTTTCCTTAGGAAACCAGGATCACAAAGACAACAGTAAAATTGGACATTTGGATTCACATCATATTTTCTCATTCTACATCTTTTTTTCTGACAGTTTACACTTTTCCAGAAGTACCCCCAATTATTCTTTTTCCCTTTCTGAATTACACTTGCCTTTCTTATGCAAGCAAAGTCACACCTTCCAAATTCTGAGAGATGGAATTACAGTGATAAAATAATGGACTACATTAAGTTCATTTGAGATGAGAAGAGTAAATACAAAACACTTTTATGATGCTGTCTGAATAATAGACATTATATTGTAATGTTCTTGCATATCCAGAAAAATCTTCTACACTATGATTCTTCTAGATAAGATATATGATTTTCTAATTGTGTACCATTCTCTTTCACTTTTTGTTTTGAGAAACACCAATTCCAAATTCCATACATATCCATAAATTACCATCCTAAGCAATCCAAGTTTGGTCATATAGCACCATCTCTAATATTAATGCATCCCTGCTTAGGAAAAATTCATTTAACAACCTGTGGAATTCAAATCACTATCTAAAATTATGCATTTCTCTGGTCTCTTCCTACTCACAAAATGCAGTAAGTTGGCTAGGATCAATGACTTCTACTGTATCTTTGTTCCCACGGGAATACACTTTTTGCTTAGGACTACTCCATGTACAGATTCTCTGAGACTTGCTAGTTACTTCCAAATATCATTCTTCAACACAGTCCCCTGCTGCTAGTAAGGGAATCTGAGCATGTAACTGAGAATTCGTTCCTTCACTAAGAATTTTTAATGTCCAGAATACTCCCATCTCTTCAGTACACACTTTCTGAGCCAAATCCATTACTGTCCAAAACCCTCTTTATTTATTTTTTTAAAGCTGTGAAATGATAAAATCTCTTGATTAGTCTTTTAACAAGAACATTTAATATTACTTGTTTTGCACAAGAAAAGAGTTGTTAGCCTTGTTGTTCTGATTAAATTTAGTTTTACTGTTATTTTCTAGTCTTCCTGCACTTTCAGATAGAGTTCTTTTTACACATTTACAAGTGTGGAACTGCTGAAATGGGATCTGCATCTTCAGTTTAGATTTCTATGAATCAAAACTGCCATACCAGTCTGAGTCATTATTTACTTTCCAACTTCAGATGGCAATTAGCAAGAGAGATTTGAACTCTTCTCAAACACAATATATTTTGTTTTGACGTTTCCAGAGTTTTAAATCAGATTTACACTTACAAGCTAGCTTGGTGGTTTCAGTCTCCATTCCTGCTGAAACATGCTTTAAAGGATAACAGTGTTTGTTTAAATTGATATTCAATAGATAACGGAGAAGCAATAACCTCTTTATACTGAGAAATTATATTTATGTTATTCTAAGTGGCTAAAGACGTCAAGTTCCTAGGCTCTTTTCCTAGTTCACTTCTGAATACCAGTGGCAGAGAATGTGTTGTGGTGCACTGTGACTTAAAGCAACATACACCTGACTGTACTATTTGCTTTGCTAAACGTTGTTTATTTCTTCCTCAGCAAAGAATGAATCATGTAAAGCAATGTCAAATGTAGTAATGCTTACAAAATGCCTTCCAATAAAATATAGTAGCAAAATACACAGGGAAAAGTACCCATGGTACACCTAACTGGTATTCTGTGCAATGGAGATATAGCAGGGACAAACGCTGCTCATAAAATGTGTAACTGATTATGATGATACAGATGAAACAAAACTATATTCCCATCTCAAGCCAAACCTATTTCAGGCTCAGTAAACCCCACTTATGCATTTTTTTCCCTTTCATATTCCAGCTTAAGCAGAAGCAAAGAGCCCCACAAATCTCATTAGAAAGTATATTCTTGCAAGACTTCCAAACTATTTTAGGATGTTCTGAATAGATTTTTTTGTGTTTCTTTCTGTCCAAGTCATACAAAACAGTTTGAGATACTTTTTTAACAGCAAAATCTCTTACACAAGAGGCTAGTTTTATAATAAGATTAGTTACAAAACAGTTCCTTTTTATTTCTTTAGTTTCAAAGAAACAGTCCCTCTGAGGTTTATAAACCATCTCCTACCTCAGCATTTCAAAAGGTGAAATTTGTTTATATGCAGCGGAGAATTTTAAGGCCTCAGTTCACCACAATTCCTAGTGTAATGATATAGGATATAAATATTGCAGGGGACATTTATTGACCCTTTGTATAACCATAAACCTAAATATCACATTTAATAGAACAAAGGCAAAGCAGTGATGGGAAAACTACGTCATCTCCACCTTTGAAATGTTCCACCAGTTGAAGTTTTATCCTTCTCTTTTTAATTTTTCTTTCTTTTCTCTCTCTCTCTCTCTCTCTCTCTTTTTTTTTTTTAACCCATGACCCATATGGTATATGACATCTCTGTGTGGACTCTCTCAAGCAGATCTGCTTTCATATGCGCTGCAGTAGGATCTGACCTAAATGCTACAAGCCAATTAAGTCTATCTGGAAAAATGAAAGATAGACAGATGAAACCATGAAGATCTATGAAAAACTGAAGCAGAATACTGGCAAGTTTTGAGTGTATAACCTACATGTCAATTCTTCAGCTCACTGGAAATACTGCGAAATAGGGTGCTAGTGCCCATATCCTGAGATAACTTGCACAGAGTTTCTGCACAAGCAAGAAAAAGATTCCTCTTTACTCTGTTGAAGGGCACCATTTGATAAAGTCTCCCTGATAAACTCCCCTTCAGCTATTAGCAGGTGGAAGATTGTGTTTTTGCTGAATAACTCCTAGGTTACACAGACAAAAACATCACGTCATTAGCAAGGCCAGTATCAAATGTAGCTGTAAATCATCAGAATTCAGCTTTTACTCATACATCATCATTTGTAATTTTGAAAATTTATGTTTAGCTAAATAATTTTCCACAGTGTGAGAAATTAAATCCCAGCTTTAAAACTGTATTTCAGCACCATAGTAACTACTTAGCATGCTGTTTTTCACAAGGAAGAAGGAACGCACTCCAGGCTCTGCCTGACCAGTCAGGTATATTACTGTCGATTTCAGTAGCTGGAACCAGACGGTCCACTGTTGCACATGTCAAAACTATCTTTATTGCTAACAGTATATTCCAAATTGTTCCATACTCAGATATGCTGATATTCACTTCCTGTCTGTTTCAATGAGCTTGGATCACAAAATGTAATGCATACCCATAGCATAGAGTCTTCCCTCTCCATCAGCTGCACTCCAGAGCAGCCTGCCAAGTAAAGAGAGTTGCCAAAGGAGCTTGCAGAACCCATGTTGAAAGCTCTGCCATTGCACATGCCCTGTCACTTGCACTAGCTAGCTCCAGGGCAGCTCATTCTCCAGCACCCTGTCCACCAGGGATAGTTGGGAACAGCTGGGGACAAAACCCTGATGGAAAGTTCAGTCTGTGGCTGAAGGGAAATGGGGGACCAGGTGATGGAGATCAGCAGATTGCAGCACCATTTAAATTGCAAGCTCTGGCACACTTAGATTAGTCTAAGCTTGGGGGTATGTTCTTCAGTAGGTGGAAAAACTGCTCAGAAATTATTGTGGTGCTCTTAAAAAGGAGTTTAAAGTAATTCACTGTCTAGAGGTGAAATAGGAAGCACGATGAAAGAATCTGGTGTGCTATGAGGTTATGGAGGAGCTGTAGTCTTCATCCGGCACCTCTAACTTCTCCTGGGAAAGCTAAATAAGTCCCACTGCCATTTTGCTTCATTACTAAGGGACAAAAATTTTGGTCTGCAAGGTCAAAAAATGAAGTGTCTGGTTGTTTTCCTGAAGTGGAAGCAGCTACCTGACTAAGGCAGGGTGAAGACTGGAGCTCTGCATCAGCAGAAGACCTGAGTTGTAGAACTTTTCTGGAGCCTGATTCACTGATAAAAGGATGGACTTCTGCTTTGGCTGGAAATGGACGTCCATCACAACTACCACCATAGGAACGAACAGTCAGAAAGCTGGGAAGGAGTCCTACTACAAAGGTAAAAGCTGTACACAGAAATCTGTAACTGTTGGGGGAGTATTATGAAAAATGTTAAATCCAAGAGTTAGAGGCTTTTATGCTAGAAGGATATAGCTAGTAAGCACGATGATATTTTGCAGGCACTCAAACTTTTTACTCTCTGAATATTCATCTATCATATTCTCAAATACTGTGCTGTTTGTAACCACCTGACTTATTTTCCTTTTCCTTTTTAAATGTGTTAGTATGACTGTTACATATATGTTTACTTATCCATGTACAAGCGTTCAAAAATATAACCTTGCTATGTGCAGTGCCTGTTTCTGTAGCAACAAAAAATATTTTAGTGTTGCTCCTGAAGCAAATAATGATTTCATGCCTGGATATGCATAGGTGTTCTCATGTCTTCCCCTCATTTATATCAATTCTATTAATGTAATGCGTATACACAGTTCTGATAGTGTAAAGTAACTAAAGAAGCAGTAAGAACTATTTTCTGTTATATAATCCTACCTGAGAGAATTCAGGTAATGCTCTATCTTCTGGTCCAATTTAAAGGAGCAAAGGAGAAGCTGTTGGGGATTGCAAACTGGACTAGCTGGGGCAATTCTTCTGCTCTGCATTTCTTGTGTAGAGAACTGCTTGAAAAATTTCCAGCGAACTTTTTTTTTTCCCCCTCTTGGAAAATGCCAATTCATGCAAATCAACAAGTTTCATGGGAATATGTTGATTTTTTTTTTAATATTTTCATTGCAAAAAAAAGTTAAAAGTGAATGGTGATGACAAGGTCAAGGAATGTTCTTATACTTCATTTCAAGTTTTGCAGTTTTAACATTTCATCTTGCATAATACTTTAAGCAGAGGCAAAAATGAACCATGATTTATTTGCTTAAATTTGACCATTTTATGGTCAACTTCTGTAGTTGTGCAAGGTTGGAAACAGGTACGCTGAGAATACTGGATTTTTTGTGGAGCTTCAAAGCCTGCTGCTGTTGCTTTCTGAGGGCAGGAGCTTAAAATGGGAGTGGTCAGGGCTGTGAATGCCCACTTGAAGAACTAAAGCATTGCTGTTATTGATGGGTTTAAAAGAAGACTTTGGATTACTTGTGTATTTCTAAGCCTGGAACCGCAGTTCCTTGCTAATGTTTTTCATAAAGCTGTGTTATACAGGCTTTGGGAAAAGATGCTTTATAGATGGAAAATCTAGTCTAAAGCTTAAATTCATTCCAATCCCTTTCAAATGCTAACGCCAGACTACTTGCATGCCCCATCTTATCTTGTAGGAGTGCGATTTTTAATAAACCTTAACTGTGGCCGGTGAGGTTCCATGCCCATTTCTGTGAACAGCTGTGTATGCAGCTATCCTTCTGATGTGATAAAAGTACCACATCATCAGTTTTGGTTTTAATTAGCAGTCTGTGCTTGAGAACATGACTAAGCAAGTTCAGGTGCTTCAGCTGCTGTGTTTTGCCTTTTACTGGTAAAATGGTTTTCACTTCTTATAGGGTGGAGCGGGGGTTGGAGAGGATGTGCAGAGCTGCAGTGAGTGGTCTTACGGTGGTTGAATGCTTTGTTTTTTAAACTTGTAGTAAGTGTTAAGAGATTTTTCTTGTCCTTGAGAACAAAATATATGTGGACATGAAATGCTTCTAAAGAATAAAGTGTTCTTTGTTAATTTTAATACTCATGATCAGCTCTTGGGCTAAAAGCATTTCTTCTGGAGTTAATCTCACTGAAGCAAAGGAATCAACTTAAGCTCAATTTAGTGAAAACTTGCTCTTGAAAAATGGCTTTTAGAGAGAAAGAGTCACTTTTGTAACAGAACTATACATGGAGTACCTCCCCGTATGCAAACCATACCTATATTCAGACCAGAACTCTGTCAGAAGACAACGTTTGATGATGGAAGAAGGGCAATACAGAGGTACAAGCACTCTGTGAGGCTATGTATTGAGGCTGGCAGCCAGACCCCCTGTCGGAACCCTGCTGGGAAGCACCTGTAATTATCCTTCTGTACTAAAGTAGAAAAGCCCAAAGTGAATACCCGTTTGAAAAGCACGGGGTGGGGGTTGTCAGCCCTTTAGAAACTCCTTGCAATCCCACCTCAAAGGCTCCTCCCATCACATAATCCAGATACTTTCTCTCATTTATCTAGCTTTGCTCCTGGCTTATTTTATCCATACCCAAGGCTCCAAATATCCTTCTTCATCAGTTGTTTCCCATTGCCTTTCCTACATGCTTTGGAGTACAAGTATCCAATCTATGTCTCAAAGTGTTTTGTGGCAGCGTTTCCCATCCAGGGTTCCTTGCTTTGAAAAAAAGGACTTGTCCAGAAATCATCACATGGCAAAATACACTCAAATAAACAGTTTAATCTTAGGACCCACCATACAAAGAACTAGTTTTTTTGGCCTACGCTTCACTTGACATCACAGATGCAACCATACATACCATGGCAATTCTTTGCTGTCTCCCTCTATGGGGCTGAGCTGAGGCATCTGTTCCTCTGTGTGCTAGACACAGCACAGGGAAGTGGCAAGCAGAGTGATGCAGTCTTAGAAAGTGAGAAGGGAAGGTGGGAAAACAAGGGTTTCCAACCAGGGCAGAGAAAACGGTGAGCAGGAAATAAGCAGAAAGTGAAAGCTGCAGGAGTGCGTAAACAGTTGTCTCCTACCTGTCTGCATTGCTTGTGCCTAGCATGGTGACATTCATTACTGTGTTAGCAGTAACTCCAATAACAGGGGAGCTGGGGAAAGGACTGAAGATAGGAACTGTAGAGAAGGCTGAGGAGAGCAATGTCAGAGAGGGAAAGTATCTGAGGGAACTCCCAGGTGAAAAGATGCAGCCCTTGCTTACTCCGGACTGCCTGTCTTTGTTTGTCTGACCCAAGAAACCTCCAGATCTGAGGAAAAGCTGCTTTTTAAAGGGATTTGAGTTATTTGATGTCAGGAAAAAAGAGGTACTGCCTGGCTGCAATCAATGGAAAGTTCAGAGAAACCTTTCTAGGTAGAAAATGTTCTGTACTTAAGGCTTAGTATTTGGGCCTGAACTAGTTAGTGGGATTTTTTGTTGTTGTTGTTCTAGACTTCTGGCTTGACTTGTTCAGGAATGGCCCTTCTCCAAGAAAAATGTTATGCTGTTTCTATGGGATACACAACAAATCAGAAAGTGGATTTTTTTTTTCAGGATCTGATAATCCTACTTCCCTTACATGCCACTGTATGTACCAGTATGATCTAGTTACTATCTCTTAGCTGCTTACAGCAGCCACCAAACCCCGATGTATGTAAACACCATGTATTGTCTAGAAAATATGGACAACCTTTTGAATTTAGCAGCACATAAATTCCCTAAGGACATGAAGTCTGTCTTAATAAGACATTTTGTATGCTGTACATAGGTTCAATGAGTCATATGCTAAAGAAGGAAAAACCTAATGCAAGTTGGTGTCAGAAGGTCTGAAAGAGTAATGTCACTTTGCCTTGCTTCTGATACAGTACAATCTCTCACCAGGTTCAACTGAGTTCAGTCTCTGCGCATTTCAGTACTGATCTTGACAGTCTCAGTGACAATACCTGAAATGACAATGAAGTGTAGTTCCATAGTCCTGAGCTCTAGCTAAAGAAAATTTTGTCTCATTATCTTGAACCACCCCTGCAAATCTTGATGCAGAACCTGTAAGAAAGATTGCATGAGGCATTGAAGCCCCTCCAAACAGGGAATATGATCATAGTGCCTTATAAATAGGACAAAAAACTTCACTTTGACTGTTCCACATGTAGACAAGTCATTTAATACCACCCAGGTGATATTGTAAGCTTGCGTTTTATTTCTGGATCTCTGATGTAAGAAATGGAAGGTATACAGCTTGAGCTCTAGGAGCTGTACTTTGAGCAAGAGCTAATAGCTGCGAAGGAATTCAACTAAACCATAAAAGACTAGGTTTAAAATCAGGTCAGTTGTACAGAAAAGTATTCTAGAATAGTCCTTATGCTCCAAGTTCGCACTGTCTCTCTTATTCCAGAGTAATGTCCTTGTCTTTTGGGAACAGCAGCACAGTTCTTTGCAGGATGTGTTCATCTCAGAGCTGGCTGTCATTGCAATGTGCTGAAGATGAATTACGTTTCATGAATTTCTAAGGTTGTGCTTGCTCATCTTTGTCCATTAGGAGAACCAATTCTGCACATCTTCCCTGACCTACTTATAGCTGCAAAGCCACTACATACGCAGGCAGTAATACCAGGGGAAGGTCGTTTAGCCTGCGCAACAGACTTAATTATGTCATCTGGCTTAAGCTGTCCTGACCAAATAACTATGCGGAGTGGGGTGTGTACCTAATATTTTCTTACTACTAAATCTTCACACTTCCAGTAAAAGTAGGGATGCTTTCTGCCTAACTCATTTCTTTGTAGTGACTATTGACTAGTTTTCTCTCTGTAAGCTTGGCTCTTGAAATGAGACATTCTTAATTCTCAGTGTGCCCTGAGGCTCACAAGCAAGCTTAATGTCTCAGCCCACTTTGCTGGCATAAGAAAAAGGGCATCAGGTATACAACTAAGGGCTAAGAAGTACCACACAAATATTGCATGAAGATGTTCTCTCAATCACATCGTTCTGCAGGACAGAAGCTTCTACAGGGGAGAGCTATTTCAGATGAGTGCTTCAGTGCCAATGGGAAAAACATAGGGAGAGAGTTTAAAATGGACTGAGAGGAAAAAAAACATTTGCTTTAAACCAACTTGCTGAGTCTCCTACATTCCACTATGAAACATTTTATAACCTCCAGTCTTTTTAAAGCAAGCATGTGAGCCTGCCCCTCATCACATAAAGAGCAAAATGTTCTTCTTCTGTCAGAAGCCAATATTCTACACCTTTTTCAGAAGGGTCCTGGTCCTGTTGTATTCCTGGGTCAGGTACCAAATGTGTCAACCCTTTGCTCCAAGGCAGTATCAACTGGCATTTCTGCCAATACTGATATTTTGTCTTGCTAAACCACAGTGCAAATTACTGATTTAGCAGCTTGTACTATAGTAGGCTGTATGATATATAGACTGTTTGTAAAGGGATGCATGGGTGCCAGTCTGCTCTTTAACACAAACAGGCTTATAGTGGAACACAGATATACAATATCCTGCTAAGGCTACACAAATACCCTCTGTGGGAATTACTCATTCAGGACCCCAGTGACAGCACTTTCTCTTGTGGAAACACGTCCTTGAAAGCACCAAGGTCCGGACTGCACAGACTTCCTAGTAGCCTAAGTCTCAGTAACTTTTGCTGGTTGTGCTTTTGGTGTTTGACTGGATTGTGCTTTGAATGTGCTTAGGTGAAGGTATTTCAGGTCAGCATGTCCTAGCCATGCACGGGCTTGCGTGCCTAGGGAGTTTGGGGTGTGAGAGAGACAGGAAAGGCACTGGAGTAGTGGATTCTGGTTGTATCAGGCAGGAGCACCCAGAGTTGAAGGCTGTGTCTCATGTCTTCAAGATTCATTGCAGAGAACAAGCTATGTTGGGTGCCTGATGAATGGACAGGAAACTTGACTTTGAGGACACTGTCAGGGCTGTTTAGGCAATATGATAAAGGTACAGGTGAAGAAAACAACCTTCCTAGCTAAAAATACTCTGATTGTTGGCTTTGTCTCCCTTGGGAAACAGGAGCTTTTATCTCCACTACAAACATTTCTTTGATATGGCAGCAGCCTCTAGAATGATGCTTTTCAGCCTGTGGATTCTCAGCTGCTGGTAGTTTGTGTGATATCTGGAAGTGGTCAACAAAACAATCAGCAAAAAAAAAAAAGGGGGGGGGAGGAAAAAATTGTAAAGTGATAACAAAGGTGCCCTGCGTGCATAACAATTGGGGGCCAGGGCAGGGAGGGGAGAGGGGGCATTTAAGGGTAAGCCTAACTCTTTGGCAAGCACTGCAGAAAGAATCTTTTTTTTTTTTTTAATATGAGAAAATTATTTTGATATTAAAGTATACTGAGAATAAACTAGTTTGGAGGCCAACGGGGGAGGTAGATAGCAGTAAAAGAAATCTCCTCAGATTTATTTTTTTTCCTGGTAAATTAATTTCCTCAGCAACCCTAAATACACCTTGTTCTGTGTGGTATGTGCTGATATATCTTTTATTTCCTCCAAACCATTTCTACACAATTATAACACAAAGTGACATGTTCACATGTGGATCCTCCCACAGCTATGATATTCAACTATTTAAAGGTCTCAAAGGATCTGTTCTCCCCAGGCTTTGTTGAAATAACGACATATTCTAATAATTCTGTTGGAGGTGAAGTGACTGACCTAGTGTTGCACAAGAGATCTGTGACAGATGGGAACCTTGAATTCAAGTCACTGGTTTCCAGAGTAAGACTTCTATTCCTTAATGACAATTTTATTGTAAGACCAGGGAAACCCAAACAAATTAGGGACAGGAAAATTTGGTTAGGCACTACATCATCCCATTTTCTTTGTGCTAGCTGCTGTTTGTACAGTCTTTCCTAAAAAAAGAAGGAAGTTCACTTCCCACTAAGGCTACCTTGCTTCCTCCATTCACCTGCGAACATATGGCTGTTACCACACAACAGCTAATAAACAGTTAAATTAATGCCTGCCCCGCAACTAGTTACATGTATAATCCTTGCTGAGCAGTGTGTTGCACTTGCACTTGCAAAGCAAAATCCCTTGCATATACAAAGTGAGAGAACTAAACTATTCCACTGGGCTGGTATCTAAGCCTTCATTTGGTCTTGAAGCCAACCAAGATGGCAAACCTGTCTCCAAAAGCAGCAAGTAGACAGCTTTCTGCTGACATATAAACTATAATCTGTAGAAGCGTGCAAACTATAGAAATGGTTTGTAAGAAAGGCAACAAGGGAAACTCCTCAGAGACAGTGCATTCAGGGAAAGCTCTTCAATTTTAAGGACAAACATTCCCCTGAGTCATAACTACATTTAACTTCCATATGTTAGAGAAGGAGGAGAAAGAAGAGGAGGCTGTGGCATAAGTGAAATGGGACGTTCCTCTAGTAAGAACTTCAGATGAGCAGTTGCTCCACCAGGCATCTGCTTGTAGGAACATGCCAGACGAAAACTTTGCATCCATATGGTGCGCTGCAAACAAGGCACTCGACAGTATACAAACATCAGCTGATTTTTGCACCTCTTTTTGGTTTGCCATATAGCAAACAGTAAAAAGTCCTCTAACTGAAGTTGTAAATGCCCCATCCCTGGAAGTGTTAAAGGCTGGGTTGGGTGAGCTTTGAGCACCTTTGCCTAGTGGAAGATATCCCTGCTTAGGAACTAGATGATCTTTAAGGTCCCTTTCAATTCTAAACATTCTATGAGTCTCTGCGGGGGCTTGGTGGATCTTAACAATAATGAAAAAGGAAGCAGTAG
Organism: Thinocorus orbignyianus; assembly: GCA_013400375.1. Taxonomy (NCBI): domain Eukaryota; kingdom Metazoa; phylum Chordata; class Aves; order Ciconiiformes; family Thinocoridae; genus Thinocorus; species Thinocorus orbignyianus. Next base: position 1,818,749 of record VXBW01005110.1, on the reverse strand, counting down.
ATAAAAAGGTACATATTCTTTGGGGCTGGTAGAAGTTGAGGTAGCAAATAGTTACGTGACTTGCCAAGATCACACAAGGAGCAAACTGCTATCAATAGCCTTCAGGCTCCCATTTCTTTGTCTGCCACTCTCATTAGCAGATATGGGACTTCTCACAATAAATACTTTAGGATTGCTCTACATAAAGCATCATAAAACTTGGAAACTACATCAACACCCACTGGATGTCCAGATAACCTCCTTGCTACCTTTGTATATTATGGTACCTGGGGATGTAGGCAGAGAACTTATCTTACAACTTAACTACTAAAAATAAGCCAACCTGTGCTTGAGCACAAGTAGGCTGCACATCTTGCTTTAGTGATCTGACATGTAGCCCTCTTAACTGAGAGACTTATAATATGAAGGCTGTGTGTTCAGGTTGGTAGAGCTCTTCTGAAGAACACTCTAGTCCTACAGGGGTTTTGATAAGGAGGTTTTAAAGTGCAGCAGTATAGTTAAAGTATTTGTTCACAGTGAGACAGATATATTTTTTCTCTGGCTACAGTCAGATTAGGATTTTTTATGCCTTAGAAATTATTCCTAGAAGTCTTGCTGAGTGTGGGTTTTTTTTTAAAAAAAAAAAAACCTAAAAATCTACCTTGCACACAAAAAATGCAATGAAAAATCCCAACCAACTTAAAAGAAAATCCAAACACTTGAATAGCTGTAGCTTGAAATTTCATTAGACTTCTCAATAAGCATGCGTGTGTTTCATCACCTGTTATGAGGGCTGTCTAGCCTTGCTGCCAAATGAAAAGGATGCCTTATGGATGGCTACCTGTCATATGGTCCAGCAAGCACAGAACTGTGCTTTCTGGATAAAGCGCTCTTGCAAAAGAAAGAAGTCAGGCAGAAGCAGAATAAAACATATGCAAACAACATAAGAATTGCACCAAGCTGAAATGTACCTGGCCAGATTTTCCTTTCTGGTTCACCAACATCAGCTTGTGTGGTCAACACCTGTTGCAGAAGCTTCTAGCTGGTAGACTTTAAGACACAATTAATCTGTTTGGCCTCAAGAAAAAACACCCCACTGTGGTGAAAGGGGTGCTCTGCCAGACAAACAGACTTTTAGTGCCATTTTTTATTCTTTTTTTTTTTAATACCTGTGCTGCGACTTCAAGTGTCACTTCTAATGGTTGTTTTGCTTTGATGAAGACCTTTGAAATAGATTAATTCCAGAAGTCTTTTTGATTTGTGGAAGCTGAACACATAAAAACATCTAGATGGCTGATAGCCAGCTGCAGTCTTGTTTAGTCAGAAAAGGATTGCCATCTCTCGTGACTTTACTGCAATTTTTCTGACGTTGGCTACCTTTACCACAGTCCTGACTGATGGCAGCAGATACTCTTGAGAACATCAACATTGTTTGAAAGCCTTCGGAGATGTGTGTTCAGCCACCCTGATTGTGCAAAAAAAGATGGAAAATGTTGAGCAGGCACATTATGAAACGTCACAACAGAAAACAAAGAGAAACTTCATAGAATCATAGAATCATAGAATGGTTAGAGTTGGAAGGGACCTTAGAGATCATCAAGTTCCAACCCCCCTGCCATGGGCAGGGACACCTCTCCCTAGAGCAGGTTGCTCAAAGCCCCATCCAGCCTGGCCTTGAACACTTCCAGGGATGGGGCATCCACAGCTTCCCTGGGCAACCTGTTCCAGTGCCTTCACAGTAAAGAACTTCTTCCTAATATCTAATCTAAATCTCCCCTCTTCCAATTTAAAACCATTACC
>VXBW01005110.1:1792986-1812318 GCA_013400375.1 Thinocorus orbignyianus | reverse complement strand
ATCTCTCAATTGAAAAGGATAGAAAAATAGCTGTTCTGCAATAGATTCTGTCTAGGACATTAGACAAAACAGAAGAATAAATCATACTCTGATATTCTTTTAGTGGACTGTGTTTGAAAGGCAGCCTCCTGACAGTAGGCTTCTCTCTTCAGTTTCTTAGATTCATAAATAGCACTTGTGCTGGTTGAAAACTAGAACTTGTTTTGTGGAATTGCAGGCTCTGCCTGGGCTATTCAAAAGACAACGAACATGAAGCCGCAAACCCCAGGTGCTAAAAGACGCTTGGAAAGATACACCTTTTGTGGGAGTTAGGTATACACACACACACACACACTATATGCATGCTTATTTATATTTGTTGTATTTAACTAAAGTTTTCTCCAGAACCAGTGAGGTAAACCTCAGCCCTGTGTTTTGGTTTTTTGTTGGGTTGTTTTTTTGTGCTGGTGTGAGGTGTTGGCTGGCCTGATGGTATTTGAGATGGGAATGCTCTGCTTATCCCCATGGCACAACTACATAACAGGCAGAATTGGGAGGGAGATCTCCCTTTGCCAACGTCTTGTGACCCTGCCCAGTAAAGAAGCATCTTCAAGTGGGTGAGACTGATTCATTCCTTATTATTAGTTGCACTGGGTGTAAAAGAGATACAGAGTGTAAAAAGCTCCATCAAAGTCCAAGTGTGGAAGAGAGGAGGGTTCACGCTGATGTGCGAAGACTTAGATGCCAGATAAGGTAAAGCAACTGAAATTTTGCCACTGATGTCCAAGGCTGGGAGCTACATTTTTAGCTTCCAGAACTGCTTCCTGGGATGAAACTGTTTCAGATAAACTAATGGAAAGGCATTCTTAATCCTAAATTGCTGTTTGATTTTTATTTCTCCCATTCACTTCGCTACTTCTACACGGTACCTCTATGCCAGCAAAAAGGAAAATGTGGTAATGCCAGCTTGCACACTTTTTCCTTACATAGCTCCTTGAAAAGAAAGATAGTGTTGTATCCAGAGCCAGAATATTTTCCTATTTTCCATAAGGATAAAGTTGTGAGGAAAAATTAACTCCCAGCTCCCAAGAGATGAAAAACAACTCGGGACTTCCAGAGGCACTGGCTCACTACCAAACATAAGTATATTTTTACAAGCATAGCAAAAGGCATGCCCTTGCTGACATACCCTCCTCTGTCATGTTTTGAGTTCCTGCTCTGAGGAAAGATGACACTAGAATACCTATGTAAAACGGCTTAAAGAATATTTTTTAACACAGACAGAAGCCTTTTCTTTCTCTTTTTTCTTTTCCTAATCTTGTTCTTGGAAATGACTGTACCCCTCCTGCAAACATCTTCCGGGGGTGTGGGGAGAGAGGAAAGGCAGCCTGAAACACACCCAGAATGGAAATACTCAGCCTGAATAGCTAAATCCAAGCAATGTCCTAAAACTTAGACGGGCCCTGGTACTATCCTGCTATTTAGGGCTATCTTAAATAATGTTGCTTCCAGTTCCACCTGTCAGACTGAAAAACTGAGGTGGCATTTGTACTTGTCACGAAAGGAAATGCAGGAGCCGTGCTAACTTGACTTACACAATTCAGTATTCTGAGGAAGAGCAGCTAAATAGTTCCTCTTAATGAGACTGTGACCCTGACGCTTTGCGTGCTATTAACTAGCCCTGTCTCCTCATTATTTTAATTGTCAAAGCTTTCCAGATAGCACCTCTCACTTTCACTGCTCTGAGCAGTCTTAGCCAGGCTTATCCAGAAGTATCACATTGCTGTCGAACAGAAAAACACTGTAACTGTGGGCATGCTCTGGCTGTCCTGTGATAAGAAGCACTCTGCTAGGTGTCTGCATCTATGAGATGAAGCCAGTAGGTCGTGGCAAGTTGGTGTTTCTGTGTCTGAAACACCTAACATAGAATCATAGAATGGTTAGAATTGGAAGGTACCTTAAAGATCATTGAGTTCCAACCCCCCTGCTATGGGCAGGGACACCTCCCACTAGAACAGCCGTTTAAACCAGTCAAACAGCGGGAAGAGAGTCTCTTTATTTGAAGAAGTCAGGGTCTTGACTGAAATGGAGAGGTCTGGGTTGGACTCCTCGCACAGCTTGGTGTCAGTTACTTCATGTCTTTGCCTGGTGCCTGTCCCTAGTATGTGAAATATGTGCTGCTACAAGGGTCTGATAGTGCTGCGCTATTTGCAGTCTGTTTCAAGGCAGGGGTGAAAACGAAGTCTGAACTATAACTTTTTCAGATTATGAGCTCTTTGAATTTGTAGGAAGTGCTCCAAATTCTTAATGCAAAACAACGCAGCACCTATGACTGAGGAAACAGTATGCCACGTTTCTGGGGTCTATGACTTTGCCTATAGAATGGTTAGAGTTGGAAGGAACCTTTAAAGATCACTGAGTTACAACCCCCCTGCCATGGGCAGGGACATCTCTCCCTAGAGCAGGTTGCTCAAAGCCCCATCTAGCCTGGCCTTAAACGCTCCCAGGGATGGGGCATCTGCAACTTCTCTGGGCAACCTGTTCAAGTGCCTCACCACCCTCACGGGAAAGAATTTCTTCCTAGCATCTAATATAAATCTCCCCTCTTTCAGTTCAAAGCCATCACCCCTCATCCTATTGCTCCACTCCCTGGCAAAGAATCCCTCTCCACCTCTCCTGTAGGCCCCCTTCAGATACTGAAAGGCTGCTAGAAGGTCTCCCTGGAGCCTTCTCTTTTCCATGCTGAACAACCCCTACTTTCTCAGTCTGTCTTCATAGAAGTGCTAGCCCTCTGATGATCTTTGTAGCCCTCCACTGGACCTGTTCTAACAGGGCTATGTCTCTCTGTGGTGAGGACTCTGCAGCCGGATGCAGTGCTTGCTTTTAAATGGTATTTTGCCTTTCAATTTCTTATACTACTTTCTGAGAGTCTGCTGGCATGGGGTGTGGGGACACCCTCAGACTCCAGCTGTTCTCCCTGGGAACTGCTATAGTGGGACACAATTTGTGGAACAACTGACCTTGTTCTCCACAGATCTGCTCCAAAGCCCACAGAAATAAATGATTTCCACAGACTTTGCATTGATCTCCAGATGTCAGTCAATACTTCTTAATTGTTGAAACATTGCTAGGGAGACTAAAAATGGAAATTCAGGAGACCCAAAACATTATTTTTTTCTTTTTTTTCCTGGAGGAAGGGAAAGATAAGTTTCCTTGTTAATCACTGCATCAGTTCCGCTCAAGTACCTGGAGCGGATAATGCTGAAGAAACCTCCTCTTAATCAAGAGATTAAAAAAAAAAAAAAATTAAAAATCCCCAAACATCTACCTTTTTACCCCTCCCCAGTGGGTGTTCTGAAACCTTCACTTTTCAAATTTCCTGGAGCTATCTCTGAATAAGGAGCACCTCCTTTAAACCAGGACCTCCCTAGAAGATGATCACCTCAAAGGATGAGAATACAGTGGAGAAATGGTGGCACCAACAAACAGCAATTCAGACTTTTTTGAAATCAGATCTTCCCTATATACATATCTCAAACCACTCTTGTCTGTGAGGGACAAAGCATTTGTTCAAGGTACTGTACAAGGTTATTTAGCCTGGCATTTTGTGGAATTTTGAATTCATTTAACTAATAATCTTTAATTTCCCATAACTAATGTTCTTCAGCTTTGCAAATAATCCAATGAAATTTCCATCCGGTTTTGACGAGTTATAACCAAAGCTCACCTTTCTGTGACTTTGCTTTTTCATCTTTCAGGAGTGTTAACTTAGATTTTCTTTCTAAAACTGTCTGCTTCTAGATTTCCCCCCGATATGTGCAGGATCTCCTCTGTTCAAGTTCTTAGTTTCTTTGCCAGCATGCTTTCAAATCCTATGCCCTGGTCAGAGGTAAAAATATTTGTGTTAGCAAGAGTCAGCAGAAAACTCTGCATTTTTGTTCTGATCTTCATGTGAATTTACAGAAGAAATTGCATCTGTATTCTGCTCTTCTGCAGGCTCCTGTTAATCCCTATTCTTGCAAATAAGCTACTGCTGCACAGTGTTTTTCATTTTAACTAATTCAAATGCATAAAATTTGCAAATTCTCATTAACACAGTAGCACAGTCCAAACATTGACTCAACTAATGCTGTCAACTTAGTGCCATAAAGTTATAAAAATCTGTTTTATTTAACAGGAAGTTATGTAATTATTTTTTTCATAAATACTACAAAGAGATTTCACAACTGTACTGCGCAAATGATTTGCCTTATAAATGAAGATGGGGCTCCATGTGGTTAGATAGCATATAGGAATAATCAGATATATAGAATGCAAACTCTGCTAAGAATAAGGAAAGTTCAAGCAGCCCAAAAGAGAGATTTGTTACTACAGAAATGATCTAGTGCAAGGAAAGGCGGGGGAGGGGGGAAAGGAAACTAACCACCAGGAAAAAATTCTTAATTTAATATAATCATGGTCAATGAGACATGTTTTCAAGTCAGGAAGGGACCCTGCAGTAATATACTTTGACCCCCTTGCAATGAAGGAGGTAAGATGCTTCTTGCTGGGGAAATTAGTTACTGGGGAATAAAATCCTAGGAGGTTCATGAATTACCTAAATTGGAAAAGTTCTGCACTCCTGAAACTACTGCTAGAGAACCCTGCACTGACTCCCTAAGATAGTCCATGTGTATATCTCATGTTTCTGCTATTCAAATTTTCTCCAGGGCCATTTAATATTGAGGTATAATGGCAAGTGCACTGCCTGTGTGATGATACTTAGGCAACAATGTTCTCTTCCAAATGCATGAGTTAAGGGAGCTGCTGTGACTTAGCTTCTGGAGATAAAGATGGCGTAAGTCGTCCTACAGTAAGGTGGCAAATAACACTTGTTTTACTTCATCTGTGTGCCAGAAAGCTTCAGGATGGTACAACATGGGTTTTGTTTTGTTTTTTTTTAATTAGTGACTATGATGTGCTGAGGTAAGAAAATTCCTTGATCATGTCTCAGTACTCCACCAAGGTCCTTGAGTGATATGAGGAATTAACACATTAGTATCATTGCTCTCACTGAACGCTCCTGTCTTGTGCTTAAAGGAGTCCCCACCCATAAGGCTTTCTCAGCACTTGTTATTCATCATATGAGAGGTACGGAGATAAATTGGACCTGTAGAACAATCATTAGGCATTACACAAGAGACAGTCCTTACTCCTATAGTGACCTAGTGGCTCCACACATTCACATACTTTTCTTTTATCCTGTTTTTGTGGGAGTTTAAGTGTTTGGGGTTTGTTTTATGCTGTTTGAAGGAGGGGGGGAGGGGGTTGCTTTGTTTGTGATTTTTAATAGATGAAAGCCAGCAGCCCAGGTGCTTTGCTTACAAGAATCAAACTTGGATTTCTTGGGTCAGGTACCACCACTTTTACTGGGACACTGGCCATGCTCCTCAGCCTGCAATTCGACAGGAAACTAGAGAATGTCACTCACTGCTCTAAGCTTCATGTGGACAAGTTTTACTAGAAGTCAATACCCAGACAGAAAATAAAAATAAAAATACAAGAGACACATAGTTAAGACCATTCACAAGTCTCTTCAGAAACTGTTGAAGTGTAACTGGTTTATGCTTTACACGGCAGACTTGTGCAAAACCCGTGTTTTCACTGGGTTGGCACTCTGGGAGGCACACTAAGCATCCTATGTTTGTGACTGCTCTAGAAATTTCTATTCCTGAGCAAAATAGATTAGCATCTGAGAGCACTTTTGCAATCAGCAGGTTCCCAGTGTTCTGAAATGTCATATGAAATATGCCTTAAAGTTTCATAGGAATGTAGAGCCCTGACTTCTTAAGTCATCAATTAAAGTGAACAGAGAAGTCCTGGAATCGCACAATGATTTAGTACTTCTAACACATGATGATGTCAGTCTGCCCACACTTAAAACTAAGGACTTTTCCATCTGCTATGCCTTGCTATCCGCAAAAGCATTTTAACCTTCACCAAGAGCAACAGTATTAATGGGAATGAACAAAAAATGAGAGTGCGCAATCAAGCTTCAAGGTGTTTTTAGCATGAACATGTTTCCCTGAGCCCTGTTCCAGCTCCTGCTGTTGGTCATTGTGTTTTTCCTGACTTCTTAAAGAATGTGAATGTCAGCTACCTCCTGTGCATAAACTAGAGGTAGGATCTAAGGTGGCAATGTAAGGTTCTAACTTGGCTGTGAAGGTTATTCTTTTCTTTTGAGTCCCCTGCTTTTATTTTCAGTCTGTCCCTGTCCATGCTGAAGCACTGGGAACAAAAAGGACTACTTGTACCACTTTGATGTGCAACAAAGTTCCTTGAACTTGACAGTATTACAATTTTCATAGCTTACTAGAAAGTACCATTCAGTAAACTTTTGGCAATAGAAGAAAGGCTATAAAATGAGCCAGGCAAAATTATTTTAGGTAATTAAAAAAATCTATTAGATACAGACCTAATGTGAGGTAAGACGTATGACCGTGACCATGAAATTAGTCCTAACAATACTGAAGCTTTTTTCCAACTGTGTCTAGAGACCACGGACAGGAAAATTATGATACTCTTCATACTTAGAAGGTGCTAAAGCTTAAGAAATTACTCTAGGGTCATTCTGTATTTTTCCATGGTCCATCTCTTTCCTCATCTTCCAAGGAATGCCAAGCTAGCCTGCTCCAGAGCTGACACTTCTTGAACCATACATATCAGTAACTGTCCATGATTTTAGAGATCAATATGCATCGTGGGTACTATAACTGCTTAGGAAATAAGCAACTTTTCTGAGGTTTTGGCGTGAAAATAAAGCAGGAGAATGGCATTCCTATATAACTTAGTGATTTATTCTGTAGAAAATACTGGGAAAACAGAAGAGGCAAAGCTTCTTTCTTAGCTCAGAATCCAACGTGTCTACCTTTTCAAGCAGGAAAGGGTCAAAATAGTGTATGATCTTTTCCTTGGAGCCACAGAAGTCTGCAGAGCTACACATAAGACCTCTCTGAACAATACAAGTATTTCTCTCAGTACGTGCTCCCAAACTCCTCCCAATAAACACTGAGCACTATATTAATTTCTGCTGGTTTCCATCATAGTAGTGCTGAGTCAAAGCTCAGGTGTATCTTTCATGCTAGATTCTAAGTCAAAAATTAATGAAAAAACCAGTCATATTGCGTATACTTAAACTACAGGTAGTTTGTTTCTGCAAGAGAAGCTCAGTTGTTTCAGATGCTAGGTCAGAAAACGCAAACAAAAATCCCCCCCAAATTACTAAAATGATATTGAGGATTCATAGTGTGAGGTGGCAAGAAATTGCTTTAATTCAATTGACCACTAACAAAAGAGTATTCCTGTGTGAAATGTACTTGAGAGTACCATGGGGAACTGCAGATTAATTAATGGCAAGATCTTGATTTCTTGCCTCAGCTAGTTCCTGTTTTTCAGTGAGACAGCATCAGTTATACAAGAGTGTGGTCAGCCGGTGCTTCTAAGACAGGTCTGCGTCTCCCTGTGGCTGGGTCAGAACCATCCAGTCAGGTTAGCCACATCGTTTTAAGCAAAAAATGAGCTTGGATTGCTTTTTGCATCACTTTTCACGTCTTACAAGAACAGCTCACTATTGAATCCTTCCTCCATTGATATTTAATGGGAAGAATTTTTATTTACATTTTTCGCTTATCAAATCTCAAAATAATTAGTTTCTTTCTATTCAGTTTTGTTATCCATTTATGGCAAACCTTTGTTCGCTAACCTTCAGTTGCATTATTCACAGGCCTATGCCCAAGCCTACTTCAGTCACAAAGTCATCAATAGGACACAGTATGTATGAATATTTGATAATTATCCAAGACAGTTTACTGGAGACAATAAGAAACAACTTTAAGACACAACCTTTTTATCCGCAGCTCTTCAGAGGCAAGTGGTGCTCCTTCAGGATTGTGCATCTTTATGGGAAAGTTGCTGTGCTCCCTGTTCTCATCATTTGATCAGCAAGGCAAACATAAATAAACAGGAGGAGTGAATACAAGGGCCACATGAGCAGTTGCGCTTGCGAGGATGTGAATTACAAGAGCTCCCGATCCTCCTGCTTTAGTGAATTTGTTGACTGTGGTCAGGAGAAGAGGGAAATCTCTCAGCTCCCTCTTGCAGCAAGGGGTAAGATGGGCAGAGCAGCAGGAGGTGGGCAGCCCACTTCATGTTCCCAGCTTCGTAAAGAAACTGGCTCAGCCAGATCCTTAGCTAAGGTAAGCAAGCACACACTAATAAAATAGGTAAAAGACAACACATCACTGAAGGACATCTTTCTAAATAAAAATATAAATAAGGATGCTGATACTCCTCTCCACTCCTGAAAATCTCCTGTGACCTACCATGCTCCATGTAGATAAAGGCCAAGTTTTCTTAATTGGAGATAAATTTCCTGCAACTTTGTCTGGCAATAGATCTAGCAGACATGGACTCGTGGGACAAACTCCTGCTGTGGATCACTATTAAATTATTTCATGTTGGAATTCAGCCTAGAGCAGAACCAGCTCCAGCGTATGTAACCACAAGCATCCAGTTGCGTTAAGCAGCAGTGCTTGGCGTCTGAGATTCTGCCACTGAGGCTGGTTAACACAAGGTCTTTGTTTTGGCATTCATACTCCCGTGCCCCCCGTTTTGCAGAGTGTGGGGTTTTGGGGGCTTTTTGTTTGTGGGTGGTTTTTTCTTCTCCCCATGGGTCTAATATGGCATTCTTCTGTGGTGATTCTACAATATATTTCTATTTATTTTGCAGCCCTATTTCAGTGAAGAAATAAATAGCCCGCTTCGGTTTTTTGGCTTCTACACTCTTTCTTGCACTTTCCTGCTCTGAATGTCAGACTTGAAGTTCTCACTTGTAAAGCTCCTTGAGGGCACAGGGCAATCGCTGGGTAGGTCAGGAAAATATCATAGTCAACATCTTTGTATAACTGGCTTCCAATGTTGTGGGGAGTGGGATTTTTGTTTCCCGTGGCAGGCGCAGAGATAAGCCACTGACAAAAGCAGCCCTCTAGAGTAGGGTTGTGCAACTTTATGATAGATTATATTATAGTTATACTGAGAGTTGGATGGCAAATATAGCCACATGAACGGGAGAAGGAAGGTAAAGACAAGCTCCTTTTATGCTTGTGGTCCTATGAAATTAAGCCCTATTGGGTAAGTAGTGAAAGATAGGATTGCCAAATATGTTTTTAATGAGAAAAAAAGGAAAATGTTATTTCAATGCTTGTTTTGCTGTCAATAATTAATGACAGTGGAAGAGCCATAAAGGGTCCCGCAGGGCATCTAAAGATTGAGGCTCAGATGCTGGGTAACTACTGCCTACCTGGGAACCATCTGCAGCTAGGATCTCAGCAGCCCTGGCCCACAGGGGAAGGCAATGCCTGAGTCACAATTCTCTCAGTGACTTTAGACTATCAGACTCCTCCTTCCTTTTCCTCAGTTTCCATATTGGCCACTTGAGGATAGACATAGTGGCGTGCCTTGCTGATGGGTCACAGTGGTGGCTCTTGTTCCCACAGCCCTTTGGAAAGCCAGAGTGCTGTTCAAGCACTGAAGAAATTCCCTCCCTGGGGGAGTATATCCTTTGCACTCTCCAGTTGCATCCTTCCAGCTTGAAAACTTTTCCAAGCCACTTATCTAAACGGTTCCCACACGGTAAGGCATCGCTGCCCCAGACCTCTGCTCCCTTGTCTGCAGCTTCCTGCCCCACGCGGCAGCAGCAAAACAACCTGTGAATGTCAGGAGCTTCATGTGCTTTCAAAACCATGCTTGATGTTTTCAACATACTCCTTCCTTTTCCCATGTGCAGACTACTGTCTAACATTTCTGGAAAGGCAGCTGGAGACTCCAGCCAATTTCTATGGCATTTTAAAGCCGCACATATGTTTAATATATCTACTACTTCCTTCCCCAGGGCTTCATGCTTCTCTTGCCATTCATCTTTTCATACTGTGTGCATAGTATATGAGTTATCTACAGCGTCACTACATAATATATGGCATTTCCCAACACCTACATGGCAAATCTGTTAGTCTGCAGCTGTTACGGCTTCTAACTCCAGCACCATGAATGCTCTACCTGGTGGGAAACAATCATTAAAAAGTACTTTCCCCATTCGAAATTGTGAAAAGGTGATAGAAAGAGATGTGCCCCTCCTTCTTCGTTATTTTTCTGATTCCAGGAAGAGGTAGGAGTCAATGAAATTAGGGGACCTGACTTCATCTGAGGTGAATGGAAAGAAATGCGAGTTCAAACAACAGGGCCCGGTTGCGAACTGGGGAGATGGGAGTCCTATAGCCAGGAGGGTGGCAAAGGGGAGTCCTCGTGGCAGTGCCCTGCAAACTGTGCATAGAAACAGAAGGACAGCTGAGGGGTGCCTTCTCCCAGAGTTATAACTCTGCCTTTGCAGCAGCGGGTATTATAACAGACCGTCAGTAATGCTGAGCAAATATGGACTTGGAATGAAAACAGCAGATGGATGAGAATACCATAGTTTTCTTGCCCACTCCACTCTTCTGCACACCGCAGCACTGGGAGCGCCTGCCGGGCGGGTAGTGTGAGGGTACAAACACCTTCAGTCAACAGCAGCTAATGACAGCCCTGTAACCACAGCTCAGCTGAAGCCTAAAGCATTTTGTTCATCCTCCTGCTTTAAGGCGGTGTTAGTTTTTTCATATACTTGCATATTTATTTTTGGGTGCTGTGAATGTAACAGGCGTAAGGGTGGCACAATGATAAATGCAGAAAAAGAAAGTTTGCTTGGGAAACACAGACAGAACTTGTTTCTCCTGCTCTGCTATGAATCCAAAATAGGTAAATTTACCTACTTACACGGCTGAGGCTAGCTATGTAAAGATATACACTGCTTCCTTTTTCAACCTGCGTGAAGCTGGCCTCACACGACTGTCTGGAGCATTCAAAGCTTGGAGCATCCTCAAAGTCCCAATTAAGGAGTGGTTTCCAGGATAGTAGGAACTACTTCAGAGTGGCTGTTCTTTGCCACATCACATCATTGCTGCCAGTTTGGCTCAACTGGAGCTCATGCACTGAGCCTTTAATGATGCGCTGACAGTGTGGGCAAAGAGCGACAGAGGAGCTGGAGATGAGAAACAGAGATGGGAGGAAGCACGAAGTGAGGAGGCTGAAAAGGCCACTGTAAATATAGAGTTTTCATGTAAAGTACAAAGCAGAAGTGATTTCACCATACGCAGACTTCAGGGATCGTGTAGTAGAACTGGCAAGGAGAGAGGGATGGATGACAGCTGAGGAGAAAGGAAGCAAAAAAGTGGATGCAAGGCAAGGAGAAGGCAGTGACTCCAGACACCAGGGAGGTAAAGAACAAGTTTGGGGAGAATTAAAATATTAGCATTTCTAAAAGGAACCGTTATCAGCAGCCTGGGAGATACCAGTGCATTCAGTGACCCTGTGCGGAACCGCAGACTGAAACACTGCAAGGCTTTACGGTAAACAGGTGAAGGATTCCTGGGAATTCCGGGAAGCTTCTCAGTTGTCTTTCGCAATGGCAACAGAAGTGCTCAGGATGGCTATTTTATCAAGGCAAGTGCTGCAGGGGCTGGCTGGGCCCAGGCCTAAAGAAAACGCTTTGCTGGACACGCAAATCTTGACTTCTGGCATTCCTTCCCCAGTAATCAAACAGCAGGCTATATTTAGCCCAATCTAAACAGAAACAAAGAACAGCAGGACTAGTCTTAGCTCTAACAGCTGCCACCAGCTGTTCAGAGGGGACGCAGGTAGAGCTGATGTCAGATGTAGTTAAATGAGATGGAACAGGGAAGGCAGCTATGCTTGAATGAACAATGTTGGCGTTTGGTTAGAGAAATTCCACTTTTTAATATTTTATAGTTGGCCAGAAGGAGGAGTGAATGTTGAGCAGTGCATGAATGCTTTCTACATCAAGGGCAAGACCATAGACAGACAAATAAGCAGAGGAAATGGAGGAGATAACGGACACAAGTAGACCATCTTGCTACTTAGGGCAAATGCTTGTGTCTAGCCCAGAGTAGTCTAACAAGAGTTGATAAATGCAGTTTTGAGAAAGTCCAAGAGAGACTGGTTGTAACACAGCTGCTGCCTAAAAGCTTGTATCTATGTGGGACCACTACAACAGCAGCAAGGCAAGGACTCTCAGGGCCACACATTCATGGGTGACAGTGACTCATTTGTGAACCCAGGGCTCACCCTCTATCCACTGGACACAAGTGTGGAAAGGTCATGTTAATGCAACTGGTTGCTTGCAATATTACCTGCTCCAGGGGATGGGGGAGAAATAATCACAAAACCTCACCCAGAGTGACCAAATTACTGTTACACTTCTACTAGTACGTATACCCATACATGCACAGTACCTTTAGTGACCCTGTACCTAGTTGAAAAGTGTAAAACCAGAGGATGCAAAACCTGGAATTGTTTAATGAGCTCCGTACCAGCTAAATAATAGGGGACAATTAATGCAGTGAGTGTAAAACTTGATCAATGAATAACTGCTTTAGCATCTGCTTGTCATTGCCATTCTCAAGAACAAAGGGGAAAAAAGCAACTGATCTATTCTACCACTGGAAAAAAAAAAACCAAAAAAAACCCAAAAAAACAAAACAAACAACATAAAAAAACCCAAACAAAACCCAATGAACAGAAAAACCACAGTCTCCTTCCACCCACATTTCTGGATTTCAGAGGCACCTTATTACAGTAATCCTCCCTAGATACATCAGTTGGTATAGCATGGACTTTGAAGCTTTTGTGGTAGCTTTCCCAGCCTTACTAGCAGAGCTGTATGCTTGATGACTAATCACTCCTTAATAACTCATGTTTCCTCCCCAAAAGTCTCTGAAATGAAACTAGCAGGGGAATGCATACAAGCAGGGATTTGTGAAGTAGAAAATCACTTTGAAATGGGCCTCTTTCCCAGTAACCTGTATGTTTGAAGGTGTGGGGGGGGGGAGGATAGGGTGCTGAATTCAATTCTATTCCCCGCATGCCAAGACCTTGCAATTAGAAAGTGATCCCTAGTAGTATATTTCAGACATATCCCCAAATAATGAAAACAAAACACAGATTTGCAGTAGGCCTCTCTGGCTTGTCTGTTGCTTGAATTTGTTCTGTAGGAATTTTCAAATCCAGATATCTTTCTCCCAAGCATGTTCCTCCATCCTGGGAACACAGCGTAAGTCAACAGATACAAATGCACAGCTACTCAGGTCTTTCCCAACTCTGACATTAGAATGACAACTGAGGTTGGTGAAATCTTTGTTTTTGTGATGGGCCAGGCTCTCTGCAGGATAATATTTACTGATGCTACTGTATTGATCACCCTCTTGCCCAACCGCAAGCACATGAGCTATTGCTGGATCAAAAGGTGACAACAGCCCCGTGTCTCAGATTCCTGACTGCAGAGGAAAATGGTTTGCACAGCTGCCTAGAAGGAGGCACGCATTTACTGGGGGAGCCTGGGGGAGCTTCAGCATCTTCCTTCTCTCTTAAGCACCATTAGAAACCACACGCGCTTCCGTGTCACATACCGTGGCTGCAGCTGCACAGCCTGTCCAGACAGATGAGAACTGCATCTGCCCGTGGCTGGGCACACCATACAGGCTAACGCAGAAACTTGGAGTATTCAGCCTGGCACGCAGACAGCAAAAAGGCAGGTTGGATAGCATATGCTGCAGCTGGACATTCTCTCTTTTTTGGCCAAAATATAAAGGCTCCTAAGCAGAGGTATTTTGAGCATTCATAGTCAACGGAGTTATGAGTTGGAAAAGTATCAGCCGTGCAGTGCTATTCAGTACGTGCCCTTCTTTTCCCCTCCTGGTTCATACATTTTCACTCCTTTAGCTTTCTGGGCACGTACTGTACCTTGTGATGACATGGAAGAACATGGGCTTTAAGTCTCTATTAATTGTTACTACAGTATTTTTAAAAGGAGCTCTTTAGGAAATTCTAAATGTTGTTACCATAGGAATGAAGCTGTAGATTCAGTAGAAGAACAATTTAAACAGCAATGTTTAAGGAATTCACTTCAATTTTAATTCGCTGCTTTTTACAAGCTCCTCTTGGACATAAAGAAAAATACTTTAAAAGCTCTCTCTCCCCCTCAGTGCCGCTTGACTCTAGCCCGAACTAGGAGGTGCAGTCCTGTTATCTATAGCAGGGCTTAGCAAAGTCCCTTCCCACCCACAGAGCATCTCCTCTTCTTCCCGAGTGAAGCAGCAGCAAAGTGCCTCTTGGCTCAGGCAACGCTCCTCATCTGGTTGGTGGTGGGTTTTTTTCAGCTAGTTTAAAGCACTGTTTATGCAACTTTTATACAACAAGAACTGTGTGAATGGAAGAGCATCCAGTTTTAATAGAGCAGTCTTACATGCCCATTTCTGAGTTGTTTGTTTGCTCCGCCTTTTCTTTTGGGAGGGTTTAGGTCTACATTAAGTAAAAAAAACAGGACAGGTGATTTGATCAGCAATTCTGCTGGTCTTCTCCAGGGGGCAGGGAGGGAACAAGGCAACGAAGGAGAACAGTAAAAAGCTGACACTTAAGACTTGCTATTCCCAGTTTGTATTTTAAACCTTTTAACCATGGAAACTGGATAAGCAGCAAGAAGTGGAGAAAATTTTTGTTTTCCCTGGCTTTAACTCTCTTTTGAGATGCTATCACTGCTCTGACTTGTGAACAGCGTTCTGGTTTCCCACCTCGTGTTTGGGAGAGTCCTGGATGAGTCAGAAGGGACTGCTTAGTAGCACAAGGAATATTGCACCCCATTAAACAGATGTCTAGAATTAACGACAAGATTAGGATGTTCTCTCAGTAATGGTAACAGTTCTATTCACTTTCAGGGTGCGCGAGGGACAGCTTTAATTCTCTACATGTCCCGAAGCACAACACTTCTTTCTTCAGAGCTGCTTTGACAAGTCCCGAAGTCCCGCTGGAAGAGGAGGCTCTCCAGGATCTTACACTATGCGTCTGTAACTTCACAGATGCTGTCAGGTGGTGAAGCCACTTATAGATTAAGAACCTAATGCCTGGCTTTTCCTCAGCAAATGAAGATGAGCCAAGAAAGCAAGCCAGTGACCACATTTTGGCATGACTTTCTGGCAATTACAGTGGCCTTATTTATCACCCAACATCTCCTTTTCATCGCACGTATCTAGCGTGCTCCAGCGCTCTGCCTTGCATTCTTGCTTCTAGAGTCTGGCTTATCTTTCAGCTGTCTGGCCAAACCTACTCTAGTAACCCATGGCCACAGGATCCTGTCACAATGACATATTACAAAACAGTCACAAGGATAGGGAATTATTTGGCTACACTAAAAAGGCAAAAGAAAAGACACTATCGAGGCTAATTTAGCAGAGCACGTATCCACCAAACCCAGCTATCCAGAAACTACTTTGTGCCCAGTGCTGCTTTTAGCAAAGGTATAAAAGCATTTCCACAGCTCCCACTGTTGCTACTGTTGGCTACAGGCGAATAGGTATTTTCAGACACCCGACACACACGCATACACGTATTTCTCTGGAGTTGACCGAGCTGTTGAAATGAGATCCTTTTATGGGAATGTACAAGAGGGATTTTCATAAGTAAGTTGGAGATTCTGGGAGTCACGGCTGCTGCTCTGTTGAGGTGGCTGATAGCACTCTGTAGGCTCTCCACCTCCTTAAAAGCACCTTGTTGTGCTGCCCACTTATTTGTGCCTTCATTTCCACAGAGATTCTCATGCGTGGTCACAATCAAAAAGAGGGGACCTTAGTCATGTTTTATGTAATATTTCCTTGCATCTCAAAGGGTAAAAAAAGGAAAGAGAGAGAGTAGGAGGACTCTGAAGGGCTAGGATGTTTGTATTGGCTTTTTATTACAAATTTTCTCCCACCCAGTTCCAGAACTACAGGAAAACATTTTTACCATAAAATCCTAGTATATTGAAGTCTACAAAAAAGATACAACAGGTAAAAAAAGGCTTTTGTTCATCCTGTGCTGGTGAGGCATTTTAACTGAGCGCTTAACAGGTAGGTTTGTATTTTTTCAATATAAGCTCTCAAATGACTAGGAATATCAGGGCAAGAGCAATCTTTCAGTTTTTTGATTTTCCTGCAAATACTTCTTGCATCATTTTGAATTCAGCCAAAAGACTGGACAACCACAGAAACAGTCAACCAAATGTAAGACAAACCAAAAGGATAACCACTGAAGTTACAAAACTTGGGCAAGACAGCGAAATGCAAACACAAAAGAGGGGTGGGGTGAGCACAACAGGGGAGAAGGAACAGTTGAAACTTATCCCAGTATATCATCAGCATTCCCTCAGGTATTTTATTCAAAAAGGTAGAATTTAATCTGCATTGTGTCTGTATAAGCTCTAACAACCTCTGTCTCACATATGCCTTTTCTCCTGAAGGCTGACAGAGCTACCTCACTGATAGTGTTCTGGTAAAATACCTTCTGGGTAAACATGCTTTTATAAACAACCCATTCTGAAGTTAGCAAAACTATAATACGTTTACAGGCCAGAACCTTGGCACTTCTAATACAAAAAAATACTTTGGGCAACCAGAGCTGCTTGACAGCAACTGAGAGTCCAGCCTAATGCTCTTACCAGCACATCATACCCTCCTGGCTTCTCTTGTGCAGTTTTCTCTAAAATAAAGAGCATCTTACAATTGCCAGACTGGCACAGGAGCATGATGAGACTCAGTCTCCTTATTTCCTCATCCCTGCGGGGCAAGGAAATGTTAGAGTGGCCCTGGAGCTGTCAAGTTAATGCAACACCACCGAACCATCCGAGAGAGCTTGCAACCCTCACATAACGCTCCTTGTCTCACCAAAGGAAAGGGTCTCTGTAGAAATGGATTTTTAATATTTATGCCTCCCCCTTGTGTTTCTACCATATGAACTCAGCAGACTATGTTTATTTCTCAAAAAATGTCTCCAAATGCAAACTTTACACGTCATATTTTCTTGGTTTCCTGGTAAATGTGTAAATCCAAGAGCACTGAAAATAATTCTTTGAGTTGCCGAGTCGAAAATTTCCCACTGAAATCAACCAGAATTACAGTTATTACAGAAGTCATCCAATATTAAACAGAGGATCTGATCTTAGGGGTTAGGGAGCATATTATAAATACCTTCCTCTAGAACAAGCTATAAAGAGACAAATTAAATATTACTAATTCTGTTCTAACAGAAAAGAGGATTCTTGTCACTCACTCTATGAGAAGTGGGACTGAGTAGGGGCGGGAAGTTTATTTTGTTATTAGGTTGGTTTTTTTTAAAGCAATAGAAGCACTTTTATTCTGGAGAACCTGGAGAAAATAGTGTGGAAAGTAAGGAAGAGAGAACTCCTGGCCTGATCCTGACCTCCCCGACAAGAATAAGGTCACAAGTCTCCTTTTGTACAAAGTTTGTCTGCACAGAGGGAGTAAAAAGTTACCTGATGACAAGCAGAAGAAAAAATCAGACAACAAACATACCTGACTTGCCCACGCCAGCTCGACCAAAGATCGCCAGCTTTACTTCTGCACTCTTAGCCATGCTGGAAGGAACGGAGTGGCAACAAATTCACTCGATTATCAAAAGTGAAGCAGAAGAACCATTCCCAGCTCCTCTCTTCGGCTTTACCGTGTCATTGTGACATCAATGCAGAGCCTGGGGAAGAATACCACGAGGATGGAGCTGCAAGGAGCCAGGCTTTCCTCAACCTCCCCCTTTTTTCTTTCTTAAATAGTCATGATAATTGATGCTATGTTCCCTTTTTAAACATTGCAGTAACACCACTGACACATTTGGCACTGTTTGTGCAAAACCTACCTCCAGCTTTCTAGCTCTCGCTGATTTGTTTCATGCTGGCACTGTAATATTGCAAAAGGTACTTAGCAACCCAAAGTACCTGCCTTGCAAGGTTCATTATTCTTTCCTTCAGCTGCAATTGCTTATATTTACTCTATTTGCCTCAACTCCAATGAATTTGTTTTTATAGAATGTATTTAAAAGCCATGAGTACTCACTAAGAGTGCCTGCAGATAGCTGATCTTTCCTCAATCCCTCCAGTTCCAGGAAGGTTTCAGTTACTCAGCTGCAGTTGCCTGAAAATCTCTAAGCACTTGTACCTTGCCCATTTTGCTAAACAAAACCTTCCCCAGAAGTTCTCTAGTGCTCCTTGTTTAAGCTCCCTCAGCTCATACATAAACATTCAGTAGGGTTGGAAAAAAAGATGCCAGAATTTCTGGTAATAGTTTTAACAGGCCATATGGGAATTATCTATATTCACAGCTTTGCTGCATGACCTTGAGCAAATCAACCAACACTTCATATCCTTGGTTTCTCTAACCTGGACAGTAAAAACACAACAGTACCTGTCATTGTAGAACACTTCAAGATCTTAGGCAGAGAAACAGCAACCGTGACAATGATTACAGAATCACGGAATTTTCATGGTTGGAAGGGACCTCTGAGATCATATTGTCCAACCATATAGAAAAACAAAACAAAACAAAACCAAAACAACCCCACGCCACACACACCCCACAAAAAAAAAAAAAAAAAAAAAATCCTCAGCCCTGACTAAAATGTCCAAAATTCAGTCTCCCTTTAGAACAGGGTAGAACTTTGCTTGTGAATGCAACCTGTTTTAAAGGTTTGTGCTAAAGTGTCCACTTTATACATAAATTCTAGCAGTGATGCAAGACGCTCTCTGTTAGTGTTACCCTCTCTACAGCAAAATTTCAAACATCCTTCCTGTTAATAAAAGCCTGAGGATTTTGCCCATTAAAAAGAAGCAGCTTGTAAAAAGAAAGAGTAAAGACACCTTACATAGAGAAGGGTCCCAATTCATCTCTGACGTCCTTATGCTCCTGCCGAAGTGTAAATACCAGACCACGCTCACTCTGCATGAACGGTTGGAAACGCCAAGCGTTCCAGGAGCTGTCTCCCCGAACGAGGTGGGTGGGAGGGGAACACCGGTATTTCCCTCCCACCGAACCTCCCGGTACCCAACCCAGCGCCCTGGGGCTGGGCACCCGGCCAGCCGCGAAGCCCCTGCCCCGCACCAGCACCGCTCCGCGCCCCTCGCCGCCGGGGATATTTCCCATTTCTATGTAGATACTGTCTCATCACCGCAACTCCCGGGGCTCTCCTTCCCCGGCCGGGTCCCGGCAGGTGCTGCGGGTACCGGCACACCCGGCTCCGCGTCCGCGCAGCGGGCACCCGGTTCCCCACGCCACATCTTCCCACTCACCCTCCTCCTCCACTCTCCCCGCACCCGCGGAAGAGAAACCCCGCGCCCCGGCGCTCACCTCCCAGCCATGCGGCTGCCTCCGGCGGTGCACTGCGGTGCGGTGC
>VXBW01005110.1:1769868-1792965 GCA_013400375.1 Thinocorus orbignyianus | reverse complement strand
CCCGGCCCCGCTCCCGCAGCCACCGCCGCCGCCGGGCGGCACCGCCGTGCCCCCTGCCGGACGACTGCTGCGGTGCCGGTGCGGTGCCGGTGCGGTGGGATGCGGTGGGATGCGGTGTCGCTGAGCTGGGGGAGAGGCGACAGGCGGGACAGGGAGGTCGGGCGAGGTGGCACCGTCCCCTCGCTGTCGGTTCCTTGCGAGCCTAACCCCGTTCCCGTGTCCGGGAGGAAGGAGGGCAGCCCTGTAATTCGGCGTGTTTTGAGGGTAACACGGCCCTGTAATTACGTGGGACAATGGCTGTTGTTCGCAGGCATGAATTTTGACTAAGTGCTTGCTAGCGGCCCCGGCCAACTTCTGCTCCACGGTTTAATTTAACATCTCAAGCGCTCTCTTTCCCTCCCTATCATTTGCTTAGCGCTGCTCAGCAGTACCACCCGGAATAACCCCAGGGACAGCCCGATAGTCTCTCCCTGTCCAGGAGAAGCGTAACAGCAAAGTGACAGCAGGGTCACTGCCTCACCAGACTGCTTTCCAGTAGCACCAGTTTTTTACGTGGTGCTCTCCCTCTCCCTGCATCCCAGCGCAGCTTATGGCAAAGGAAAAGCATTGTTATTTCAATTTGCAAATGGGGAAAACGAACCGTGTAATTACATCAGTCCATCCAAGAGGCTGTGTCAGAGCCAGGGATCAAGTTCTGAAATGACAGGACCAAATTCTGCGGACAACTCTTACTTCCTTGTTTATTAAACTATCCAGTAATGTAAAGATACATTAGTACCAGATGTGAACCAGAGCTGGAAAGCTGGAAAGTTCAGTGGATGTTCCTTCTCTGTTTCTGTTCCAGCCTAGATCTGAATGAGATACAAGATGAGTAAAAGAAAACGCTCTCCTCTCACTCTAATGCAAAGTTAAATAAAAGTTGGACTGGAAAAGGTCTTCCATGATCCCAGCTTCTCCATGAGAGCATGATACACATTTAGGGGGCAGGGTGGCAGTCCTGAGGAGAAATGAGCACCTACTGTTCCCTCCAAACTGTGCCAGCTGCAGGCACTCAGGAGCAGATCTTAAAATAGTTGTACTGCCTATCATTCAAAGGCCAAAAAAATTAGAAGGCAGATGTGAAAGCAGTAGTGTGGTTTATGCTTTACTTGTTAAAAATAAATGCTGAGGCTTTAAGCCTTCACTCTCTGTTTGGTTTACATAATTTAGAGGGATTAGCTTTTTCCATCCTCCTAAGAGAGCAACTGGTGAGTGTCTATTTTGCATCTGGGGAAATGTGTGTTAGTCTCGAGGCCTGACATTTGTTTTGTGTCTATGGAATTCACCCTGCATGGGGCTGTCAAATTAAATACGATAACTGGCTTTTCCAAAGCAGCAGATAATTTATTGGTCATTAAAAATCCTTGTGGCTGTGCAGTCTGCTTGCGCTTAATTCTCTTATTGGTGCCAGGGCATAGGAATTTAGTAAACGCTAATCATGGACACAGGCAAAGGTTTCAGATGGTTGAGACCCACAGAACTGGTCCAGAATCAAGGCCAGGCTGGATGGGGCTTTGAGCAGCCTGGTCTAGGATGCTGGCAGGGGAGTTGGAATTCAATAATCTTTAAGATCCCTTCCAACTGTAACCATTCTATGATTCTATGACTACTTTAGTTGCTGTTTGTTTTCTTTCTACTCACTGTGCTCTCATACATAATGTTGATGGGATAGGGGGGGGTTTCCTACCCAAAATGAGGTTTGAAAGCAATAGGGTTTAGTTCTGTAGACCAAGGACCACCTTGCTTTGTCACAGGCAATGGTTTGTTGGTAGTTGTGGATGACATGGTGTATTTTCTCAGTGGCTTTGCCACTTGTGCTGATCCTCAGGTGTGCTCATGGGTATTATCCTGGCATGGATAATGAGATCAAGGTGTTCTCCTCTAAAGACCATCATGTGACTGACTGAATGAATGATGGGGCAGGTTTTCCTTTCCTTCCATCTCCTCAAAATTTGGGAAAAGGGAAGCAAAGCTGAAGATACATGGGGTCTGATCCCGGATGGTCTATGTGCTATTAGTCCTAATTCAGTCTGAACCAGCATAAATCAGGAGCAACCCCTTTCCCACCCTACCAGAGCCACGTGTCTTAGATTTCTCCCTCTTGACCTTTCCATCTTTGGTGAGTCAGAGTGTTTCACAGACTTAACTACTTTCTGAAAATAACACTTTGGTACATTTGAAAGTGGTGTTCTTGTTTTATCAGGAAAAGGAGCAGTCCCAGCACAAAAGAATAGCTGGCTTAAGGGAACTATTGGCTGGAGTGAAGCTGAGGGAAACTCACTGTAGGCTCCTTTCCTATGGTGTCAAAGCAATGAAGTGTCTCTACCTCCGGTCATCAGTGAGTTTATCTGTGGCTTTGTGCCTCCTAGGGGCAACACTGAGCCTTGTAATAGGGCAGAGCAGTGACCTCCTCTCCCTTGGTGAGTTCAGGCTTTGTGGATGTGTTGCTGCTGAGGAGCTCGGCCCAGCCATGCTGTGAACATGGAAGCTGTGGCTGCAGATCTGTGGCTGTGTGGTTACACCAAGGTCTGTAATGTAGGCCTGCACCTCATAATGAAAGAGCTATAGCTGGTTCAGGCCCCCTACTATACCCACCTGTTATTTTCCTTTTTGCTTAGAAAGATGCCCACCAATGGTCCAGAGCAAGAATTTGGTTCATTTGTGGTCTAGCAAATGCATGCAGTCAGGCAGTGTCTGCAGTCAGAATGTCTGTGTACCCCTGTTCACTGAAAGCCCTAGTGGCTGAAGGAGCAGATAATGAAATAGAAATGTGAACAACTGGAAACACAGGTTCAGCCATAGACTCTTAAGTCAAGGCAAAATGCTGTCTGAGGATTGATTAACAGAACTGCATGCAAGCAGTTGCAGTTGGCAGAAGTATTTTAGAAAGGCTCACTATTTTAAGTACCACTAAATAACACTTTGCTGCCTTAATATGATATCTAAGTGTCTCCAGAGTCCAGAACATTCTTTCTCTCTGGTTTGGATGTGCTACCTGTTTAACATCAAGCACTTCTACCATCATTTTCATGTTGGTGTATGCTTATGGTGTATTTTCTGAAGGTGTCTCTGTTGTGAAGGCATTTGCCTCCTATAAGGTGGGGAGAGGACTGGTGTGACATTGGAGGCCTGACAGCTTAACACATGAAGAGGGTGTATCAACAGGAAAGGAACATGGGAGGGTTTTTTTCCAAAGCTAGAAATCTCATTATAGATGACAATTTTGCAGGTTTCAACAAGTTCCAAAACAACATTTTGGAATGGCGATTGATGAGACTCCTGAGAGGAAAAGATGACAGAGAGACAGTTTCAGAAGGTCATTTAGGATTCTCTGAATCCTATGGAAATGAGTGGCATTTCATCTTCTGAGCACCTTTATGCAACTGAGTCCAAATGCCTACAAACAGTAGAGCAGATCACACCACTGGTGGTGTGGACAAGGAAACAGACTCCTTTGGTATGATTCCTGCTGGAAGGAAGGGATTGTTGAGCTCCTGACCACTGTCTTTGCTACTGCTGTAGAAGAGCACCTTAGACCTGCAGTGAGGATTGCTCTAGAACAGAGCACACCTGGTTGGAGCTGGGTCCCTGTCTCGAGCAGGAACCCATCAGTGACTTGGTGTACATTTTCACTTTTCCTTGCAGCACTCTCCTGAGAGCTGAGATGATACTTGATAACTAGTAGGAAAAAAAACTATCAAATAAATAGCACGTTAACACAAATATTTGCAGCTAATATTAAAGGTTCACAGCAAAACATTCAGATTGTTTTCTTCATTTTCACAGAATATCTTCCAAATGTTTTTGTGTTGGCTCTCGGCAATGTACATAAATCTGTTCAGTTAACGCTAATCTAGTGCTGTGAAAAAAATTGCAACTTTGTCATTAAATTATGGAAGAACTTTGTTGTTAGTTTGGTTTGTAGTCAATATGAAGAATTGCTGTTTAAAATTAATATTACATTTTCTCATAGTTTCCCTCGTGGCTCATGAAACACTGAGTTTATAATGATGGGTTTTCTTAAGCGTGGGCTAAGGATTTATAATGTCTCTCTTAACTTTTTCCCCATGGTATAGTAGAAAAATCAAACATATTTATTTTTAAGATGCAGGCTTTATTACTTAATAAGTGTTTATTTCTCAGGTAGTAAATAAGACCACAATCCTGCAAACATTTGTTTGTGTTTAACCTTACATGAATGGGCTTAATGGAGTGGCCAAGGAAGCTACAGCTTCTCCATTAGTATCACTTGAAGACAGTCTATGGAGTTGCCTTCAGAATCTGGGCTTTGACATTTTGTTACATTTCGCATCATAAGAGGCCAAAACAGGGCTCTGGAGGTGGACATGGGATGCTCTTCCCAGCATCTTGTAGATCTCACACATGCAAATGGATCTACGCTCTGTCCTAACGCGGGCCTTCTGTCTCAGTAGGCATTTGACACATTTTGCGTGGAGACATGTAAACACAGAGCCTGGGTTTCTTGCAGTAGCAAGATTTTTATCAGTAAATTTAACAGTGATGCATGTGCAAAGCTGAGAGGCACAGCTCAATAGGAACCATTTCTAAGCAGAGTAGCAAAGCATAAACTCTTGTTTTATAACACATGGGTAATGGATACTCTTCATCTTGCCCAAGTTAAAATGCATAAATTCTGCTAATCTGTGTTTCTTCTCACCTCTACTATTGACTAAGTTATATCCTGACAGTCTGCCCTTAAAAATAGGCAAGCTGTAACTCCACACTCAAGGGAATACAGCAGTGATAGCACTGACTCCATCGCAGTTCAGTACACTGTTACTGGGTTTGCTCTTTGTTTAGTGTTCGCAGTTTTGGTATCGTTATTTCTCCTTCCACACTACACAGCTCACAGAGAGATCCTTTAATAGGTGTTTGTTAATGTAAAATTAGTTGCTTTATAGCCCTAAAGAAAGCAGGGTGACTGTAACTCTGTCATACATGTTTATAACTATTAAATGCCTACTTCATTTAGAACTGAAGAAGTTCAGTTTCTACACCAAAGTTTGGACTAATAATTAAATCACCTAAATAATTGCCTTCAAACTAGCTAGTACTCTTCTGCTATGGAGATTTGTGTTATGGTTTTAATAAAGTACAGTTCTAGAATTAAAACCCACTGGTAACAGTGTCGACAAATTTTGCAACAAATGTGCAATACCAGACTTTATTAATGAATGAGTTACACTGATGTGTCATCTTAATTTCTTACAGATGTATTCACGTTCTTTGAAAGGGCCGGTGGAAATTGTCATAAATTCATTTGCTATTCATGTTAATGAATGCTAGCCCTTATTCTTCCTCAATGAATAAGGGCTATGATTGCAATCTGTATTGCCATAGGGACCCCACTGTAATTCATCATTGCTTCAATGTTCAAATCCTCTGGTGGAACCAGATATTGGTGTCGACAACATCTGGAGTTTTAGTTCTCTCATCTTTTTTCTACCTCCTTCCTTCTGTTTAATCAAGAGAATGGGAAGGGGAAATTGCTGCCATAGTTAATACCTTCAAGAAACTGAATGACTTCTAGGATTTTGGAAGATATTTAGACTCAGAATGTGGGAGATACAGGCCTGTTGACAGAGGTGAGACTGAGGAATATCTACTTTAAACACACTGTGATGCCAGTCATTGCATTGTGCCCAGAGAGGCAGGAAGCCACACTAGCATCTCCCATTCTGAAGCCAAGCAGGGGGTTTGGCAGGGAATGTCCTTTCACAGGAGAGTGTCTTAGTGACCACAATACATTTATATGTGTGAATATATATCCCATTTCTTTCAGTGGGGTTATTTAATGTTGTATAAAACAGTTCTGTACTTGTATCAAGGAGAGAGGTTAAGTTGTCATCAATTTTAGGTAGGAATCTTGGTCCATGTTGGCAGAAATCCAGACTTGCTTCCTACCCAAGCCCTTCAGATGCTAGTCCATTCTCAGGAGTTGGGGTTTAAATGAACTCAGGAATACGCTGCGAGCTAAATTTTGAGTGTGGGCTATTCCTTAGCATAGATCATGTCTGCCTGTCCTTGCAGTGTATGACAATATGCTGCTTTGTGGGAATGTGACCGTGGCCCACATCAAATAGGCACATCAGCCTGTGTCCGGGCCTCATAACACATGCAGCAAGGTAATGTGTGAATACTGGGCACAGCCAGGTAGCAAGATGGGGATACACAACGCTGTCAGAGAGCATCTGTAGACAAAGCTGAAAGGGCTAACCCCAAAGCCCTGTGGCTAGGATGAAGACAAATGTAGCAGTCCCTGTCACAAAGAATATTTAGTTACATTTAGGAAAACCTTCATGTAATAAAATGATAGCATCTTGCCTCAAAACAGCATGCTATTTATGGTTGAGTTCTGAGTTTGGAGAGGGCTGGATACAGAACTCTTCAACAAAAGGAAAAATTCAACTTGGTGTCCTCTGTGTAGCACTGGCTAAAGATACGTAAAGATAAAATGGAGGATGATAATGATAAAATCATTATCAGCATGAGCGTGATTTTCTTGACTTTTCTGTCTAAGCTATCCAGAACTGAAATGCGTCATTTTAGGTTAGCTGAAACTAACAGAAAATAAGGAGGTTTGTAAAGTGAAACAGACTTTTATCCTTTCCTGGGTTTCTCCCTGATTTCTATTCCTGTATGTAAGAGACAACAACTGAGTTTATAAAATTTGTTAATGTTTATAAATTTTCCAGAACTGTGCTTTTGTGCTTCCCCCTGTCCTGTCTTGCTGTCCTTGGGAGGAGCTCATACAAAGATAATCCATTATCCCCCTTCATATCTAGCCCTTAAAATTCCTCCTTGCCATAAGCCATAAAATCAACCTGTCAAATATTTGTCAACAATTATGTTATGACCGCTGCCTGCCATGCTAAGTAATATTCTTACATTCTTCATCTTTCTCCATCTATTCACGTTCACCAGTTGTCTTCCAGAACTATGAGTGTCATGTGTTAGGGAACCACCTTTGGTGCATCCAAGCACTCTGCAACTGGAATGGCCTCTGCACAATTCACGTCAATGGGATGGTGACACATCTAGTAAACATCTTGAAGAAAAAATAGTAAGTATATTTTTCAGTCAAGGACGGGATGATCTGCTGTCCACGAGTCTTGCAAACTCAAATGTGATTCACATACCCCAGGCTGGGGGGCTGAATGATTCCTTCTGTCCTCCAGTGTAAGCTTCAAATACGTAATTCGGCCTTAACATGCATGTGTGTATTCTTTCTCTTTGGTGCTGTTTTGGAGAACGATACTCTGGGATTTCTATTGCCACTTTTCTCCACAATATTTGGGTACGAAATCTGGAGGGAAAAAACCCCACCAACTTGACTCCTGTGGTGCGTTAGTATCATCTACATGCTTTTTTGGAACTGTACCTGAATTATTTAGGTATAAGGCAATGAAGGAATTCAAACAGCCCTGGACTCTTCTCTGTTCAGGGCACAGCTGGTGAAGGAAATGAGATCTTTCAGCATTAGAGGAACTAGTTTGGACCCGGTAACAGAAATTGAGTATTTCTCTGCTGCTCTGTGACTGTAGGACATGAGGTGATGATGCTAGTGGATAATCTGTCCTCATCTGGAAATCACTATTGCTAATCAGTCTAGCTTTTATATACTAATTACTGTTATCATATTACTTATCGAAGTTTCTGCAAACTAGTTTCTGAGACTATGCATGTGCACTAAAAGTTTCAGTTGGCAACAAAGACCCTTAGGCATTATAAATGAGTGATTAATAAACCAGCATAAAAGTTTGTTCGGGTGGAATGAGAGAAACAGTCAGAGATAACCTCCAATGAAATAGAAGGCAATGCTAACAAACAGATATTACAAAACCAAATTTCTCAGCATATTATCCTGTGAAGTAGAGAAAATCTGAAAGGACTTATTTTAAAATGCAATTGGTAATGCCGTAATTTCAGAAATCTCTTCAGCACACTTTAAATTCCCATAGACTCCTTGTTCAACTGAAGGTAAAAATTGAACAGTTCAATAAAACAGCAGCAATTAAAACAACAGAAAGAAATACCTAAGATTAAGTCTCTAGTTCTTTACCCAGACTTCCCATCTTCGTATAAACACAAATCCCATGGAAAACAGTGTAACATTACTATGGAGATTAGCTAACCAAGCAGTAGCTAGTTTATTTAAACTGCTCATTATTTCAGTATCCACTGATAGTGGGATAGCAGAAATACGATTAAGAGTACTCCTTAAGGAACACGGTCCACTAATGCCAGTACTATACTCTTAATTAGTATGGTATCATCCATAACAATAACATCTTTTAAAAGTCCGTTACAAGTTTTGTACTGCATTCAGAAAAAATATTAAAAAAAAAAAATATTTCATTTTGAAATACTTACAGCTAATACTTAAAACAAGTTTCATTTCTTTTTTTATTTTGGTTTGGTTTTATCCAGAGAAAAACCCTACAGGAAACTCATAATTTATAGCAATGAACCTAGCTGTAATATCCTCGCATGATTAAAGAACACCCTCTACAGTGGTACATTGGTTTCTTTCCTCTGTTACTTGAGTTGTCTGGTTTAGGAATTAAATAGCAGATTTCTTCTAACATCACACAGGATTGTAGTTCAGCCATTTCCTGCATATAGGTGCGCAGCAAATGGGCACAGAGAAAGAATACACCAAGGGAAATAGCTTTGTTATAAGAATTTTAGAATATTTTGGCTGGTGTTCATCAAATTTATTCTTATTCTTTATATTTATGGTACAGTCTTCTGCACAGTTTTGATTTATGCAGTGGACAATGCTTTGCCTTCTGGACCACAACAGAAGCATTCTGGAAAGCTTCGTATGTGTCAGTCTTGAGAGATTTTTGCACAAAAACTTTACCTCTTTGTCTTTCTTAATTCCTGGCTTTGACTTCCTTCAGCTTTCATAATAAAAAAATAAAATAAAATAAAAAAATCCTAGCCACTTATCGTGGTTTAACCCTTTAATCCCAGACAGCAGCTAGGACCAAGCAGCCACCTGCTTCCCCCAAGAAAGGTAGGGAAGAAGAGGGAGGAAGGAAGGGGAAGGAAAAGGAAAGTAACCTCAAACTCATGGGTTGAGATATATGGTTTAATAGAATAATAACAGAAAAGGAAAATAGCAATTATTATAATAACAATGGTAAAAGAATACATAAGATAAAGTAATACAACACAGGTCACTGTCATCACTCGGTGAATTGGTTGCCCAGCCTGTTCTGAACAGTGAACAGGGATTCCCACTCCCTTCGGCCAACCCCCATTTCTATATCAAGCACTATATCAAGCATGACATCAATAGTACAGAATATTCCGTTGACTATTCCATTATTCTGTCTGTGCTCCTTCTCGACTTTTTTGGGGAAGCTGAAAAAAGTCCTTGAATAATATAAACATCCCCTAACAACTAAAACAACGTGCATTGTTGTCATCCCTTTCACACCAAATTGAAACACATCAGCCACTAGAAAGAAAATTAAGTCTATCTGAACTACCAGGACACCCCTATAATTGTGAACTACAATCTGCCTGGCTTTATTACAAGATCTCAGGCAGTCACCATCATCACCTGCAGCTACATACAGGGCTTGATTGCTCCTTCTCTTGAGCCTGAATGGGGGAGACAGCTTGGTTTTAAGGAGATCCACTATTGTCCTCAGTGCTAAACCCCACTATTACTGCCCTGGCAACTGCTAGCCTTTCCTTAAAAAAATCCATCGCCAGATACAGACAGCTATTTCACATGAGTTTCAGGATGGCATCTCTTAAAAGGCACAAACTAGCAGTCTGTATTTAGAAATTCGAATTCCTAGGCTGAGTTTCAAACGAAACAAACATATTTTCCCTTTTAGGTTTTCTGGGGATGCCATGGTGAGACCAATGCATTTTTATGTCATTTTTAAGTCAGGCAGGGTTTGCATTCCCTGGCCTTGTGCCATCTGTATCATTAAGCCACCTTCTTCCTCAATTTATATTAATCTTGTAATCACTAAAATTCTGCTAACTATCCAGCCAAACTAAAAATAACCTCTGAAAATAAGCCAATGTAAAAACGTTTGCCTTCCAAAAGAGAAAACAACCTACTCTTTACAGGCCTTCTATTGCCTTAAAACACCAATTAAGTTACTGGTTACAGACACTACCAAGAAATTCAAAGAAATAAATTGGTTACAAGCTGCTTTTGAATGATAATTATGGAAACCTGGTATAGGTGCAGCTTCAAACTATGAAAATGCTGTGGAAGGAAGATACTGAGCCCTTAAGATAACCGTGTTTATGCATGGAAATTTCCCTAATGGGGTGCAAATTTATCCCTACTTTCTTTGATTTGTTCCAAGGGTTGAACACTTATCCTGTATTTTTAAGAGTGTTCGCGATTTGCTTCGCTTTTCACATGACTAATTGGAAGGTTGTATTAAGTGATTAGAAATTTTCAGAGCAAAACTAACACTGCTAGTGTGGCTGATCATTAAATCTTGCTTTCTGTGCGTAATTCAGCTTGAAAAAAACCTGAATATTTTAGCAAAATGCGTACCTCAACATAAAAAAGAAGAAGCATTGCAATAGCTCTACTCAGTAAACCTAAATAACTAGGCGTGTGGGTTCATGATTTTGGAGGGCTTTCATTTTAGGAAAGGAGGCTCATTGTTTTGAGTGCTGCTCTGTTGCCAGTGGAGAAAATCAAGGAGTCCTCCAGGTAATTCAGGACACCTGCAGAGCTTGACTTCTGGTTTATATAACTCTCAACAGCAGCGTCTTCTGATCCCTGCTTACAAAGGGAGTAAAGGTATTTAGCCTCCCTATGTGAAATTAATTTTCTGGAATTAATCCTTTTGCCTATTACAACTTAAACTTCCCTCCAGGTGTTTTTCTATTCATGTGCCAGGTAAGGAGATGGTATTAGGCTTCTAGAAATATTTATTAATGGCTACATCAACTACAAATAGCTATTAAATATGCGGTCCAAACTGATTGAAAAAGAATCATAGCATGCTGTGTGCCATGTAAGGCTTTGAAACATGATAGCCAGCCAGCTTCTGGCACAGGAAAGAAATTTCTAGATAAGGGCCTTTACCAAAGCCCTTTGGATATTTTCATTTAATACATAGGAAGAACAGAAATAATAATAAAAAAAAAGCTAAACAAAACAAAAAAACCCCAAACCATTAATGGTTTCTTTGTAATCTGTTGGTGTTCTGTTTCAAACTGTTGAGACTGTAGCGGAGCAGCATTTGAGCTCCGTAGTCAAATCATAACAAGAAATACTTTCCCTCTGCTATTTGGGACAATAGTGGCTGAGCAAGCATTTCCAAAAAGAAGTGGGGTGGGCAACCTTCAGATCCTGTGTCTGCCTAGTTGGATGAACCTGAACTCTGGAAAAGTTTATAAATCCAATGCAAGAAATTGGGAATACCTGAAAAGTGTTGGAAATACTTGTTTATATCAGGGTTTCAGGGACTGGATTTTCATTATACTTACTGAAAGTCTGTTTAGTGCCCTTGGTCTCAGACAACGTTTATAGTTAAGCACCATCTTTAAAACCAAAGTCCTACATCTTCTAAGGTTTTTCTGCAACGACTTAACAATCACTGAAATGCAGAAAAGTTGGTGGGCTTTTTTATTTCTATGCTATCTAGTCTACTGTATAGTAGGATTAACTTATATACTCAATGTTATAGAATGCAATTGTGGGGTCTGTGAGCCCGTGGTTGGGGGTACAGATCAGACAAGGTGACTGCTTTTGTTTTAGCTCATTTTAGCATACATATACTAAACTTGGAAGAATATAGAGATTAGTACATCCCTATGCAAAGATGACAACCAAATTTATGAGTTATTCCACATCATGGTGCATGGTCATATGCCCCCGGACACACTGCAGCTTGTTTGTCCTTGAAGATCAGTGGGGTTAGACCCCAAAAGTCACTACTTGAATTTGAGATCTCTGGGTGGTGCCGGCTTCCAGCTTGACACAAAGGGGAAAAGAGATCACCCAGAAGGACAATCAGAACTTGGAAAGGGCTACCCAGGGAGGCTGTGGACTCTGTCCTTGCGAACTTTTAAAATCAGACAGAAGGAAGTTGTAGGCAACCACGCCTGTGTTCAGTGCTGAGTCAGCTTTTAGCAGGGGGCTGAGCTGGATGACCTGCTGAGGTGGCATCCAACCTCAGTTATCCTAGGATTCTGTAGTCCAAGCTTGAATTTTATGTATTCAATGCATTCGTATATTTTTTTGGTGATTAATTTGAGTGCTTACATGAGTTGGCAGTAATGGTAATATTCAATAATCATGATATCATAAAAAAGAGGTCATGCTTTCTGACATGAATAGAAAAAATATTTTTCATGTATTTCTAAAGATAGCACTAACTGCCATAAGGCTTACTTTGTTTATGCATCGGAAAAATTTTCACCAGTTGCTAACGATAAACCATAAGATACTCAACAGACTGTAAATGAAGAAAATAGTAAAAATAATTGTAGCATATATGACTAGCATAAAAGTATTTTTTTTCTTTTTTAATTTTCCTCATTAAGAAATATAAGTTACCAAAACCAGGAGAATATTTGTGATAGAAGCAGAGTGGGATGGAGTATTCTCAATTCACAGAAATTACACGATCCAGATACCAAAGAAAAGCTTTGCTTTCCAAAACTCACCAACAGCTAAAAAGTTTGATCATGCTGGGTTTAAATCTTCTTTTTTCTCTAATGATATACTAGTTCTTCTTTTAAGTTGGAAAAGCAATACCTAGGTATTTTGAAAGGCCATGTTTTTAATTTTATCCACCGATCCTTCAAAATAGGTAAATACTCAAATGTGTCCGAAGTTGTCCATCTCTCCATTGTTGAAAAAGGACTAATTCATTGTCCCTTTGGTTATTCTGAAGACCTGGATGCAGTGTTGAAGTGTTTGAAAATGTGAAACATCTGATATTTTCCAAATATTGGAAGCATATACTTTTTTATATCACATAAAGGATTGCCTGTTGCAATTGTAAAATTTTTGAAGAGCAAAGCAATAGTGGGTAGTCTCTTTAAATAACTGACTATAAGTGCAATTTTTGGAAGATTCGTAATACTGTTGAAAGAAGAAATTTTGTGCAAGTTGAAGCTTGAGATAGTACGTTTATTGAAATTAAAGAAAAACAGCTGGTAAATTCATGGCTATAATCTTTCTCTAAAAGTACATCATGGCAAAGTGGAAAAGAATGGAAATTAATTTTGTGAAGCGATATAAATTAATTCTCTGATATTTCTTGATTTAACTATTACTAAGTAAAATCAACTTAATTCACAAAAATTAATCAACTCTTTTTTCCTCTATGAAAAATCTTGACTTTTTAAGAAAGTTTCTGAAAGGTTAAGGCTTGGCCAAGGGCTGTATATGGATTATTATCTGACAAGGTCTGTGTTCCAAAGGGCCAACAGTGGGTGGGTGAGTGCAGGTTCCAGCAGTCTTGCAGCAGGACATGGACAGCATCCCTTCTTCATTGTATTTTATGCTCATTTCTACCTTAAGTGAAACAGCATAAAATTATTTTTCTTGTATTGCTAAATTTGGACAGAATACAGAAACATGCTGAAAATTGGTTCAAGTGTCAAATGCTAGTAGAACTTTTAGTTCTACAGTTTCATAGCTCATCAGATTTCTAACTTTTCTTTGCTTCATATGGTTGAGTAGGAACATGAGTACATGGTATTTTTCTCACTATGGGATTCTTGCGTGGGCCTGGGAGCTCTTGCTGCATGGAGGTTTTTCCCTGCATGACCTAGGTGTCGTGTGAACAATTCTGCTGGGGAAAGGAGTTTCACCAGTCCCCACCATCACTTGAGTAGCTCATAAAAGGTGCATAAATAAGGAATAGGGTCCCACTGTGCCCTCTCAGCCCATCTGGGAAAGGGAAGGTGTGTGGGCAGGTAGGCAGGCTGGCCTTGAAGTTAAATTTTGACCTTGATTTAGGTATCTTGTAGCTGCACTGCTCTTTACTGGTGCCTGTCCTTTGGAGCTCACTTTTGCAGGGACTAAAAAAACTAGTCCTGAAGCAGTCATCTTTGCCAGCAGGCATGTTTTACTGGTTACTTAGAATTAATTAGGCTTAATGGCTTTGGGAACATGTTGTTGGGTGGAACGTACTGGTTAGGTGGATTATCTGCAACAACGGCAAAGTCCTTCAGGGTGAGGCTTGGTGGAAAAGGCTGAGTTCCAAATGGAAAATAATGGTTTGCGTCATGTAATTAAGAAATGTATCATTGAGTATACACCCAGTAAAGGTGAATTAGGAAGGCTTTTGGATAGATTAATTCTGGCATTTCATACTGTGTGAGTTCTTTTTACTTTTTTTTTTGTTATATATTTAAACAGCACAAAAAATACATGTTTGATCTGAATCAGGACAGAAAAGACTGTAATAGCACAATACCTTCTAAACGGAGAGACAGTTTGAATCAATTTGGGACCTGCAGCTGCTATGAAAGGCAGCTGTTTTCTTTGTAGGAGTTGCACCTGGTAAAGGTTCCACAGCAATGTTCTGTAACATTTACCCGGAGGAAGGGACATGAAGACAATTAGATGTTTAATTGAAGTTCTTAAAAGAACACAAATAGAAATTCAGATTTCTAAATACTTTTTTGGATCCATTCTTTACTTTCCACTAAAACTAGGCTTCATTCAGACTCAGAAACCTGGGAATGGTTTTTGGGCTTGCAGGCTGAGTACACGTCCAGATGTATTTTGACACAAGTCAAGGCAAGACCTCAGCATGCACCAGTGGTCGCAGACTGCCTGGCTTCCACCAAAAGGCAGCTGGCAGCCATCTGGCAGCAACACGAAATGTATCTTCTAAATCTCAGCAAATTAATATAAATGTGGCTGACAGGCAGCTTCTCTGCATTCAAGCTCTAGTCTCCCTGGTCCAAAACTTGGGAACAAACTGATTGAATTATTCAGGGTACCGCTCATCTGCAACGAGGTGCTCTCAACTGATTTCACTAATTCTTAAGATACAGCTATTCTGTGGCCTGCTCATATTTCTGTTAAAACACACCCTGAAGATATATAATATACACAAGATTATATTAATATTTACTATAAAGAATAAACAGGCATACTGCCATTAACTTCTACCAAAGCAGATTTTGTTTGCAGGATCATGTGTGAAAGTCCTTAATTATACTGACTTTAGCTGGAAGCATCCTTTCCTCACAGAAATATGTGTCTAGATACACTTGCACAATAACTACCTGCTTTTGGTCGGATAGTCAAGCAGTAGGCCTTTGAAAAAGAGCAAGTAGTCAGCAAGTTTGCTGGTGACACCAAGCTTGGTGGCACGGTTGACACGCTGGAGGGAAGGGATGCCATCCAGAGGGACCTGGACAGGCTTGAGAGGTGGGCTAATGCAAATGGCATGAAGTTCAACCAAGCCAATTGCAGAGTCCTGCACCTGGGATGTGGCAACCCCAGGCACAAATACAGGTTGGGCAGAGAATGGCTGGAGAACAGCCCTGAGGAGAAGGACTTGGGAGTGCTCATGGATGAGAAGCTCACCATGAGCTGGCAGTGCGCACTGGCAGCCCAGAAAGCCAACTGTCTCCTGGGTTGCATCAAAAGAAGCGTGACCAGCAGGTTGTGGGAGGGGATTTTGCCCCTCTACTCTGCACTTGTGAAACCCCACCTGAAATACCATATCCAGTGTTGGAATCTTCAACATAGAAAGAACATGGACCTGTTGGAGTGGGTCCAATGGAGAGACATAAAGATGATCAGAGGGCTGGAGCACTTCTCTGAGGACAGGCTGAGAGAACTGGGGTTGTTCAGCCTGAAGAAGAGAAGACTCTGGGGAGACCTTCTAGCAGCCTTCCAGTATTTGAAGGGAGCTACAGGAGAGATAGGGAGGGATGAGGATGAAGATCAGGAATGGACTACAAGGGTGAGGGGTAATGGTTTTGAACTGGAAGAGGGGAAATTTAGGTTAGATATTAGGAAGAAATTCCTGTGAGGGTGGTGAGGCACTGGAACAGGTTTCTCAGGGAACCTGTGGATGCCCCATCCCTGGAAGTGCTCAAAGCCAAGTTTGATGGGGCTTTGAGCAACCTGCTCTAGTGAGAGGTGTCCCTGCCCACAGGCTGGAACTCAGAGATCTTTAAGGTCTCTTCCAACTCTAACCATTCTATGATTCTAACTAAGTGTCCAACATATTGAAGCGAAGCAGGATTAATGAATTATTTACTGCATTAGAAGCAATTTGTATTTATAGTAAAAATAGCAAAAAATTTAAGTTCTAGGACTGTTATTGAGACGAAAGTGGGAACAATCTGCTTAGGATCATTTGTCTTAAAGCTAACTTGAGCTTGTTGCATTGTTTACTGGATTAGACAAGATGTATTTCAGCTGATAAATAAAGAATGGAGGTTTTGCCAGATGATGCACTTTCCCTAAATCATGATTGACTCTGAAAGGATTTGCTTTGCTTCTTATGTAGTTTTTCTATTACACAGACTGAGACAAGCTTTGACCAGCTTTGCAATGAGATGCGATTACTTTCTACTGCTCCATTTAACTGCAAAAATTGCTGTGAGTTGCAAATCTACTCACACGATGAAGTTCAGACTGAATTACTGTCAGAGCTGGGGAAAACTCCATGGAAGTCAAGAGATGACTGCATCCTTTTGAGGAGGCAGGGAAAGAGCAGTTTTTAACCATCAATGTGGAAATAAGATGGTGACAAGTACAGAAACCTGTGGAAGTCATAACTTTGTTAAATAATTTTAAACTGAGAAAACATGGTAAAATTGCAATGGGAAGGGCTGAGTCTGATGTTTTGAATTCAACTAGAGTAAAGGAAAACAAAGTTTTCCAACAGCTCACACTTCAATGAGAATGTGTTCCTTAGAGTACTACAGATTTCTACCCCAGTAATTTTTCCCAGAGATATTGTGAATTTATGTCTTTGAAAGACTTGTTACATCTAAAAGTTGATCATCTCCCACAATTTTGCAGGCCTCTAAAGTTTATTGGAATATATTGATGGATTTTAATTCTTTTGCCTGCTTTGTTTGTTTAAGTCCTGTTGGTTTTTGGTTGTTGTCAGGAAAAGCCTGTGCTCATCTTGTTGCCAAAGAACTTATACTTTTTTTCTCTCCCATCAGAAAGAGGAGAAAAATTATACTTTGGTATAATTTTATGCAAATGTACAGCAGGATCTACAATGAGAAAGTGTTTTTTTTCCTAGTGACCAGATGGCTGAAACCAGCAGTGCATAAACATATCCATTCACCCAGACAATCATTTTCCTAGAATTGATTTAAGGCACTTCATTGAAGTTATTATGCTCATGAAAAAGAGAAACAATATATGAGTGGATCAGGCCTTAGGCCTTGATTTTCATCCAAAAGATAAAAGCAAATGAAGAAATGCAGAGAACAAAACAATGGGTAAAGAACTGGAACTGAATCACTTCTGGAGGGAGATTTAGGACTTAATCCTGCAAAGAAAAACCTGCTCTGGCCCTGATCCAAAACAGTACTCAAGTCTTAACTCTAACTCCATCAGCAGTTTCACTAAAGCCTCAGTAGTTTCACTAAAGCCAAATGTCTGCCCAAGTGCTTTGTAGACTAAGGCCACAATATCAGTAATTTGCAGTACCCAGCCCTCAGAGATATGATCTTGGTCAAGCGATAAGGACCCGTAATGAGCTGAACCTGCAAGAGAGAGAGAAGGCCCTGGCTGTGGGCATATCAATGGGTTGCTGCATTCAAGGGAGGTTTAGCAGGGACGTTGTAGCAAAACCTACTGAAAGAAAATAGCTTTACTGTTATATAAACATTTTTAACTTTCTTTTTTTTTTTTTTCCCCCAATTTGAATGATTTCTGAGTGGGTTTTGAAGCAGCACAATGCTTTTGAGAACTGAAAATTCTTTTTGTGGCAAAATTCCTTTTTCACCCTCAAACTTTTTGTTGGCAGTTGTTGAGTCAGAAGTCACACCCAGAATTGAAGCGTATGAGAATACCTCCACATTTGCTGTCTAGCTATAGAGATTATCACTTGACTTTCTTCTCAAATAAATACACCTGCTCATCTAGTTATTTGAGTGGCATATACCACTCTTGGTTTTGCACAGTTTTGAAGGTGCACAGTCAGTTTAATGATACATGTATATAAAGGGTGTGTGCAATATATTCTTAATTATTTTCCACCAGCATACTGATGCACAGCTCATATCATGGCCAATTCCTTGCAGTTTGCTGTTCCTTGAGTTTCTGAAATCTTTATTGAACCATTTAAAATGGTGATTGTTCCACAGCTAGTTACCTTTTCAGGTAAACAAGAAGGAGGTATTTTGGCTGTGGGGAAGAAAGGCAGCATCAAAATGGTGAATTTATTTTCATAAGGCAAGTTTGCCTTTGGCAATGTCATTGGAGATGGAAATAGATTGTGGATAACTGCTTGGCACTAAATGTAGGTTAGGTTATTCAATGCTAAGTGAGGTGGGAGAACAGCCCAGAGCACGTGGAACCAGGCCGAAGCCAGCCAGCCAGCCTGCCTCAGGGTTTGACACACAGGACACTGATTTGCAGGAGCCTACATTTGCAGGTGAGTGGCCAGATCTGCCAGTGGTCTCCCCCCTCTCAGGCCGGGCTCTGTTTCAGCAAAGAGACCAGGCCTGCTGGCCCTGCCAGCCCCAGGGTAAGCAGGCTGGCAGGGGAGCACCTGCAGGCTCCTGGGGTGGGAACCTGACCGCGCTGCCTCCTCCCATGGCTTGGCTTTGAGTGGTTTCGCGTCCTGTGGAGGCAGTTATGCCTGATGCTCACTCTGCAACTGCTGCATTTTGGGTTCCACATGCTCCTTTCCAAACCGAATGCGATAAAAATTTACTTTATAAGGAATGATTTGTGCAAATAACCCAAGAATCCAGAGCTCATATGTGGGGCAGAGTTCAGCTTCGAGTTTGAGCTCACACTTGCTGGCTCACAATGAGCTGGTTTAGAACTCCTCAAGCTTCCCAGGATTTGCATTAGGATCCAATATTTTTTTTATTTTTTCTTGGGTGTTTGGATCTGGTACTGAGGTTTGTACCGTTTGAGACAGGATATTCAAGTCCAGACATAGAGTTTAAATCTAGATTTAATCTGAGCTGTCTCTAGTTATGAGCACATGTAGAGGAAGAGAACTGGGGTGTAAAGATGATGACTAAATTCCTCACTGCTCAGAAAGTGTTCATGTTCAGTTTCATTTATATTTGGACAGAGATTTGAATAATTTTCAAATTATTTAAACAGACTGCCTCATTATATCTTAATCTAAACTGGACATCTTTCTAAAAAGATGTTTCTAAAAGCGCTGCTATAAACTAAATATAAATTACTGATGTGATGCAGGAATTACTAATTCAGAATCAATGTCTTATGGTATTTTAGCATTTCCACTAGATGATATACTGGCTAATCATTAAGATGATTAAAAGGAAGACATGAATGAAAGTGACTGCAGATGGTCTTCAAGCCGCTGGAGTGCTATATCCAGATTTCAGATAGACTTCCAGCTGTTTAGGTTCTCGTTATGTAAAGCAAAGGTTGCCCCAGAATTAACTTTTACCACAAGCCCCCCACGAGACTTTGGCCACCCAAATACCTATTAAGAAAAATTCTGCAGTGTACCGCTTTGTTTTCATTTATGCCACACTTCATTATATGTGGTAAATAAGCCTAGATAGCAAATAACAAACAAGAGTCCTTTTGTCTACTACTCCACATGGGAATCATCTAACCTTAATGG
This sequence comes from Thinocorus orbignyianus, assembly GCA_013400375.1. NCBI lineage: Eukaryota > Metazoa > Chordata > Aves > Ciconiiformes > Thinocoridae > Thinocorus > Thinocorus orbignyianus. Next base: position 1,773,124 of record VXBW01005110.1, on the reverse strand, counting down.
GGAAGATGTGCTTTTGGAGTCCAACCAAGCCGGTAGTAGTCCTTCTACGTTTGCTTTGCCTTAGGAAAATGCAGTTCATGCCCTTTCCCACTGAATAAATGGTTCTAATTATCTGAAACATTTCACATTTTTTCCAGTGTTTAATCACTGGCTTCCAAAAAGCCTGGACTTGGAATGGAGTCTTGGAGCTCTGCGTGACCACAGCCATTGCTCTTACCTGACTTAATCTTACCCACCTCAGGGATAATTTACAGCTATTTGATCTGTTATGTAAAATACATCAAGGGTTATTGACCTATAGCCTTCCACAGTCTGGTTTGCTCACACGGGATATCCCAGGGTTGCTTTAGCTCAATTCAGCAATAATATTTTCTAAAAGTAGCCCCAGTGAAACTTGTAGGGCTGGCTACTTCTTTAGGAAAGTCATTTTTACTCTGTAAAAGTACTAGAGTCCAACTTGGGGTAATGCTGCTTTCTTGGTGAAAACAACTGAGAGAGAAATTCTGCAGCTGGTAAAAAACAAACAAAACCAAAAAAAAACCCAAAACCCACCCATTAGATCCTGTGCCATTAGCAGCATTCCCAAAGAAAGGAATCTGCTCTTATCTGAAAACCTGTGGGCATTTATAGTGCATAAGAAGACGAAAGAATTCACATAGAACATCCTATAACTTTTACCTTTTACCTGCTCAGGATGAGAGAGGATTCTCAAGCAGGCACTTGGCTATAAATGTTCCAGAAGTGGCTACCTCTCAGTACTCTGATGGTTTCAGGTAAATGGGTTACTCTGTGGTAAGTGGAAAACTAGTTGCCTTTTGGGTGTTTAAGTTTTAAATTGCTATTCGTTTTACCCAAGACACTAAAAAGAAAGGTGTTATCCCAGGGAGCAATCCTGTTTTGTTTCTTTCTGCTGTCAGCTGGATAACTTGATATTCTCAGAAAGTTAACTCAGATGGATTTACTAAGATGAAAGTGTGATTAGGAGTATAATCCATCTCCACATCTGAGAAACTGTGTAAAACCAGTGAAAAAGAGCTGTACAGAAATGGTCACATGCACTCATTAAGCTTGATGCTGCTAGTGACTCTTTGACTGGTACCGTGTGATCTTTTAAACACTTTTAATGGAAACAGGAAGAAAAGTGTCCTGACTCAAAATCTAGTTTACCACTTCAGTCTATGATAAATTAACTGACTGTTTACACTGTTTGAATCCCAACAAAATCAAAAAATGTAAGCATGTCTGCCTGGCATGAAGTGTGGACGTAAGCATCATGCCTCCATTCACCTTTGGCTTACTGTGACGATGTTAAACTCAAGAAACACAGAACTTGAAATATATGTATGAATGTATTGGATGCAGCATCAAAGCATTGTCTTGATCACCATCATCCATTCACAGTCTTGCAGAGTGTAGTAATGCATAGTTTCTTGCTTATTCTTAGATTTGTAGTTTGACCTATGAGAATTATTTTTATCTCTTGCTGAGATTGGGAGAGTAGACAGACTACACTAGAGCTTTGATATATTAGCTGATTAGAGCTTTTGGCAGCCTTCAGGGTGGAGTTTCTCAGCAGCAAGTTCTCCAGAGGATTTCTGAGGGTGGGATTACTGTGAAGATTTTTCCTGATCACAGTCCTGCTGCTAATAGAGTGTGTGAAACAAAAGTTCAAATGTTGACACATTCTCCTATGGGATAGCAATATTCACAGTGTATAATTTCCATATCTGAAAGAAGCCACATGATGATTTTTATTTTTTTTTCCTGATCCATGATGTGTTGTGCATCCAGAAGAAGCCTGGTCTGTTCTTACTAGTCTAGCTATTAGTGCTTCTGTATTGCTTTTCCATGCAAATTAAGGCTCATGCAAATTAACATTAAAAAAAAAAAAGTAAATCATAGAAACTATGTGGCTGCATTTCTACGAAAACAGGATATCAAGAATTGAGGAAGTGGTAAGAAAGTTTAACTTCTGAATTTCCTCAAAAAATGCTAGGTCTCTCCACTGGCAATAGAAGTATCCTACTGCAACTAAGTTCTTGTATTTGATAGTTAAATTCAGAAGCAAAAAATTATTCCCTTTCCAAATGCTCGCACTTTCTGGAGCTTACTTATGTTCTTCAAAAGCTTTGAAATCTTGATGGAAATTTAATGGAATTTTTTTCTCCCTGTTTGGAATTGGATGTGGACCTTACAGTGGTACACTGGTAAGCCATTACCAAGAAATGGAAAACTTCCAGGAAACTGGAAAGCTATCACAAAATAGTACATTTTAAACAGTTTGAAATAGATTTGAAGTAACCAAAATGCAAAAGGTGCACTGTATCCTCTTACCGGTCCCACAACATAGGTGTGTTAACTGAGCAACATTTCTAAGCTGATGCTCTTCATTGCAGGTATAATAGTAGATTTAAGAGAATTTTTAAAGGTTTTAAGAGTTTTTAAAACAATCTTTTTCTCCCTGGGGCAATTAATCACAAGCTGTGAGTACTGGTTTCTCTCCAGTTCTTCCACTGAAGAAGGTGGAAATTTCCTTCTCTCATCTAGCCGACTGAGAGAGCTGGAGTCTGAAAACGTGTATGATCTTTGCAGCTTCCAAAAGAAGTGTTACAGCTGAGCAGAAACTCCTTTCCACCTCACAGCTGTGTAGTCCTTATTACAATATGTTGCCAAAATTACTGCAGGAAACCACAATGTTGTCATCTTCCCTTGCTGCTCTCCTCACAGTCCCACATAAAGACTTACAGAGGCAGAAGGACTGCTGTTCTGCCTTCCTGCATGCCCTTTCAGAGATATGGTCCCCGCCATGGGCATGACCAAGGTGCTCACTCCTGCCTTCCCAGCCCTTTGAGCCACACGCACATGCGTCCCCATGCAGCTGCCACAGCACCACCCATCCCTGCCACACCAGAGCACTGAGCCACAGACGGGCAGCTTCCTTTACTCTTTTAACCATATTGGGTTTTTGTGGTGGTTTTGAGGGAGAAGCAGGAGGAGCACCATGGCTATCCTGACCTTGGTACTTCTCTGCCACAGCCTGTGGGGACGGGAGTCTCTGGGGTCCCTGGTGGGGATCAGCAGGTAAGGTGTGATAAGACACCACAGCCACGTTGTCATTTAATTTGACTGGCATGATTTTATAGGCAGCTAAACCCATGTGCAGTTCAACAGGGATCAGCACTGCGTTACAGGTTGATAATGAGATCTAGAGGGACTTAGTATCCACCAGCTGCACATCTGTAGAGGTTAAAAAAAA
>VXBW01005110.1:1744641-1769862 GCA_013400375.1 Thinocorus orbignyianus | reverse complement strand
AAAAAAAAAAAGGAAGAGAAATTAGGAATACTATCTCTTCCTTGTAGCAGTACTTAAAGTATCAAGGCTTCTGGAATAAATCCTTGGCCTGAAGAAGTCTTAAACATACTGAAGCTGGAGTGGTAATTTGCATCTCCCTTGAGCCTGCCAAGGTCAGCCAAGTATAGGCCACAGAAAGCACCAAGCAGAGAATATAATGACATCTAATTCTTCCGTACTTCAAAAACTTTATCACTGCAGAAAACACCTTCAGGCAAGCCCATAAATGAGGGAAAATGAGATTAAAAAAAGGCAAAAGTATTAGCAAATTGGAAGTGAATTCAACACTAGAGCATGTTGGTGCCTAGTGTAGAATAAAAATATACAAGAAGTGATCTAAGAAATGGCAAATACGAGCAACGAGAAGACAATCATCTTACATCCTCAGGCCACGATGTGGAACAAAATCCTCAAAAAGCGATGCAACATTGCCACCTGCGGGTCACTTTGGTGAGGAGCTGGAGGGGCCACCGCAGCGCTGCCCGGCAAGGGAGACATGGGGACAAGCCTAGAGGGTCTGTGGGAGCTTGCTGTGTCCAGCTTGGGGTGAGCTGTGAGCCTTCAGACAGGGCATTACTCATCACAAATATGTAATTCTATTCATCACCACAAAACATAATGTTGTTTTGAGACACCGGTAATGACAACGTTCTTCCTACTGTCAAATACCAGTTTCACTGATTTAAGAGAGAGGAAACAGTCTTCTGCTCCATCCCTAGGTCAAATAACTGTATTGGTGATCCAGCTAAATTTTTCTTCGTGGTTTTAACTGAGTATTTGGAGTCACACACCACTCTCTGCTACTGATGGACTCTCAGTAGCTCCGTTGACTTCCCTGGGTTATACTTACTGGGAATTTTGGCTTCAGGGGAGTTGTACCAGAAGACAATTTGCCAGTTATTGATAGGTCTCTTGTTGAGTGCAGTCACTGACCATAGTCAGAAACTATGTTCAAGGGGAACCCACATTTCAGCAAAGGGTGAAAAACCAAGATATGTAATTTTATGTAATTTTATTCACTGGAATTGTATTTAAAATGTAGATTTTTAATAAAGATTTCTGTTTCTTCACAGTTTCACTAATCGTGCATTCAGATTGTAGTACATACATTATTTCTATGCCTTCATTCTTATGAATGAAATAAAGCATTAAATATAATATGAAATAAATGAAAATCAATAAAATATGAAATAAACCAACAAAATTATAAACCAAATTATAATAACAGATAAAAAGAAAATGCACCACTCGTATACAAATATGATATATATTTGTGTCTGTATGTGTATATAAAATGCCTGTTATGTATGTATTCATGCCTACAAAGAAGCCAAAATAAGAGGATATGATGCATTTAAATGTTCCAAATTAAAGAAATGGGCAACATTGAATTAACTTGTTCTCCGTTTATGCAGGTGCACCATGGTTTGCTGGGGTCACTTGAGAGGGTCACTGTAGAAATTACACTATATAGTATACTGCTACTTTTCAGGGGGTTACCTTTATTCCATAGGGTGTCTACAGAAATTTAAAAAATAAGTGTCATGTGCTATTTCGTTGGATCTGTGCTGACGTCTTTCAACTGAAGGCCTGGAATCTGGCATAAAAATCTGTATTGCTTGGCAAGTGTTTTATTGACCAGGTTTGGGTTTTTTTGTTTAGTTTTTTGTTTTTGTTGTTGTTTTTTTTTTCTGGAAAAACAAAGGGAGCAGATGGAAAACTTGCAGAGCACGTTGCCTGGATGCAGAATGACAAGTGGTCAGCTGCAGCAGGAGAGCTGCTGGTATGAGAAGAGGTGAGATGGAAAGGTGGCAGATGCTGTCTCTGTCACTACAAAAACAACCCTAAAAAGATCTTGCAGTGATGTATACAAGTTGTCTTTCTGGTAAAAATTGAAGTAGAAATTTGCCATGTTCTGCCCTAGGGGTGATAAGGTACTCGCTGTGTAGTCCAAGGAGGAGTGGAAGGGAGGTATTCTCGTGCTTCCAACTACTCCTTGTGTCCATCCCCAGCTGTCTTGTCCAACTGCTGGCTCCCATTCTGGGACACTTGTGTCTGTGCCCTGCCCAGCTAAGAGTGATCCCCTGCTTAGCACATGACCATAAATTCTTTTATAATTTATGGATATGGATGAGTAGCAAAATGTATGTGCAAATTATTATTTTTCCTGTTGTTATTGTTACGCTAAATCATTTCTCATAATGCTGTATTGTGAGTTGTAAAGTATTACAAAGCTGCTATGTTAAATAATTGTCATATTAATAAAATGTTCTGGGCCCCTCGCTACAAGAAGGACATTGAGGTGCTGGAGCATGTCCAGGGGGGAGCTACCGAGCTGGTAAGGGATTTAGAGAACAAATCCTATGAGGAGAGGCTGAGGGAACTAGGCAGGTTTAGTTTGAAGAAGAGGAGGCTGAGGGGAGACCTCATTGCCCTCTACAGCTACCTGAAAGGAGGTTGTAGAGAGGTGGACACTGGCCTCTTCTCCCAAGTGAATAAAGACAGGACAGGAGGAAATGGTCTGAAGTTGTGGCAGGGGAGGTTTAGATAGGATATTGGGAAGAATTAATTTACTGAAAGAGTGGTCAGGCACTGGAACAGGTATTTAAGAAACATGTAGATGTGGCACATCTGGGCATGCTCTAGTGGCCAAGATTGTTGGGTTTGGTGATTTGTTTTGTGGGGTTCATTTTTTGTTGTGTTTTTTGTTTGGTTGGTTGGTTGGTTGTCATTTTGTTTGGTTTGGGTTTGTCTTTGTTTTGTTTTGGTTTCGTTTGTTTTTTGGATGTGTGTGTATGGTTGGTCCCAATGATCTCAGAGATCCCTTCCAACCATCAAAATTCTGTGATTCTGTGAAAATAATGTGGGTGAGGAAGTACCAAGGATTATATAAGTACGACCATAGAACAGGTAAACTGTTCCTGACAGGTACTGCAAATGGCTTCTGGCACATAAAGTTACATGCAACTCACAATGTGTCCAAAACCTTATTTTTACACTTTGAAAGTTGAGCAGCAGAAATTCTTCTCCTGCAGACCTTTTAAAAGATTATTTGCTCTGCCTTGTCCAGCTGTAAAAAAAAAAAAAAAAAAAAAAAAAATAACCCCACNAAAAAAAAAAAAAAGAAATTGATTAGTTTTTGGGGATATACATTATGGATTTGAGAAATATTAGTTAGGAATGGACTTTTTTTCTATTCTTTCAGACGCAGATGGGGATGGGAAAAGAGGGACTGCTGTGCAAGATTAATTAGACTTTCAACACTATATTTTAGTCTAAATGTAATACTGGATTTCTCCGTTCAGAAGTTTGAAGGTTTTTTGAACACACTATTGCTCATAGAACATAGATGCTGTAGGTTACTTTAAATTACTGGTGCTTAACCTATCCATTGCAACTGTGAAAAACATGTACTTCATGTATTTGTTCTGTTACATAAGCACATGGGGCAAAATAAGAATGAACTGAAAAATCCCCTTCTGAAATAGTTGAGGGCCTCAGAATTATTTAATCTTTCTCTTTCTATGCTCTCACGTTTGTTTCAAAGTCATGACATTGGAGTTTTGAGAGTCTCTGAGGACTTGAAATACTTGCTCAATTTCAGAGCAAAGACGTCAGATTGATGTTTTCTGTATCATTTTTAGGTATATATTGGTATGTTCCTATAAGACTGCAGAGTTTTATTTAGAATTGTGCTTGTAAAATTTCAGAACTCTGTTCATTTCTCTCTCTTCTTCCTTGGAAGAGCGTGGTTATGCTTATGCTCACTACAAAGATGCACAGCCCGGTTACGCCACCATAGCCCAAGGAGGAGCAAATGGGGCCATGCTGTTGTTTCAGCCTCTGCTTAAGAGTTTTACTTCTGCTGCATCCTGTAAATTGTGATATAAACCTCTGTTGGCCATAAATCCCCAGACTTGTCAGAATGAATGCAGATCATAAAAGGGAAAGGAAGGGTAGGATGCATTCTAATGTTTTTAAGCTTTGCTGAGGACATCTGGCCTGTGGTGATTTGCTTAAAAGAGGATTAATTGTAATGCAAACTCAGGAAGAATGGGGATTCTTTAGTGACAAGTGTCAAGTATATAGGAAATGTTTTGTTTATATGAGGTAGTGGAATCAAAATAGAATTATAAAACCTTCTCAGGATCTCCCTGTTGTTTCAAAATGCTTCAGAGAAATCAATTATATTTGGAGAATTTTCCCAGCAGGAATTCTTCGTGTAATAGAGTTTTGTCCGCAATGTCTTCCATTTTCATAAAGAACTTCTTTGAAATCCGAAGTTACAGCAAATGAAGTGAGGCTAAATTGGATTTGCCTTACACACAGAAGTGCTTTGCACAAACACAGTTTTGTCAGTAAATAGGCTGTTATGCACTATACGAGAATGTTTGTACCATGTAATGAAAGTTCCATGTTCCAGCTTATTTATTGCAGATGGACATCAATATGGATCCACAGCTTCATTCCTGCCAATGAACATCTGCAACTTTACTGCCTGAGGGAGGATTCCCTAACCCCGAGCATATCTATCTCGAGAGCTGGAGGTTGGTATCCGAGCTACCAAAGATCCCAGCCAGTGTGGATTTCAGACCTAGCTCTGAATGCAGTCCAGCTGGGTTTTTTTGTGAAGTATGGTGCTCAAACTTGTAAACCTGTCCCAGAAGAGTCTTTGGCTATGGTCCTGCAGGTACACATAGGGACAGACTCATAAAGTGAACCAGAGCTGTGATAAGTTTTTTGAAGGGTGCACCAATTGGATTTTCTAAAAACAACAGCACTCACTAGTTTTGAAAATGAAGTATTGAGAACAGAAAAGCACTAATTTCAGAATAATGTGGAGGTCAGCTATTATAGTCACTGTATGAAATAAATATTGGATACCAATAAATAAGTGATACACTACAGTAAGAAGACTTTGGCTTTTTGTTCTGAGAATGTACTTTTGTACAGCATCAGATAGGAAGGCTGTGGTATATGTTTTAAAAGAAGGCTTTATTTTCCCCCATCACCTTTAAAAAATTTTGAGAACGTGAAGTGAAAAGCCAAGGCTGTCAGGAAAGTAGCGATGTGGCCAGGAGTGCCAAGGGGAGTCCTGCCTGGCAGCAGGAGCTGTGTTTTCTACAAGTCTGTGTATGAAGGAAGATCAGGATGGCTGTGTTTCTTTTTTTTTTTCTTCCCATTTCTGTAACTAGCAGTTTGTGAGACCGAGAAATAAGCAAATAAAATTGTCAGCTCCATAAAACAAAATCCCCAAAAGGCAGAAGAAGAGGGATCAGAACGTTTCTACTTGGTAGTAGTCTTTGTTGGATTGCTTGCTGCTTTAGATTTAGGCTTGCTTCCAAATAAAACATGAATTTTAAGATCACAAATCAAAAGAAAATTGAAATAGTAAAAAAAATTCAATTATTTGAGACTTTTTTTCAGGAAAATAACTGCATGAATTTACTGAAAATTTGTGAATCACAACAGCTAATAATAATGTATACTTTTGGCAATATATTTCAACTGAATCTACTGTGACCTTTTCAAGTCACTTCACTTGTCACTGTCTCCTTTTATGTGTACACAGAAGCAGCACAACCACATGTTCCAACTAAAAAGAGGGACACATACAGAGCTTGTATGTGGTTGAAGTATTTCATGTTTTGCCTGCTCTTCTGACAATCTTATACTCATGTTGTGCTTTCCTGTCATGTATTTTTTTCAGAGAAGCACCCTGTTGCCATCAGAGGAGGAATGCCTGACTTGCTGGGGCTGGGATTCCTTTGGGACAGAGCTGGCATATGCCCAGGCATCATTGGGACACCCTTTACAGCCACCATGTCTGGGTGCCTAGTCCAGCAATGCTGGCTGGTGAACAGAAATAATAATCACTTAAAACAAGTGCCCTCACCCTTCACTTTGACTGTGCTTAAGACTGGGTTCAGTAAAAAGATTTAAACCTCTCCCTTTAAGGCACATTTTGCATCGTGTCTCCTTATAGCCTCCTTTCCACTTCCACAATCAGCTAATTACAACTAAAAGTAATGTAGAGGGTCACTCTCAGCAGTTACATGTGGCAGCTATACCATTCTAGGAGGGGAAATAAATATCTCATACAACTGATACAAGAAAGAACTTTTGAAGAGGTAGATAATAATTGTCCAGAATAGAATTTTTCTGTGATGGGGCACTTAGCATTCTTAATCTTATAGGGAAAGCTGAGGGATCCTTCCATGTCAGTGGTTAGGAATTTAGTTTTATGTCTTATCTAAAAGAAGTTAAAAAAGAAGAAAAAGAAAGATGTGGATACCTGCCAGCATATGACTGAATCAGTCCTGTTCACTGCGCTTTCCCACTTCCTCTGAATCACCTGCTCAGGAACCTTTTCATGGTCATAATTCTTCTGCTGACCAAGCTGCAGAATTATTATCAGCATGCTTATAGATGGCTTACTTGAAGGTGGTTCATAAAAGCCAAGGAGAGTTTTAAATGGACACTGGGATAACGCAACCTTTCTGCACATCACTTGTGTTTATCTTAATTGCAACTGCATTGAGACACCAGTTTCCAACAACAATCTTCTGCTGGATGTGATGGGATTTTCTGGGTGCTGGTCTTCTATGGAGGAGGGTCTGGGTGAATGTTGTGACAGAGTGGTGTGTTGAAGTGAGAATCTGCTATTGCACCTGTGTATGCTCCTGTCCTTGAAGGTCAATCAAAGGAGCATCCTCCCATAGGCAGCTGGCTGGGTTGAGCCATGTGGTCCTCACTTCATCGAAGGCTTCCGTGTGCCTTAAGAAAGTCCCATCCCCAAAACACATGGCACGAAGATAGCCCCCACCCAAAGTTGCAGTGAAGTGGAAGGGGCTACAGATGGTCCAAAAAAATGTGGCAGGACAAGCATAAAGAAACAACAAGCACCTCTACTGCTGGGAGCAGCTGCTGGCCTGGGTGGTGGGGGCAGCCCCTGTGTTAATGATGATGCACTGTAAACTTCCACTGTCAGATTTGCAAAAGTAACCTGCCTCAGGCTTCCCGTATTTACTACTGATTACAGGCACCAGATTGTTTCACTTTATGTGGATTTCCTCTAAGCTGCTTAATGTTCAGCTGCACTTATTTTTTTAAGTGTGGAAAAGCATTGCTGTTTGCTGGGAAGGGCTGAGAGAGGATCTCATCATCCTTACTACTTGAAATCTTGTGATGTCCCTTTCCATAGCCATAGTTTCTTTCTTCTATCCCCCATAGAAAGCATTGCATTATGATAATATTGAGTGCTGATGCAGGCTGAAATTGGGAATCACTGTAGTTAAAGCTTTGTATGATGACCTAATGCTGTTTCTCTGCAGGTAGTCTTTGGCTACACAGCCTCATAGGAAAACATTTCTATTTTGACCCTGTCCCCCAGGGTAATCAATCAACTCCCTATCACCTTGAATAACCACAGCTGATTTTCCAGACCCTCAGAAGCCATGGTGGGATTTCCCCTCTGCAGTAGGAGAGGGTGCAGCTGAGCAGAGGGTGGGGCAGCAGAAGCTGATGCTTCACCTGCTTCAGCCTGTGTGTAACCCAAACTTTGGGTTTTAGCCAAAATGCTATTCAGAGACCTGGCCTGAATTTGCTTTCCTGAGATTGGGGCCAGCATCAGGAAGAGATGTCCCTTTGAGTGGTTCGGTTATGCTGATGGGTTTACTGCAGGTAGCAGAAACAAGTCCCCTCCTGCAAGTGGGCAAGTACCCATCTATAAGTACCCCATCCTTTTAAGGTCCTATAGAATTTTTCTATGCTGTAAGGCAATATGGCTGCACTCCACTGTATGGGCTCTTCCCAGCAGGTCTGGCTGAGGTTAGTGACGTGTTACTTTGTTTATTCTAGAAAAATGTATGTTAACCACTGGGTTAACCCTGCTGTTAAGAAGGAAATCTATGGCTTAGGGGTTATCTAGATTTGTAAATGTTTAATAGCTTCCATGAGACTGAGCACCGCAACCCAGGAAGTATGGTGGATGTTGTTTGAGTATTACGTTGTACTTAGAATGGATGATGTACCTTGCAGAAAATGACATTTGAAAGATCACAAACAGACATGAGTGGTACTGAACCCATTTCCTTTTACACTTAGTAACACTTTAAAATAGCAAGACTTTATTAATTAACAGACTCAGTGGCTCAGTCCTACTATGTGCTCCAACACACATTTGTCTGAATGGGAGACTTGTGTTTTTTTCTTTTAAGCTTAGGTTTAAGAATGTCAAATATTAGGCTAGGCTAAAAATGTCAGCTGTTTTCCAGAAAACACTTCTCTGCCCACACAGCAAAAAACCCCAAACAAACAACTTTTTAGTTTCCAATATGGAAAAAATGAAAATATCTTGGCGGGTAATTTATGTTTAGACTAATGCCCCTCTTTCATTTGTGTAAAAAGTGTTACCGGTTCTATGTACTTTGACAAAATACATAAAAGCAACTGAGTAATCTGCAAGTATCCCTCTCTTTACTTATCTTTATAATAACAAGACATTTCCAAAAACTCTATAGTGGCTTTAGTTCTCCCGTTTCCAACTTCTGAATGTTACATAAATTATTGTCATACTGCTGTTATCATGCAGTGCTGGTTACTTCGGTACCTGCCATGTCAAACAGCATGAAATCTACTGCTTGCATGCTGTATGTGGGGCTGGACTTTACTTCTCTGTGGAGAGGAGAAATGTCATTTCTCTAGTACCTCGGACATTAACTTACATTTTCTTTTTTTTTTTTTTTATTTTTTTCCCTGCTCCTGGAAAATCAACAGATTGCTCTGAATAAATGATGTATTTGCAATTTTGGATAAATGTATGAATATTCTGGGATTTTCCTCAAGTTGGAATATATTTATATTCTTAACACATGCGAGGTTTTATTGTGTTTGCTGTGGGAAATGACATTTTTACCCTTGGTGGCATTCAGAGGCTCATTTTTGTTGTACAAGTAGCCCAAGAATCCAAGAATAAGAACCATCTGTTTTGCCTCTTGCTAAGGTGGCGGGTGGGAGGGAGGGGAGCGATTTATTTACTTCTGTTTTGTTTCATTGTTGTGTTTTTTCCTGTGTGTGCTTGTAAAGCATACTTATATTGATGAGAAAGAGTTAATAAGCATTCATCTCTAACAGAGTCTGGCTATGACCTTAAATGTAAATCAGGAGCAACTCCACTTGAGTCAGTACTACTATTTGAACTTAAAAGCAAATAAAAATATAAAAAAAAAGTAAAAAACCCATCCAATACCAAATCTCCTTTCTTATGATATTTGAAAGAAGGTCTTAATTTTAGTGTGATTTCAGTTCCAAAACTCAAGAATGCTTCGGATACTGGGGTCTTCACAGCCTACTAATCAATTACTTGTGTGTTTTATTTTCTTCGGAGTTTTGCTTCCTACAATAAAGGCACTGGTGGGAGGAGCTGCTAAAATCCTCCTAAGAAATTTTACATAGATTCATAGAAGGGTTAGAGTTGGAAGAGACCTTAAAGTTCATCAAGTTCCAACCCCCCTGCCATGGGCAGGGACACCTCCCACCAGACCAGGTTGCTCAAAGCCCCATCCAGCCTGGCCTTAAATACTTCCAGGGTTGGGGCAGCCACAGCTTCTCTAGGCAACCTGTTCTAGGGCCTCACCACCCGCACAGCAAAGAATTTCTTCCGAATATCTAATCTAAATCTCCCCTCTTCCAGTTTAAAACCATTACCCCTTATCCTATCCCTACTCTTCCTGACAAAGAGTCTCTCTCCAGCTCTCCTGGAGATCCCTTCAGATACTGGAAAGCTGCTAGAAAGTCTCCCCGGAGCCTTCTCTTCTCCAGGCTGAACAGCCCCAGCTCTCTCAGCCTGTCTTCATAGGAGAGGTGCTCCATCCCCCTGATCATCTTCATGGCCCTCCACTGGACCCTTTCCAACAGATCCTCTCTATGATGAGGACTCCAGAGCTGGAGACAGTGCTCCAGGTGGGGTCTCACAAGCGCATGTTTACTAAAATCTTCATCAGCATTTCAATAAAATTTTAAAAATCTTCTCTCTCCTTAGCATGTTTCCCAGTGAGAATAGACATGTGGATAAACTTTCTTTGACAGCAAGCTTTGTCCTTGTTGGTTAGTATATGATGAATCACAGCCTCAGTGGGGAAAGGGGCTGGAAGGGCTCAGTACTGCTTGTGGGGTGCCTTTCCCATGTGAGAGCCCACTCCTGCAGAACCCTTCTATCGTAGCTTACTAAAAAACAGTGAGCCTCTGATAAATTACTGAAAAAATAAAAGATAAATGGAGGTGTCTAATGTCCTGCTGTGAGATGACTGGTAATGTTCTGCTGCTGTCCACAACAAGGTGTTGGTAAACTCTGTTTGACTGCCTTACCTTTGAATATGCTATGGTAAAAGTCACATGAATAATAATATTTAAAAATCTGCCTCGCTTTCCCTCAACCAACATTGCAAAAAGACCATTTAATCTTCAGGACTTATACTTACTGAGTTACTTTAAAATGGCAATTTGTAAATTATGCTAATTTAATATTTGTGTAATGTTGCATACACTTGTGTAATGCTTCATTTTCAAATTCCACAGTTCCTTGGTCTCAATGATGCTACTGCAGTGTCTGAAGCGGGTTTGGCGCGTGCAGTTTTTTGTCTGGTTGGTTGCTGGTGCTGTCTCTTTGCCAGAAATCCTTCTCTTTTTAACATCGTGTGCCATAAAATTTCAAAGCAGTTTTTACAGCCATACAAAATTATACATGTTATACTTCCAATTGCCACCGAGTGGCATTGTTTCAGAAAATTTTATTCAAGTCTGCTGACAATATTTTTGAACCGCAGCAGTGGGCTCATGGTGGCAGGTTTCCCTGTAATCCCCTCAGCATAATTCAGTGTGGCAGGGACAAGAACCTGTGTCAAGAGGCAGGAAGAATCCATTAAGATGCTGGAGCAAAGAATTACAGTGGCTGGGGGTGATGTTAGGGATTTAATTATATTTTTAAAGATTCTCATCATCTTTTTAATTGGGATGGGAGAAACCAGCATTGCCGATCTCTGAGCTCTTCATATTTTCTTCCTGATACTTAGGATTTAGGGAATCCTCTTCCGCCGCTTCCCTATCTTCTTCTCATCCTACTCCCCCCTACCCCTCCTTCTCATGTCCTACTCAACGTATTTATTTTATGCAGTGAAAATCAGAACTGTGATTTTTGAAGCTGAACAATGGGCAGAATGGCATATTTACCCATTTCTCCTGCGTTTACATCCAAATATTCTGTAATGCAGAAATAATGTATCATATTAATATTCTGAATTGCAATAAGGCTGTTTAGCATCTTCCAACATTATTATCTGTGTTGAACAAAGTAAAGTAATCTGTGTTCACACAGATACTGTCTTAACTTACCAATGCACTCAGTAATTGTGCCTGTTTGAAGCTTTGCTTGGGTAAATGCCTGTGAAGGAATAAATGCCAGCATAATTTATCAAATTTGCCATATTTGACAAAGACCAGAGACCAGCCAAAACCCTGGATCCAGCTAGCTTTAAGCTTAATCAGAGTCCTGTAGCTCGGGCAGCTAGCTCTGTATTTCCTCAGCATCCAGATTCCCTTACAGAATTATTCTGTATTTAAATATTAATGTGGAAAATAAAATTAATGAGTTGGATCTTGGCTAAACCCTGGGATTATGTTTTGACATTTATTCCCTGCAGTTGTTCAATGTTAGTTGTATACCAGCTCCTTGATGGTTGAGTACAAAAGAACTGGAATTCCAGGATTATGGAAATATGGTATTTAGGAAAAGTTGATACTGATTAGTATGTGCTGCTGCCCCATGTAATGACATACAGTTATGGATGTATAAAATCAAAGGTAGCCTTTGTTTTTTTGCTGGATCTGATACCTTTTCCTTGCTCTCTTGCCTACTCTTGAGGTTGAGCTCTCAGACTCTGCAAATACACCTGCCCCGGACCCACTCCCTCCATCAGGTAAAGGTACTCAATACATCCTGGTCAGGACCCTGGGATAACGCAGCAATTTGTCAGGTTTGAAATTGAGGCCTAAAGAGAGATTAATGAAGTGTGAAGGCAGTGGGCGTGTCTGTGTACACGGGAGCAGTTGCTTATGGGTTTTGGTCCCCGCAGAACTGCTGTGGAGTAACACAGGCTAAAAAAAAAGAATGAATGAGATGTTGTGCTAACAGGGGTTGCTATGAAGCTGCTGCAGTGCTTTCGTGTATAAGAGAAGTGAAACCGAATTTCAGGAGAACTAAACTGAAGCTTTTCTCCCAGCCATATTCCTCCAGTGCTTTACCCTAAGGGAACAAAGAATTAAAGGACTTCAGGCTTGTTTTCAGTGGTGTGGAAGATTATGCTCAACACTTAGGGGTTTTTTTTTTTCCCACCCACAAACAAGGTCCAGGAGGATATCGTAGCTACAACTGTGAGAGGATTTATACTTAGAGTGCCAATTTTTGTAGTGAATGGGTGAATACACCATACACTGGTGTATTTTTGTTCCATCTGTATCAAGTAGACCAGTGTATGCCCTTGCCTCATCCTTCTGATTTCAGAGGAACATCTTCCCAACCCATGGACGAACCTGAGCAACAGGAATTAATAGATGCGTCCTACCAGTTCTTCTTAAACCTTACCAAGTTTGCACAGACATGCTTTAGAGCTATTAGTTTCCAACGGCATTCATGTTCCTGAGGGGATCTTAAATTCATTGAAGGGTTTTCCTTACTCACTGTAGAATATTAAGCAATAGAGTTATCTCTGATATCAATTTAATTAATTCTGCTGCAAGGCACTAATGTATTCAGGAGGCTACCACTAATATTACATGTGTGCTGTATTGCTTATAGCTAGTCTAATTTAGTGTGCTGCACTTGTATTGATTTTTACTTTAGTAAAATACAGTCAGACAATAATGCATGGATTTGGAAAAGCTTTATAGTTCATAAACATTGGCACACTCATATTTGACTTTGTCAGCAAAGGAAAATTAGATCAAGCAAGGTGCAATGATGCATTGGGTGCTTTGGGAGCCTCTAGTTCAGAACTTGACATTGATAAACCGTTACAATTAATTCTTTCCATTTAATGAGATGGTGTACACTATCAGCAAAAGTGAGCTTTGATGTCAACATATTATATTGACCATCTTCCTATATTAATTAGAACATCCCTTGATGGAGTCTTTCCTTATATATAACCAAAAGGGAAATGTAGGAAGTTTTGCTTATGTGTCGAGCCAACAACACACACTGAGGCAGTCCATGCATGCTTACCTGGAGTCAGGGAATGTTTTTCGGTGATAAAGCAGAAGAAATTGGGAAAGTGAACTTCTTGGCTCTATTCCTGCATTTGTCATTGAGTCAGGCAAGTCATTAAACACAGTTTGACTCCAGCTTACCTATCTGCTTAATGGAGATAGTAATATTTTCCAGCTATGGAGAGAGATTTTAAGGCTTAATTAATTAATATTGTGGAGCTCTTTGCTATATTCAAATGAAAGTCAAAATATTGCTTGGCAAAGGTTAAAGTGTGTGAAAACAAATTGTAATCTGATAGTGCTTTAATTTTATGCATTTTTACTGAAAATTAAAGTAATTTGATTGCGTTGATGCTAACATTCAAATACTTCAGGGTTATTAGAGAGCTCGTTCTAAAATGAGTGCCATAATAGTTTACAGACTTGCATGTAAAACACTAAGAATAGCTGGTTACTGATGCTGTTTTCATTTGATGATTTTATTTTGCTTTACAAGTGCAGAGAAAGTGCCAGAAAAATAAAAAAATACAGCATGTTTTGACATTAACAGGCACCAGAAAGTGGTACTTAGTGGAGCTGCAGAATAAAGTGATTAAGTAGGTCATCTTACTTATAGAATAGGGAATAAAAATAAGGCTAACACAGGGGTGTAAATGGGTAGAAAGCATGAAATCCATAAAAGACAGGAATATTTGCACAGCTGTGCCCAGGTAATGCACTGGTAACCACAAAGGAGAAGTACTGTTAATGAAAAACAGCCAGTCTGGCAAAAGAGGGTATTTAAGGTATGTGTGTTGGATTCCTACAGTGCTGTATACTGTAGGAGGGAGGAGGGACAAAAGCAGGTATTTCACAAGCTGCTGATGATTGGTCTCAAGACCTCAAACTGTTATGCTTCTGTCCTCTTGCTGGTGCCACATCAGGCTATTGCAATGCCCATGTCTCATTTGGAATCTGGAGGTCTTGAATGTGTTGCTCCCAGTCAAGGGTTTGCTTACTCCTCAGGCTATCTGCTAGGCTCTTGCTTGATCATGTTTTTTGGATGAGGACTGTCGTAATTGAATTAAATGGCCACCTGTGTGTATTCTGAATGAATAATGATCTTAGCAGTAGGTTTTCCATTGACTGCCATTACTATGTGATCTCTGTTCGTGAAAAATATTTTCCAACATTATTAATTCCATTTCAGTGAAAAGAACACAACTATATCTGGTATCTTCAATTTTGACTCTGCTTGTGAGACTCTTGGAAGAAAAAGGGCATTTTCAAGCTCAGTTGAGCCTTTGTGGCTACAGAGTCAGGCACTTTTTTTCCGATCATTGCAACAAAGAACTTGTTGCCAGCACAGTAATGAGCTTCTCCTTTCCAACTCCTTTTGTGCTGACAAGCTGAATCAATATCGCACCTTAAAATGATGAAATACCTTGATTCAGGTTGGATGGATCAGTGCCATGAGAATGATAGCCAGAAAACTTGCAGATAAGTCTCCGAGTCTTAGAAGGCACTGAAAATTATCCTGAAAACCCACGTTTTCTGTCTTTTCATCTGAGTATTGTCTGTCTTTTTAGTTTCATCCTCTTTTCCACAGGAATTTCACTTGACCTTAATATATTTTTTTCTGGCAGTCAGATTTTTGTAATAAAGTGTGTCGCCATATATAACAGGATCCCAGTTCTCGTCTCTGTCAAATGTAATTACTTTGACGGCAATGCATTCAAATTCACCTTGATATTAGAACAGAACTTGTTTCACTTGGTGTTGGGACAGAAACTGAAGAGGACTTTTAAATTTCTTTTCACAAAGGGCTTTCATGGTCAAAAATTTGCAACAAGCCTTACTTAAATTTGTGTCTAGTTACTCTGAACCCCAGGATGTGTCTGTACCTGTGTGTGCTACTGAAATCATGGAGTCCTCTTTATTTCAAGCTGTCCAAGGTCAATAAGCTCCCCCGTGTTAGAAGCAGACTTGAATGGAACTCTTGGGAGCAAATATCAAATGATACTTGAGGAAGGGGTGTGTTGGGTTGCCCAAGACAGGCTGGGTTGAAAACGAGTGTGAACCGCAAAGCTGAAGTACTCTTGGCACATAAATGAATTATTTTCAGACCGACATCATGGATTCCATGGACGGAGTTCTTAAGCCTTTTACACTGAAAAAATGGTATTTTCTCTTATAAGCTGTTCCGTTGACCTGAGTGGATGTTTGCTACAGGAATGCGATGCTCTAACAGAGTAAGCCGTTCTCAGAAAGTAGTCACAGCAATTCTCACATTTCAAATGGGGAATTTCACATTTTCGCTTCCTTTGCTGAACAGAAGATGTAAGATGTATCAGATCTCATGAGCATCACCCTTTATTAGTTGCTTCTGGTTACACTTAGGTTCTGGGTATTACTGTACCAAGGTGCCTTTGTTTTCACTATTTTTTAGCCCTGTGCACATATTTGGGTCATGCCAGCTAGCAGTCTAATTCAGAGGGGCTGTTTCCGTGCACAGACTGTGTAAAGCTCCACATTTAATTATTGCAGCTGAAGCTATTGTGCTTGTACACATATCACCTCTGTCAAAGTCCCCATAATGTCATTCTGATGTTTTCTACGCTATTGATCTACCTCCTGCTTTGTGCAGCTTTCCTAAGCTGACAGAAAATGTCAGAGCTGTCTTGTCCAAAAGTGTTGGACCACTCCAGCCATCTCGAACCTACCTCCGGTTTTACAAGGCGTTCGGTCGATGTGTACTTGAACAGCTCTGGAGATGCTTGTTTGATGTGTAATGTGCAGCCTCCCGGGGCTCCAGAGTTTTACCCTGTGCTGATGCCAAGGTTCTACTCTATGCTATGGAGCTGTCGAGGTAATTTCATGCTTTGTAAAGCTCTATGAATATTTTTAATTATGACAAAAACGCCATGGAAATGCAGATTGTTCTGGGTTTTATTGTTGCATGTAGTTCTGTATGACTCTAATTTCATAGCAATTTAGTTTGCTTAGCACTTTGAGATTTGTGGGTTGTCTGGAAGCATAAGAAAGTGAACCCCATATTTGTCATGGATTTGATAACCTTGGCTAAGTTAACGCAGGGACATTTCTGCAGAGTGTTAGCAGTGTTGGATTCTTCTTTTTTTTTCTTTTACTTTTTTTTTTTTAACTTTTTCTATCCCTGCCAACCCCATTGGAAACTGACAGTTTCTAGGCTTTCTAGAACTCCATATCTAAATAAAAATGCCTAGTTTACTAGGTTCATACCTGTACTTGATTTGGGCAACGTGCATCCTAGTAATTATCCAAACTTGAACATTGTGTGGGTGTAGCTTTTGGTATGCTACTACTGAGACTGTGTAAGGACACTGGCAGGAGTATTCTTCATGGGGGGAGGACTTGGTTTCTACCTCAGCTGTCCCCGTCTAACCCGGGTCAATGTCACTGCAATGACCTCTCATCCTCTACTCTCCTTCAGCACCAGTCAAGCAGATTGATTGAAAATACGTGTTGGTTTTGGTGAATATGGTGATATGGTGAAGCAACTAAGAGCCCAGGCAGAGCTGTTCCCTGTGGAGTCTTTCTCTTGGTGTTGCTCAGTAGTCGCTGGCATATGTGAAGCTTCCTGCCATCCTCCTGGTGGGGCTGGCTGGAGAGTCAATCCCGGTACAGGCAGGCACTGTTGGTCCAAGGGGCAAGAGGTTTGCAGATGTGCTCAGGGGACTCATGCTCATCCCATCTGAGACTTTGGCTGCTCTGTTGGAGAAAGAGGCGTTGGAGTTAATTTCAGCTGAAGGCAGCAACTAAGGGCTCGGCATCTCCTAATTCATTTAGACAGTGTGACTACCTGCCTGACCTGCTCAGGTCTGCTAGCTTTCTTCTGCTTTAAGGGGTTGTTGAAGATGTCAGGGTAGGGACAGCGAAACATGGTCTTAAAAAGAGCTGAGTATGAAAATATGCTATTTGAACTGTGAAGAAGTATGCCTAGAGGTGAAAGTCACATTAGGAAAAACAGTTTGCTGACTCATTGTATCAATCTCTATTAAATTACTTTCCAAAAAATATGTGAAGCATCCTATGTCTGCTGAAGTCAATAATGCAAATGCTATTAGTCTGAGGGTGTGTTAAGTTCATAATTGATGTATTTGACATATTAATGTGCTAATTTATGTAAACTGGATAGACTGCATGTATTTCTCGATGATCAAGAAAAAAGAAAAGCAGAATATTTCTCATTAAGACTTTGCAAGTAGATGTGTAAGGGGCCTGAAAAATGGAAGAGAAATTCTATAGAGATGTTCTAATACTTATGTATTTGAAAAAGCTTTTGTTTCCCTTCTTACTATGGGATATTTTCCCCAAATACTCTGAAACAATTCCAGGTGTAGTGTAAGGAAAAATGAAGAAAAATAAAATAAAATAAAATAAAATTCTGCATCCTTTGTTTAACATTCTTTCTGACCTCCCAGATCTTGAAAGGTTAAAGTCTGAATTTAAAAGGAAGACAGTTTTGCCTTACCTGATAAATCTTCAGATTTCCTTCCTATTTTCGTATAATAAGTATAATAATCATAAATCCTGCTAACCTGCTTTCCTTAGTGATTTCTGCAGCTGAAATTAGGGCACCTGATGGTGCCAATAATATATTTGCAAAATCTTGTCTTTTCTCTTTTTCTCTGAATGAAATTCACCCCCTAGGAAGTAAATTGTTTGTGAATGAAATAGGGGTTTTATGAATATATTTACGATTTCAAGCAATTTGACCCATTCTTGCATAGCTGTAGGCCCATTTTCCACACTGCCTTGCTTTTGAAATGTTTACTCTGAGTACCCAGTAATTGGCATGATTAATCAAACAGTGTGACCGATTGCTTTAGTCATGTGTTGTTGCCTGATTGACTGGCTGGGGTTTTCATGAATTGGAGGGAAGGTGCTGAATCCTGGCAAAGCATCTCACTGCAAAGGGGTGAGGAAGAGTGTGGTGGGAAGGTGACCAGGGCTGGAAACAGTATCCCACCAGGCTGGGTTGGGACTGTTTACCTTCACCCCAGGCACCCTGGGCAGAAGGGTGATGGCCCAGCTGCTGCTGCTGGAGGGATACAGGCAGGGAGCTGGTAAAATACCAGGGTGTTGCAGCCCAATGCATGAAACAGATCATTTGTCTCAATTTGAATTTTGCACTGCTGACCATCCATGGGTAACTTCTGCTGAGGAGAGATAACAAATCTGACTGCAGACCTTACAAGGCTTTATTTTTCTTTGGTTTTGAGGGGGGAAATTTGACTCTGAGGTGCTTCTGTTCATGGCCTTCTGACACTGTAAAGCGTATGAGCTATATACTTCCCTCACCTGAAGAGCTAGGGGGACAGCTGTTCTTCCTTTGAAAAATGCCTTCAGTGCCTGTGGTTAGGAAGTAGTATGCAGAAGTTAATATTATTATCTTTGCACAGGAAAAAAAATATCACTAATACAAAAAGGCTGATTATTGAGGCTGCTTGGGAAATGGAGTGAAAAGACACTGACTTAAGGCACACGCATTTGTATTGGGCTACAGTAGCCCCGTGCCACAAAAACAGAAAAAAAAAATTTAGATGCCGGGGAGAAAAGAAGGATGCTATCTGTGCAAAATTGGAGATGCTGTTGTAAATTTCTGGGGAGAGAAGTGTTTCCTGTAAGTATGACTCAGATTTCTGTGAATCAATAGAGCCTCTGAGGGCTGGAGGAAGTCAGTATATTTTAGAGTTGAAAGGTACTGAAGTTGGTGGCTGAGCAGGGCAAATGGGAACCCAGTCTATCTTCTGGAGGTTTTTTCTTTCAACATTTTTGGATAGAGAGCCTGGATGGTTCTGCAATGTAAAGTACATTTGAATTACTGAGGATTACCATTTTAATAAGAAAAGATCACTTGATTTATTTTTTTATTATATTTTTTTCCTGTCATCTTACTGTCTTTAGCACCTTTCCCAGCCACATAAGAAATTTCCAGCCTCCCTCTTTCTCCAGTGCGAGTGTGCCTCTGACTTGCTCAGATCATAAACAAAAATAGTGAAACCTGCTGCATCTGGAAGGAAACATAGAGGCTACAATACAAAATAAGCAGAGTCAGAAATCAACTGTAATCAACTGTATCTGTGGAGACTTGATGGAGAACTATATGAATAAAAGAGATGGTTCCTGATAACAGATAGGGCTGATCAAATATTTAACAGATAATAAGTAAGCATATATATGAATATTTTTCTTGATTTGAAACTCCATTCACAGAACTTGCTGTGTTTCCCAGGTGTTGTGTAGCATCCAAATACCTTAGGGTGATTAAAAAAAGTTTCGTATACTGTTTAAATGATAAATGATCTCACTGGCCTTTATGTATATGTTTACTGCTTGCATTCTGTTAAAAAAAAAACAACAAACAAAAACAAACAAACAGCAAACAACAACAAAAAAACCCCACCCCACAACCCAGGAACAGTTCCTCTCCATATATTATTTCAGTGAACACTGGACAATGTTAGAAGAAACAAATATCAGACAAAATCTTTCACAGACTTATTTATGAGGAAGAGATCCAAGCCAACAAGATAAAGAGGTTTCTGACTTTTTTTATTTTTAAAGGGAAGTGACCTTTTGTGGTATAGTTCACTGCTTCTCTTGCGTTGAAAGACTAATAAGCATCTGGAAGCCATTCAGGTTGTAAATCTGAAGTCTGTCAATCATTCTTCTTATGAAAAGACAGATCTTAAAAAAAAAACCTGTCATCTTGTTTGCTAGGAGGACTGTGGGACATGCTTTTAAAAGTCACAGGGCCTGGACTTATAAAAAAAAAAAAGCTAAGATAAATTTGCACTTGAAAAACCCAAGTGGCAACCTGTGCACATTATTCTAACCACCCTTTGCACTTGTTTTTGTTATTGTTTCATCCATTCCTGTCATTGAAATTAAAGGACTTTAGGTGAGAATATATTTAAGAAGGACCCACATTTTTTCCTAAAAGAATTTGTCACTGTAAGATAGCTTTGCTTTGAAAACTTCATGGACTAGGACTTCTTCTACTTAAAGGGTTGGTTGTTTGGATGGTTGTTTGTTTTTTTTTATAAACTGCATTTCATGCCATATTTATCCAGACCTGCTGAGGCCTGTAAATTTTCATATAAATCTGGGTTTATAATGCAGCTAAGAATAAATAGTAATTCACAGCTTTTCCTACTGGCCCGTCTAGACTTGGTAGATCTGACTGAGAATTTCTTTGGGGTCTTCAGGGGCAATGGGAGAATTTACTGTAAACCTTGGATTAAGTGCATGTAAGCTACAAGCAGGAGCACCTACAAATGTTTGAAGCCACAAAAAAAAATTCTTATTTTCTCCTAACAATCTAGGGTGTTATATGGTAATAAATGCTGGTTCAGTTAGCATGTTACTTCATTAAATCACTGATTACAAGCAACCAGAATTGCTTTAATTCATAAGGACATTAAATTAAAGCTAGAGCTCTAGTATTGTCACTAGCACAACCTTCAAGCAGTTGGTGACCTACCTGACAAGCTCTTGACAAAGGGTATTTGGTGTGGAGTCCTCCTTGTAGGTAGTTCTCCTAAAATGCAAGAGGATTTTCTTTTAACAATTTTGGACTTCCAGGGATTTGTGTCCTATAATACCTTCAGATATCTTTATCATGCTCCTGCATACTGCACATCACAAAATAATTCATTCCTAGATTTTACAGCAAATCTAGTGAGCACAGACAGGACTCTGGGAATTTCATTTGTATCATAATACTCTGTTGTGCACCTTGCTGTCAGGTCCTTCTGCTCCAGATTCTCTGCTTCACCGTAATTCTGCCAGGTAGATTTAGAGACAATCAAAGTCCCTTAAATCTGGCCTGAAACTGTTGCAGCTCAGTGTGCATCATAGCCTAAGAAAAATTAGGATCCTTTCCAAGTATATGTTTAGAACAGATTCCTAATGAAAAATGAGAAATACAGCATGCTCTGGCCATATAGCCATGCCATAATGCCATATATGACCTTTCATAAATTCTGGGAAAAGATGGAAGGGATTCACAAGTGTCAGCCTTAAGTGAGTCAAGGGAATTTGCTGGTGAAATGAAGAACTCAGTTACCTGCCTTGTATTGAACAAGCAACACAAATGCAAAGGTCAGGGATCTTACTTAGTCCTTGCTGTAGGACCTTCTTGATAGCTGGGAACATGTTTTAGCTTGTCCTGTGCTTGTATTGTTGTCATGGGTTTGGCCAGTCAGAATGACAGATGGTTCCTCCCTCCCCCCTCTGAGAAAAAGAGGGGAGGAAGAGATTGAAGAGATTTATGTGTTTAGGGGGAAAGAAAAAAAACACCCTAAACTAATGAAAATATAAATAAATAATGAAATAATAAAAAGAAAATATATATTTAAAAAAAGTGTAAGAAAAGTGTACAGTCGATAA
Organism: Thinocorus orbignyianus; assembly: GCA_013400375.1. Taxonomy (NCBI): domain Eukaryota; kingdom Metazoa; phylum Chordata; class Aves; order Ciconiiformes; family Thinocoridae; genus Thinocorus; species Thinocorus orbignyianus. The sequence goes on along the minus strand of VXBW01005110.1, from coordinate 1,748,145 downwards.
AAAACTATATCAAGCTCTCAGGATGATGATCATGTCGCCAACAGGCATCAGGAAAAGTCCCAGACTGGACTCAGTGACCAAGAGGAGCTGGATTCCAGCTCTCAAGTCAGGAATGCTTGGATTGGGATCAGAGGCAAGCAAACAGGATCCTCCTTGGTTGCTGGCCATTGAAAAAAGAGAGTTGACCCTTTGATCCCTCAGCTTTTATACTGAGCATGATACAGATGGGATGGAATACCCCATTTGGTGAGGTTTGGGTCACCTGTCCTGTCTGCTTCTCCCTGCAGGTGTGACCCCTCTACGCTTTTCTGCTTCTCAGCCTCCAATGGGGCAAATAGCAAAATTACCTGACCTTGGTTGTTCTAGCAATAAGTATAAGCAAGGGCATCTCTGCATATCATTCCTTGGCATAATCAGGTCTTATCACTGTGAAAGTGAACAGTTTTTGAACAATGTGCTGTTAATTTCAGAGTTTAGTTAGTTAGAAGAGACCCAGTTAAAAAAGTAAAATTGTAAAAAAGAATATTAGTTCTGTTTTACCTCAAACCAGGACAGTTGCGTTTTTCAGATTTATGAAATGCAACAAGAAGTGTGGGGTAGGGGAGTGGTTTAGGTCAGATCATGAAAACCACAGTATCTAAAAAAACCCCAAAACCAAAGCAACACAGTTTGACTCCTGAATGGGTTCCCCGTTTGTGTGGGATTTTTTTTTCTGCCCTGATTTTTTATTTTTTTTTCCTCAAATGTTTGCATGTTTTCCATTCAAATAAATGAAACGAACAAACTAAATTCCAGATTAATTGGTGAGGTATGCTGCTGAATATTTCCTTTCCTCCTGGAGCAATGTAATGGGTTATAGAGTTCTTAGGAAGCCTTTTGACTATGAGAGTACCTTTGACTGTCGGATAGGGCCTTGAAGGAACTCTGGAGCTTCTGGACTACCCTTGTATCAGTATCTTTCACTAATTGGCCACTTGCAAACACTTACAAATTGCCCTGTTTGGGTGGTTTGTTTTATTTTGTTTTGTTTTTTGTTTGTTTGTTTGTTGTTTTTTTTTTCCATGAGTAAATGGAAGATTAGTTGTTGTCTTGTTATTTTTAAAGTTTTGCTGGTTTATTAATAGGCTTGCTGTTTTTATTGTTTAGATGCTAGAAACAAATTTGTCCTTGTTGTCATAGTTCCTTTTTGAATTCCTCTCCAGTCTGTATTTACTTTTCACACCTCCCGTTTAGAAAAGAAGAAATTTCTTTTGCTCCTCCTTCACATCCTACCTTCTTGCATTCTTAAAAAATGCTTTGTATGACTTTCCAGGTTTCATCCATTGAAAAAGCTTGGAGCCAACCTCTCCAGTATGCTCATCTTTGCTTGTTAGCTTTGCTCACATTATACCTTCTTTCACTTCTTCATACTGCCTGTGTCCAACACAGTCCTGAATAGTTGCTGGAAAAACACCTTTTCTGGTTTTTATTTTTATAAAAGAAAGAAAAAAAAAAAAGAAAGAAAAAAGACTGAATTATAATTTTCTGAAGGATTTGGTTCTGTCTAACATCTTAGTCCTTTATTGAAGGTTTCAGTCTAGAAATACTTTTTACTTCTTTCAGCTATTGTTCACTTGAACTGTTTGATTCAGATAATGTTTTTCTGAGGCTAAAATCCTACTAGAATTGTATTTTTTTTTTAATTGCTCTTCGGGTATCTTTAATCTTGTCTATGCCATCATAATTTTAACATCTAGATATTGTAAATTAGTAGAATATTGCAGAAGAAAGACTGCATAAAGTACAATCTTAATGTAAAAAAACATTGACTGTTACAATTTAATTTACTCAGTAAACAAGTTCCTAGCCTAAAATTCAATCCACAGCTTTCGTATACCAATGAAAAAATTTTGATTTCCTAAAGAAATTCCTTGTTCTGTTCTTCAGATAGCCTCTTTCTTCATCCGAAGCCTGCAGGAAATTTATGTACCATTAACCCCTTGCATACTGATTTCAGACAGTGCTCCAGACACCAATAAGAGTGATGGATACCCAAGAGAGGCCTGTGTCATTCACTGGTAGCATTGAGTAGGTCTCATCTGTCCCCAGCTTCTTATAAATGAAGATATGAAGAGCATTTGCCTTCTGGAGCTCTATATTTAGGCTTTGAGCCAGTATCTACATAGGCCTGAATTTCTCCTTCATTTTCTGGATTAATCCCCATCAAGTGTGGGAAATCACTGCTCAAGGGCCCATTTCGGTATGAAATAAGCATATCTCTCTCTGGCTCAGGCCACTTTGAATTCAAGCTTTTGTTGACTGAAGGCCCAAATTATATGAAAATCAAAAATATGCCACGTATAAGCCAGGCAGGGCTCTGAAATGCAGATTTATTATTGTCTAATTTAGTTACATTGTTAGAAAATAACTTTGTAATTGATCAGTTTAAAGGACATTCCCACAAGAAAATAATAGAGCTCATCTTGCTGAAATCAATTAGAAAATTTGAAAGCAAACCTTGGGTCTTCTTTCAGCCACTACTTTAATTTTTTTAGGAAAAGTGAAGTGGTGGCCCATTACTGTTAGCAGTGGAACCAGACCTAGATCCAAAATTGATCTGAAGTTTAATAACCCAGTCACAGCCCTATTATGCTTACAGCCCTATTTTGTTCAGAAGAATATCAGTTATAGTTTTATAGCTGCACCAAGGATACACCCTATTGGTTTATACTGGTTGTTTGTAAGAGTGTGGTTGGTGACAAACCAGATTCGGATATAGTCATCTTGTTTTGGAAAGACTATTTTTATCATAGTGTGTACAGGGAGGAACATGTAAGTGGTTTGGGGTTTTGTTTGTGTCTCCCACCCTTCTTTTTCCCCTGGGGACAGCATCTTAAGCAAGATTCTTGAAAAGATGAATACGTTGCTTATCTTCAAGTCTGTAGATGGCCCTGATCAGCTTCTAGGATTTCAGGGTGGGATGCTGGAGGGAAGACATATCAGGGGATGGGATGTGACCTCAGGTTTTTGCAGGTGCCCCTCTAATCGCTGGGTCTGATTATCTTTGTGGGACAGGATAAGTTCTTCTCCACCTTTGGACCTCTGAAGAGTTGCCCACATGCTCTTTTCTGCCTCCTGAGAACAGCAGTAAGGAAGTCCGCCTTGTTTCCAAACACTTTGCTGCCGGTACTCTGGCAGAGCTGCAGCTGAGGAGCAGCCCCCTCCGGCAGAAGCTAAAGCCCCATGTGGGGCAGGGTTTGCCCGGGGCAAGGTCTGGCTGGCCCCGTCCTTTCTCTGCCCCGCCAGCCGGCCTGCCCCCCCGGGGTTTCCGTGACATTTCTGTCCCCGATCGTGGCGGGGGAGGGAAGTAAGAAGGAAAAATGTAATGAGGAAGGAAATGTTGTGAGCTTTGGGGGAAAACGCGATGTGTCTTTGCCCACCGCCGGGAGGAGATGCTGGCGGGGGAGGGCGGTGCGGGGGGAGTGAGGGCGGTGGCTACCGGCTCCCTCCCAGCACTCGGCATCC
>VXBW01005110.1:1606895-1743883 GCA_013400375.1 Thinocorus orbignyianus | reverse complement strand
TATCCCGCAACCCCGTTATGAAAATGGAGCTAACAAAGAGGCGGGGGTTATAGCGTGCGGGTTTTACCGCGGCAGAATTTAACGCCGCTCTCTGATGGGTACCGCGCTGTGTTGTTCAGGCTCAGCCTATCTTCTCGGCAGATTAATTTTTCAAAGTTCGGCTTAATAGTGCAAAGCTTGGATTCACATGATGCTTTCTTTTAGCTTCACGCTTTCGCTCCTTTAATGGTTTCTCGGGCATATTTAATATGCTTCATGTAACTTCTAAAAGAAGATGCATGCACCGCTTAGGCGAATGCCGCTGATCGTAAAATGTCATTACCCTAAAGTACAGTCTTCAGCACTACTAAAAACTTTGTTGTATGTGTGTCAGTCACTGTTAAGGAGAGCTCTGCAACTAAGGGCCTGACCTTTAAGAGTCTTATACATGTAAATGTTCTATGGAAATCAGCAGGACTCCCTGTGTGAATACGAGTTTGCAGGATCGTGTCCTAGAACAGCAGTGGTGTCACTTCTAAAACTGACATTGCATTGACAGAACTATTTAAAGGGAAGCTCTCACAGCATCTGTTCACATATAGTAGTCAGCTGTCTCATTTTCATAACTGCTGAAACATACATTTATGCAAGATAAAGTGTTAATATACAGACAAGTCTCTTCCTTGGGAATTGGTGATTACTTTTTTATTCTTATTATTTTATTTTTTTTTAAGAAAGTAAGACTGTGGATGTAATGGCCCAGCAGAAAGCTGAAGTGCTGCAGTTAATTTCTGTTCTAATTTGTCCCTAATATAGAAATCCACACAGTTGTAATTAGCTGTTTTATTTCACAATCCCAGAGTTCATATTATTCTGAATTTTGGCTTTTTAAAAAAAAATCAGAGTGTTTTGGTGGTGGGTTTACGAGCAGTAACATGACAAATATTGCTGTGGTAAAACAAGGCAGGAGATAGGTAGTTTGAAATGTTTAAAATCCTGCACTTGTAAAATAAATCTCAAGAAATTTGGTAAAGGTTAAAGTTAGTCAGTGTCTCAGGTTTTCATTGTGTTGTAAAGCAGCCATCACTTCAGAGCCAGATAAAGCTCAGAAAAGCCCAGGACTGGAATGACAAAGAAAGCTGGTGAGCATTAGCAGAATTTTGGAGTGGAAGTGAAAGTAAAGCTGTAGCTCAAGGTAGAAGTGTACCAGTAATGCCATGCATGACTGGATTATGACTTTGGTTGTAATTAGTGATCTTGTACGTTATTATCAGATACTACAATGAAAGGATAACTGAGACTTCAGAGAATGCTCAAAGTAAATGTGGTTACAGGAAAGAAGATGGAGAAGCAAGAGCAATGCTTGTTTTGGTTCACCGGAATAGGACTGTTTTCCTGAGCCTGAAATTCACTAAGTTTTCTTTAACATCTGCATATTTTTTTGCAGTGATGATCAATTGAAAACAACCAACTTCAAAACAAGGTGTTTCCCTAGTTTTGTGACTTTGGTCTCTGCCAGCTGGTTGAAGCAATATTAAAGTGGCCCAGCCTCAAGTTATTAGATTGATGTTTCACCTGGAAGTTAATCTCATTGAGAAAGCAGTAGCATTGAATTGCTGGATCTGAAGACAGGCAAAACTGATGTCTGTGTGCTTGCTGTTGCATTAGAAACCCAAATGTCAGTTGCTAAGCTGTATCTGCTTCATGTGGCCTTGATGCCCATCTGGCAATTTGTAAAATCGTCGGCAGACTTTGCAGAGTGACAAAACTGCTCAAAGCAAATTTTCCCTTCCCTTCTCCTTGTTGTATTTCAGTGTTTAAAGCAATAGTGGCAACTTGTTCCAGCTCCCAATATTGTCTGAGGCTGCTGTTTATCCCTGTTTGATCTTCGTTCATCACTGGTCTTTTGCCTACTGCATATTATGTGCCTGAAATTGTTGCCCACGGGCAAGTAATATTTAGTTTTGTATTTCACAGTGCAATGTGAATGCCTTCTGGACCCCAAGGCAATATCATAAGCTTTCTTGGATATGCAGCAATGTGTTCTTGAACCTTTACCATTCCCTTTCTTCAGAGGTTTTCTTACCTGGTGACTGGTTTAGAAATCGGCAGAAGAAATAAATTTTGTGTGAGCTCAGATAGGGACTTATAGTACTTGGGAGAGAAACAGGGTTGTGTCTTGCTTCAGAGAGAAGCCTCCAACCATTCTGCTGTAGGAATCTCTTAATATATTGCCATTTTGCAGTGAGTCTGTGCTCTCTGGCATGTCAGTCTCTGAATGGCTGGAATCCATGGTCCTTAGCAGCTTGCTTTGTGATTGTCTCATTTTGATGTGGCAAAGCCATGGCTGATCACAGCTGAGAGGAATAACTGTTCTTCAGCTGAATAAAGAACAGGAAAAAGCAGATGTGTTCCCTTATTCCAGTGACTGATGTTGTGTTTCCCATCTTTTCTAACTGCAATCCAGCACCCTTCCCTTATTTGTGTCTGCACTGAGGTTTGACTAGTTGAAGTTCTGCTGTGGATTTTGTTACTGATATATCAGATGTCTCCTGCTGTTAGTGGCTTGCACCTGGGTGTTTTTATGTTTTCTTGCTGTATTACTCGTGTGGAACAAGGTAGAGCTTCATTAGGGGACAAAAGCACCTTAAGCATGCAAAACCTGGTGCTGGGACATTATTTATAACCTGTTACACATCCAAGAAAGCCTGACCAAACAATGAGAATACTGGTTGTCATGGAAGTTCCATGTGTGGACTAAATAGGAGGGATGTCACTCTTCAGGAAAATTGTCTAGAAATACAAATATAAAGTGCATCTCTTATTTCCAGGATACTGTGGTCTTTGTATATGAGTCTTACATGCTCTGCAGATAAAGCAGCAACACCCTTTTCTTTCTTCTAGCATGGATAACTTTTTATGTCTAGCAGAGTCCACTTTTGCTTACTACCATGTGAGTTTATGGAGTTTGTTGTCATATTGAAGTCTAAATTTAGGTTTACACTGAACAAAGCATTCAAAGACACATAGGTTCTGTAAGACTTTACCCAATGCAACCTTACTCAACAAAGCACCTATTTCTAGGTGTTTCTATTGGTGTAATTTTCAAGAATATTTGCCTCTAATGTTAATAATCTGAAGCAAAACCAATTCTTTGAGAGAAAGCTTTTTAAGAAAGGATGATTTCACAGCTGGGAGCCTCAGTGCTTCACCGCTGTTTCCTCCTAGCTGGAAAAGAAGTGGGCACTTAGTGAGAATTTTGGTATGGAGTCCTTTCAGCATCTCTTCTCTGTCTAAGAGATGCTGACCTAAGCTCTAATTGAGAAATCAAGTCTGTGGTTGCTTTTTAATGACAGTGTCCTGTCAGTATCAAAATAAAGTTCCTCTCTCTTACCAGTTCATTTTTTTTTATTTGCAAAGCTGAGGTAAGATTTCCTCATGATGAGATAGACTCAAAGGAGCTACTAAGTTAAAACAGTCTGAACCTTGCTGCCTACCACTAGTTTGAGATCATATGGGACAGAAACATCCTTCCAGCAAAATCATATGCTTTTTTTTCCTTTTAAAAAGCTTTATTATGAATTGCTGTCCTTATCTTAAAACTTCTACAAGTCATATTCTCTCTCATTTCATTATTTTCATGGTTTATTTCTAGGCCAGGGTGATTCTAGAGGCCAAAGCTAACATAGAGGATCCTTGGATGCCACCTCATATTTACAGACCTTGTAGTAGGTGTTTGCAAAACCTTCTCTGCCAGTGGAATAGGGGTCTGCTATCACTCAGGCAAATTTCTGATTTCATGATGGTGAACCGACGTTGGAACACCAAGAAAAGATCTTTCATCTCTGCAGGAGTTATGAGCCTTAGACTCAAAATGCAAAAGGTTTTTAAGACAGGTTTTAGGTCGTATCGCCTCAGTCAGAAGCTGCACTCAAAGGTGATCCCTTATTTGGGTTAAGATAGGGATGATGCTGAATAAAGACTTACCTGTGGTGATCCCGTGGCAATCGTTAAAGGGCTCACAGACTTTGTGCTGACTGAACTTGAGAAACCCACTAATCTGCGTTTCTGATGTCACCATAGAGAGCAATCCAGGCAGATCATGAAATGACCTTATAAAACTTCAGAATAAATGTTAAACTGAACAAAGTCTTGTCTATATCCATCTTGAGACTAATTTTACTAGACAGTCTCCGCTCTCGAGAAGACACCTTTTTCTTTTTCCTTAAGCAATGGGTCAGTATGATAAATGTCAAAAAAAAAAAAAAAAGATTTGACAACAGGACCTTTTGCTGAACAACTTAAGACTCATGGTTGATTTTAATTTTAAATGTTCTTTAAAATTATTTTCTTTTTCCAGTGGGAAGTGTGTATCAATTTTATCTAAGCATATCTAAGCACTCCTGTCCTCTCATAGATCAGTGATTACAATTTGGTTACTCAAGATTTTAAAGGTTCTGCCCTTGAAGCAAAACATAATTGGTTGCAGTATAAAGGAAAAAAAAAAGTCAGACCTTGATAGGTGTTAAAAATATTTTCAAATGAAAATCTTTACACAGAGTTTTGTACACAGGAGTCTACTTAGAAAATTGAGAATGGCCTATTAAATATCTTCTGCACAGAAAAGCTATTCTAACTTCTGTTATTAAGCCTCCATCAATGTATACTTGGAAAGAGAAAATCTTTATGAAAACTAGTGTATATTGCCATATTTCTACCATGTGTGCAATGTGTAACAGATGAATAGAGAATGGGAGATGCTTGTAACAGAAAGGTTACCTTGCTTTTCATAGCATCATGTAATCTTGGATGAATACAGCCAGCAAAGAGAGCAACTCATAAGGAAGAAGTCTGCTATCTTTACGGTAAGTCAAACATGATGCATTTCATTTCTGGAACGCCTTCATTCTTATGCTAGGAAATTACAGTGGCTTTTAATTGATGGAGTTCCAGAAATAAAAGAATGTGCATAATGTCTGGCTTGCCATAAAGATAGCACACTGTACTGGAGCAAAAGTAGTGTGTGCTGTCCTCAATTTACTATGGTTAGCTTTGCATTTTCTTTTCTGTTTTATGAGTGTATTTAGAGAAGAAATGTTTTACAGTAAGCACTGGTGATGGGGAAGTTGGTGGCACAGGGAAGGGAGCTATCAGGAGATATATTTTTCAGGGAATTAATACACTCAGCTTTTAGTATGCTGGTCTTGAGGTGGCAGCATGGACATGAGCAAAGAATATGTCAAATAGATATTGTGAATGGGCAGAAAACATAATATTGAGAATGGAAAAATTCAAGTGGGACATTTAAATATGGGGATTGAGCACTTCAGAGGCACTGAATGGAGGTAACAGAAGTCAACAACTCTCTGTTAGTCTATGTCAGTCAGAGATTTAACATGAGATAGCTGTTTGGTAGATATGAAACTCCTGGAGGATAAAAATCCTAAATTCCTCTTATGTACTTTAGGAAAAACAACTAGACTGTCAATCTAACAGCTGTGATTTTGAAATTATTTCAAGTTCTTTAGGAGATGGAGATATGGGTCATCTAGTTGTGTCAGAAGGATTTGAACAGCTCTGGCTCCTTTGTGTGCTATAAACATGTAGGCCTTCAATTTAGTTATGTTGACTTCCAACTATATAATGCAAAGACCAAATCTTTGGGATAAGAAGAATAGGTCCCAGTCACTGAGTTGTTGATCAGATCATCAATTCGTTCAATTTTAAGAGCTTTCAATCATTTGCTTGACACATCCCTAGAATCAACCAAGAAGGGGCTGTTCTTTAAGGCTGAGAGGAGTCTCCAGAGCAGGCCACAGACTGGCCCAATTGTCTTGATACCTTTGTGTAATCTGCTCTCTGACAGTTCTCTGTTATCTGCACCGCATCTTCCCAGGGTCATTTCCTCATTATTCTTATGGAAGTCATTTTAACATGGAGAATCTCTACTTCTCATTGACCTACCAAATGAGAAAAACGGGTGTAGTTCTCATTCCACTTACACAGAAAAGAAATTTTAAACTCAAGTAAGAAAAAAACCAAAGCAACCCTATAAAAATATGGTGAAGAACAGCAGAGAGAACTGGTGGAAAAAAAATCCACATAAAATCTGCTAATTAGTGTTTTCCCAAAGTACTGCAAGGCAGATTTAAGAAAAAAAAGAACATTTTCCAACAGTAATGAAATTAATTTATTTATTATTTGCTTAGCACTGCCGAGCCTAGCTTTATTCTGTATGCAAAATATCTGCAGGCTCTGCCTGAAGTCTGAAAGATAGACACATCAAAATAGGGATGTTCTAGATAACTGAGAAATTATTATCATACGTGCCAGTTGCTGGTATTCTCCAAGGGATGGTACACCTTCCAAACAGAAATAAGTCACAATTGCTCCCTCCAGGAGCTGAGCAGAGGGGTTTTTTGTTGTTGTTGTTTGCTGCTTTTGTTTTTATTTGGTATTGATTTCTACAGGATGTTGCTCACCAGAGCTTCTGGACATTTACATCAGTTTAAAACATCAAAAAATAATTAATAATCAATGTGACTGTAAACCCTTCAAAGAGAACATATTAACCTACAAAAATGCTCTAGCTTACAATAGTTTCATGAAAGTAACTGTAAGCAGGGCAAAAGATGAAAGAGAAAAACATCATTCACTCAGATATATATATATTTCTTTTTATAAGAGAGCTTTTATGTAAAACAGAGAACATAGCTAACATTATTGTGGACTGCTTACTGTAAATTAGGAGTTTTGGTTTCTAATATTTTTTTTTTTCTAACTTGGCTGCCTCTGCCTAATCTTGTACTGATATTATCTTGAGTCATCAGTGTCTGCTTCTGAGGAAAAGATTATGATGTCACAAAATCAGTATCAGAGGATCCTATGCTGTAATCCCTTTTCAGGGAAGTCCATTAAATCAATGCCTTTCCTTCTGTGAGTAATGACTGTAGAATCAAAACTTCTAATTTTGCTGTGTGAAGGAATAAGCAGATGGGATGGGATTTTACATAATTAACTAGCAGTTATTAAATACAACAAGAAAAATTATGACACTTTCTGCAAGATAAATGAATACATAGTGAATACTTAAACGTATTTTAAAATTTTTAAAATTACCTCTCAGTGGGTTACAAAATAATATGTTTAACCAAAAATGCAATCTTTTTTTGTCAACTAACTCAAGACTCCATAGACTCTGAAACCTCTCAGGTTTCCTCGGTAGCATTGTGGGAAAGTGTGAAAGCTACAGAATGGTGACACTGTATGATGTCACCAGCATTTAAGTGAAACGGAGGCACTCCATGAATAAGGATAATGATTTTGTTATCTCACCTGTTGTTTATGTGCAACATTGACCTCTTTTAGCTGCAACCAGAACTGAGGGGTTGCCTCTAATTCTTAGGTTTCTGGGAGCTATCAGTGAGTCTACTGTGCTTCTGGGAATGGGGCCAAAGTCCAAATGAAGTCAATGGAATTCTTTGTGTTGCTTTAAAAGGCCTTTGAATTGAGCTGTAGCGGGAAGACCTGCGGTCTCAGATGGCTGATGCTGTGAAGTCTGACATGCAGCACAGATCTAACTGTGATGTGCCAGTGACCTTAGGCTCACCGCAGTGTCAGTAGCACAAACTGCAGGCCACAGGGTGGTTCTAGTTTTTGGGATCTGAGCTTCTGACAGTTCAAAGAATCTCCCCATGGGATAAATCTTGAGCCTCCTTCTTCTTAGGGAGTACCTGTATTGGCAAGAATTGGTATGTTGTAATCCACTGCTGGAGCCAATGTAACAGGAGCACACTTGAATGCTTCTAGTCTTACAAGAGGAACTTCTTCGCAGGAAAATTAAGTTATGTAACTAGAAGTAGGCAAAAAATGGGGTGGTTTTCTCCAGGCAGAACCATCAGTCTCTTCTTTCTCTTCCTCTGTGTATTTCAGGGACTGTTCAAATAAGAGTTTAGATTTATCATAGAATCATAGAATGGTTAGAGTTGGAAGGGACCTTAAAGATCATCAAGTTCCAACGTCCCTGCCATGGGCAGGGACACCTCTCCCTAGAGCAGATTGCTCAAAGCCCCATCCAGCCTGGCCTTCAACACTTCCAGGGACGGGGTATCCACAACTTCTCTGGGCAACCTGTTCTAGTGCCTCACCACCCTCACAGGAAAGAATTTCTTCCTGATATCTAATCTAAATCTCCCCTCTTCCAATTTAAAACCATTACCCCTCATCCTGTCACTAAACTTCCTGACAAATAGTCCCTCCCCAGCCTTCCTGTAGGCTCCCTTCAGATACTGGAAGGCTGCTATCAGGTCTCCCCGGAGCCTTCTCTTCTCCAGGCTGAACAGCCCCAGCTCTCTCAGCCTGTCCTCATAGGAGAGATGCTCCATCCCTCTAATCATCTTGGTGGCCCTGCGCTGGACCTGTTCCAACAGTTCGATGTACTTTCTATGTTGAGGACTCCAGAACTGAACACAGTACTCCAGGTGGGGTCTCACAAGCACAGAGTAGAGGGAAAATGTTTTTTGTAAGTTTCAACGTGCAGCTACTTTTGCTGGCATGACAGCATTAACAGAGTGGGAACCAAATTCTGCGTTATAACCAGATACACACTCATATATGGATCTGAACAGTATGCTGGTCCCTGTGTCTTTAATAGGCTAGTTGGGTCAAAAGTGATACCAAAACCCAATGATGATCTGGAACTTTTGAATTTCAGAACATACACTCTTATCCTGCTGTGCTCAGGTGCAATATAAATGCGGCCATTATTTCCCAGACTCTTTCACTTACGTGCTTCCAGTTAACAACGGAACAGTAGACTTTCATATCTGATCAAACAAATGGAAATACCAGTTCAAAATGCCTTCACATGCTTATCGGAAATGCAGAAAGGAACCAGAGTTTGAAAAGTAATTTAAGATAGGTGTCTGGAAAATAATTTTTTTTGCTAAGGGCAAGTGCACAGTCAAATTAAGAGCTGGCAATGAGTCCAAGTTATATATTGAACTGCTCTTTTTAGAGGAACTCAGGGTGCGGCCAAATCATCTGAATTCTTTTTATAGAGGAGAGAAAACTGGATGTATTCTTAGAGGTACATACAGAACCATTGTGAAGATTAATTGAGTTCTGTCTGTTTCTGTGTGAACATAGTTGCTTTTAAACTTGAGAATTAGGGAGAGCTGAATGGTTAAAAGAAGTTAGCAATAGCAGCAAGTTACCAAAAAAAAAAAAGGGTGAGATTTGGTCCTTTGACTACAGTGCTTCTTAACAGCTTTAAATGGGATCTGTATCCATAGCTGCGTACTGTAAATAATCTTTAAAAAGGCATTTAGGTTTTTCCTTTTAATAGTTTTGTCATCAATAACCTGAAGTCTGCAGCAGCCTTTTTCAGAGCAACATACCAGAGGCCAGGTGCTGATGGCAAACATCATGCTTCATGCTGGGACAAAGGGGTTTTCATGTGGTGGCATAACAGCCTAGATTTCAGGTACCTGTTTTTCCTGGTGATGGACAGTAGCAAGTCAGGATAGCAGTAAGTGTCCAGGTGGAGGAAACAAATGTCTGTTATGTGGTCCGTGAGTGTTTGTCTTGGGGCAGAGCCAGAAGGACTTGCAAGGCTGAAATAGTTGTAGGTGACATTATTTCATACACAATTAGAATGTGTTAGTGAACATTATGAGGTTAGGAGATAAAGTAGAAAAAAAACAGAAGCACTTTGGAACGTGCCAGAGCGTATCTTGTAGGCTTCATCTCTTCCAGTTACATACAGAGTTATTTCTGCATCCGTTTTCTTTCTGTAGCTTGTCTTTAATAAAGGCATGCCTTATTTGGGGATTGGCTGTTAGTAATGGTATTTTGCAATGATTGTGTGGGATCAACTGTTCATTGTCAGTATGTGCTGTAGGGACAACTGACCTACTGATCAGGGTATTTTTATCTGGAATTTTTTTCTTTGATTTTTGTGTAGGTAAGGAACTGTTACCCTTATGAGTGCTGGTTATGCGGTTAAAGCATATGAGAGGTAGCGGACACCTGAATTAGCATTAGTTTTAACTGGAAGAATCAATCTTGCCATTAAAACATTGAGAATAATGTGATTTGATTCTCTAAGCTAGTAGTTTACCATCTGTGTTTGTCTGCTGTCCTATAAGGTCTCATATGGTGCTTAGAAAGGGCCAAATTTTCCCATTTTCCTGTAATAACTTTTTGAGTTGAGGTTCAGCAACACAGCAATATGGGGCTCGCAGCAAGAGCAAGCTATCTTGTCCAGAGCAAGGAAAGCCAGGGGCTGTCTGTAGATGCAGTGATAAGGCTGCAAGTCAAAACCCACAAAATGGTTCTCCTCAAAAATGCTGAGGCTGGATGTGGTCTGGTTGGATATTGCCGGACAGCTTTATGTTCTGCTGCCCAATTTTTGTTCTATCCTGGGTATCTTCTCGCTTATCCTTCTAGCTGGCTTTAGGCTGACAGTCGTGCTGATATTCCTCCCTCCACTGCATAGCTGGGAGGCTGTACAGGGCACATTGCCAAATTGCGGCACGTGGGGAAAGGGAGGAGCAAGAGGCTGCAAGAGACGGGTGGAAAAAAGCAGGTGATTGAGAATTGTCCCCTGGTTGTCAGTAAAAGGGTAAATGCTGTATTATAGAACAGGGATTCTGCACACCTCTGACGAATACAGGGAAATGTGTCATTGTCTAGTGTCACAGAGTAATTTAGGCTGGAAGGGACACCTGGAGACCATCTGGTCTGAGCCTTGGCTCAAAGCAGGGCCAAGTAGGTCAGGGGCTCAGGGCCATGTCTGGGTGAGTTTTGAGTATCTGTGGGGATGGAGATTCCACCGCCTCTCCAGATGACCTCTTAGGGCTCTGCAGGAAAGGAAGGACAGTCAATTAAACCTTTTTAAAAAATCATGAATTGGGACTCAAAAAAGCATGAAACTGTTTTATTAATCTGACTGGATTTTTCTTTTTGTTCTTAACTTCATTTTAAAAAATAATTTTTAGGCTCTCTTTTTCTGTAAAATTTAAAACCCTGGGTTACAGTCACAAGCTTTTTGCTGAAGTCTGCTGGTTTTCTTACATTCACCAGCTCCTTAGAGCCTGAGCTTTAAATATAACGTCAAGGATAACATTCTTAGAGCTGCCATTGTTAGAAATGTACCTTAATTATCACTTAAACTTTCTGCGGAGTCAGGCTGGCATCTGCCATCACTGCACGTTCATTTCACAGGTTCACATTTCTCAAGAAGGTTTTTTGATTGAGGTGTTTTTTGGGTGGGTTTTTTTTTTTTCCCCCCTCTTCTGACTAACACTTCTGGGAGGAGAACCATGTCTTCCTATATTTTACAAGCTGAGGTCCTAAGCGTGCAGGAAACCAATAAAGCTTCACTGTGGGGTACTTGTGGCTGATGTGAGTTAAAGGTTATTGGGGCAGGGCTGGCTTCTGTCCTGTCTGGGTTAATGCTGGAGCAGAGGAATTGGTCATCACTACACCCAGTCAGAGAAACTTGTGAAAAATCAAGATGGACAAAAAACATATGTAAGGGAATATTTGGAATTCTTTTGGAATTTTCCCTTGTGCTTTTTGTATTGATAACTGAACCACTGCTCCTAAAATCAATAGAAGATTACAGGGACTCGATACACTTAATGAGCTCGAAAGGAGCAGTTAGTTTGGACTGTGATTACAGCTTCTGCTGCCTGACTCTGCATTGTACTAGCATTTTATTGCTAATGATTTAGAACATTGGAGGGGAGGACAAGTTTTGTGATTCATTAAGGTTTTTTTCACAGATTTTGCCTTGAAATTGTTAGCTCATTCTTTCAGATGTTTACTTGCCCATACTAGAATACAGATTTCTTTCTTTTTATTTTTAGGCTACATGATACAGAATAATAAAAAATACTCCACCCCAAACCAAACACTTTCCCCTCCAAAAAAACCCCCACAAACCACAACAAAATAACCTCTCTCCAAGTACAAAAAGTTGCTAAGATAGTTATTGTTCTATGGCCTTTACTTTTTTGGGCTGTGTTCCATGAATCCTGATTTCCAAACAATATCACATAAAAAGCCTTCCACTTACAGTTTTAAAAGTCAGACTTTCCAATGAACAGAACAAAAGCGTATCTTACAGTTAAAAAAAAAATTTAAAATCCCGTAACGTCATCTGTTAGAGAAGCGAAATGATGCTTTTTCCCAGAAGACCCTGCAATGCCAGATTTCATTTATTTTTGGGAAGAAAGACTATTCTGTGGAATGTGCTTACTGCTCGTGAAGTGAAAGGTGTCGGCAGAGGGTGTGAAGATATCCTGGAGAACAGAGCTTACACAGAATGAGCTGAGCCTTAGAGAAAAAGGAAAACCCTCTGTACCTCTTTATAGTTAGCATAAAAGAAACGGATAGAGGGGATTTTGAGACGCCATGCATGGCCTAGGGCAGATCAGCAGTTTTCAGGCTGTGGGTTCAGAAAGTTCATTTCTCTAATCTCAGCTCCCTTCAAAAGTAGGTTTAGCTGTGCCAGACTCTGGCATACACTGTGCAGGGAGGGTGGCGTGAAGGAGGAGATCCTGAGATCCTGAGGTTTGCTTCACAGCCTGCTGTGCCCAGAAGAGCTGCAGGGCACGTGGGAAAGGGGCTGCAGACAGAAATGGCTCTGCCACAGAAATGGCTCTTGCCTGCAATGCAATTTAAATGCACAATTTCAGTGGATATTAATAATTTAGAAGGCTTATAGGTTATTAAAACAGGGATTGTGTGACACTTGCATGTAATGTGGATACAGGACCTTCACATTTACTCAGGTTTTCCACAGTATGTCTTTTCTTTGTGTCTTCTACAAGTTTAAAGAATAAAGTCTAATGGTGCCAGATGATCCCTGTTTTTCTCCAGAAACGCTATCCCTTATTCCTACAGTACTAAGTAACAGATGACTGGTGCCCACTGCGAATTTTTGCAATGATAACAAAAAGTCTTTTTGCTAAAGGAGATGAGCCCACATCTGAATGAGGGGAAGCAGATGGACTGCAGAGATGTGTCTGCATTGTGCACCCAGGAATGCACATGCTGCATTAAGAAGGCTAATAGAGGGGAAGGAGAATGTCCCTTTCTGTCCCCTGATAAATCCATCATTGTGCTATCAGAAATGGCTGGAAAACGGGAGCTCTGGAATTTTTCTCTGCTGAAGTGCTCCAGTCTCATTTATCTCTTCTCCTCTTTGCATATGGGCATATTCTTTCTCTGCAAGTATGAGTGTTGGCCATATAATTTTTTTTCTCTCTCTCCTTTTTTTTTTTTTTTTCACTCTAGTCCCTCTGTTTCTAAAGATGTCAAATTAAATAACTAATGATTTCTTCTAATGCCAGAAGGCCTTCACGATATGCATATTAGGGTTTAGTGTATTTTTCTTTTCTGTATCTCGTCGCTTTCAATTTGTATGCAGAGCCATCCTCTTACCATGAACTCCTATGCCCAGAGCCGAGGATTATGTTCTTATCCAACATATGTACTCAGCCTGAAATGCTAAATCTCTGTGACTGCAGGAATGGAAAGATGTTATGGTTAAAGGAGCTATGTCAAAGTAACCAGTCAAATCAAACTATAAATCATTTCTGGTGAGAGGCAAGATAAAGATATTCTCTCTATGTTTGCATCTCCTGACCAGGACTAACACCTAAATTTAATTTTGCTATTCTGGTTGTGGAGGATTAAACAAATATGGTCTTTCACAATTAAAAACAAAAACAACAAAAAAAACCCCAAACAACTTTGTGACAGTGATGGAGGAGTCTCTGTAAATGCTGTTTTTACAACTTTTACAGGTTAGGAGCAATCAAAAGATTTTGGTTGCCTGTAGCATGAGGACTGTGGAAACAGAGAATGACAGTGGCGTAACAAGGCCCTGAGTAGTTCTCTCACCCCTTCTGACAGCTCTGTCTCACTGGAAGACCAGAAGCAGTTCCTGTAGGACACAGCCTGAAACAGTTCAAGTAGGAGAAGACAGGACAGAATAACTCACCTGGCTTTTTAGCTCCCCCATTATATGTTAGGAGTTGCCCGCTCATGTTGACAGCAGCATAAGGTGGCTTTGTGGTGGGGCACAGGACCAGCCCAGGTGGATTCAGATGCTCAGGTGGTCAGCCAGGGTTGCCAACATTGCCGTGCTAATGGCATTTCTCCATCCCTGCAGCCCTGTGGTGGAGAAGGGTGCTGTATTTTCCCATTTTCATAGAATGGCAGCTTTGCTGGCTGGGGAGAAGGCAGCAGCACTATGCTTTCAGCTGGTCATTTCCCTTTGAGGTCTGATGTGTCCTGAAAGAGAGGAAGCAGACACTGTGTCCTCCTCCACAGTGCAGCTAGACTGTGCTAGTGCATCCCTCTCTGACACACAACTGGTACAAACCACAGAAGGATTGCTGTGGTACTTCAGCTCAGATGTTTTCTGAGGGTTTAACGCTACCGTTCACATTCTCACGTCGTCATAAAAAAAAGTGCTGACTGGTACCTAAAACGCTAGTGGGGAGCTTATCCATGGATAAGCTACAGGCTAATCTGGTTTTTGGTTTGTGAAACTAGGCTTGGTTTTTGCAGGGGAGAGGAGGAGCACCTCACAGGCAGAATCATGTGGGGGAGTTGGAAGAAATTCCTAGGAAAGCGCAAAGACAAAGAGTCTTTGCGCTTTCCCTCATGAATTAAATACTAGATGATTTTAATTATTTTTTTTACAGTAATGGGCAGAGTCTGTGGATGTTTTATTTATTAATGCTAAACAAAAACATACAGTGGATGTTGGGTGTTCTGAAGGTTTGAGAGACAAAATAGTCATTTAGATTGAAAGCAAAAAAATATTTTGTAGTTCTTGCTATGACAGAAAAGCCAAAGAAGCTTCCCGGCAAATATTTTGATTCTGCAATCAAAATATTTCAATCCTAAGCTTTTGGCCCTCTTTAAAGAAAGGAAGAATGAAGGTAGGCACGGCCAGTCAAGGAAAATCTAGCAACTCTATCAGCCATTTGCAGTTATTTGCAAATAGTTGCAATTGTCTGAGATCTGCATTTTTCCAAGAATGAAGTACTAACCCATATCTCACATTTATATTTTCTAGTGTTTGTCCCCTCACTATTGTTTTCTCAGCCTCTTTCCTCTCCAGCCCACTTCTCCCCCTTCTGTTTCACCTGCCATCTCCTCCTGTGCTCTTCAGCCCTGATTTCTCCTCCACCTGTGCTTAACCCTGCTCAAGTCCCTTTGGCTCACACTTAGCCTCTAACACGTCCTCCTCTCCTCAACCGTGTAACCTCATTTCTGAAGTATTTGGCTTTTCACTTCTATGGGAAGTTGTATTTCTCCAGTAAACATTCTGGATTGCATCTTATAACAGGCTTCTTTGCACACACCATTTACAGCCATTTAGCCCAGCTCAATGGTTAACTTCTAGAGGAATGCTAAATAGTCACAAAAAGACTGTGATTACATGAAAAGACTATTTTAGTGAAAATAGCTGCTATTCAAATCGAGATCATATTTCTTGGGGATAAAAAAGAGGGGACCAATTACTATGCTTAGTTACCTACACTGTGAATTCAGATGAACTTCATCTAAAGCAATGGTGTGGCACTGAATTTTACCAAATGTAACTAAAATAAACATCAGTCATGGTGACATTCAATTCAGCTGGCCATAACTGTGCTAGGCTTTCATAACCATGTCCAATCTGCAATTCATAGAATCAGAGTCTTTGCGAGGTTGGAAGGGACCTCTGGAGGTTACCTGGTCCAGCTCAAGCAGGGACATCTAAAGCTGTTTGCGCCGGACTCTATGCAGATGGCTTTTGAGCATCTCTAAGTGTGTATTTCCACAACCTCTTTGGGCAACATACCACCACCATTTGGCTATATCCCACTACCAGCTAGCCCTGGGATACCAGCACAGAATCAACACGTAGCTAACCCTTGATATAGATACACTACTGTAAAATATCAATAGATCAAAATTTATTTTTTTTTCCTCCCCGAGCTAGGAAGAATTTCTCCCTTAGGAATATGTGGTTGTTTGTCTTGAAAAATATTTTACCATAATCTTAAAAGAATGGGGGCTCCAAAACCTTTGTGAAGACCTTAAAATTGATTTTTATGCCTGCCCCTCTCCAGCTTTTCTTGGAAAGCATTTTATGTGAGTTTGTTAGGGCATTTTTGTCTGTCTGAATTACGTATATTCCTTCCATTAATCATACTCCAAGCTTTCTGGTAGATAAATTGGTCCTCCTCTATACCAGGACAGGTTGATGACCCATTAAATAGATTTTCCAGAACTATTGCTATGGCTGTGTGATTTATACCAAGACCCTCCCTAAGGTCTAAACCCACAATTACTCACAACAGTGGTGCTTCCACACATCATATTGGGATTTAATAGGTCACATGATTAGCAAACAGTAATGCTTTCTCTGGAAGGTATATGACCTTGCTTTTGAATACTGTTGTTTTAAGTTCTTATAATTTCATCAGAAAATGAACCAGTGAACCAGTCATTCCATGAAATTATGAAAGTTAATAATGAACTAAGCCCACAAAAGCATGTTTTATGCAAGCTATTTTCAAAGAGTTTCACTAGAGGCCCCCAATCTGTGGATGGAGTGCTGGTGGTTAGGTTAGGCTGGGCTTAGTGATATAGAAGGAATTGAACAACAGCAGTAAGCTGCAGCTGGGGGTGGTGCAGAGTCACTTTGAGAGGTGTCACACTAATGGCAATACCACTCTATGGGTTCACTGGTGTGAGGTGTTCCCAAGTAAGTGGTGCTACCAAACCAGTAGCTTTGGAAGAGTGATGGTGGCACATTGATCACGTAGCAGTGGAGAGGGTCTGAGCTGCAGATGTGAAGCAGGGACACAATGGTAGGGACAAATGAGCAAGCCTCAGGTGACCTGAACTGAAGGCGTTTACTTGGTCAGCAAACTGGTTACTACTGTAAAATCTTGCTTGGCTGCATTTTGGTAAGCTACGGCTCTGCACTGGAAATGGTTGGGTTTAGGTGTTTACTTCAACAAAGATAGATAGGAGGTTCTGCTGAAGTGGAAGTATCTCTGCAGATCTGCATGGGGCAAAAGACGATTAAATCCTGCCACCTAAAGATGCTGAGAGGGGTAGGGAGTATTAGCACCAGTATTCATGTGGTGGTTGATGTCTATCTCATCTTTATGGGAAAATGAAAATTACTGATGCAGTATTTTATATTTTAATGGTTCCATACCCATGTTTAATTGCAGCTTGTAAGCCACAAATCTTATCTTCCTGTTATTAATATATAAACGAAGATACTGAGTTTTATTTTCTGGTTATTTTTTATTATATATTAACATGTTCTTTCAAGACAGTTTATTGGTAACTGCTAAAAGTAATTCTTAAAGTGCACATCTTTATGTATGTGTAAGAGGGGCCCTAAAAGGAATGTGATCATGGAGAGTTTGGGACCTAGCTGCTCTTTTTCTTCAAAAATACATGCCGGGTGAGCCGAATAACCTGCCAATGGCATAACTAATGCTCTTGCAGAGAGAGGAACAGGATCCAGGAGAGAGAACTGCTGCCTGTTCTGTTCACAATGAGTGAATTACTGAATACAGACCAAATCTCAGTCATAACTAATGCATTAACATTGATATTATGCCATCAGCCTTGCCCTTCTGCCCCTAGTAAAACTAAAGAAAGTTCACCTTTTAAATTGCATTCAGATTTATAATTGAGCATTTTGAGTGATGGTTTCATCTAGTGCAGGCAAAAGGCAGTGATTTACACTGTGTGTCAGTAGGACATTGTTATGTGAGGAGAGATTAACAATCATAATTTCAGACTCAACAGTATTCATAATTCTGAATTGTCTGTTTTAATGCAAATGCTCTTTCTTAGATACTGTGCTCTGTCTTAATTAGATAAAATAATCTTTCCTTGCTTGGGTAGTCCAGTAAATTAGTAACTGGCCTAACTTCCTCAGGATTGTGCTTTTGCATTGTTTAGTCCATACTGATCAGACAAACTGAAAGAAAGAAGAAATGGGCTTCTTACACGTGTAGCACAAAAGGCGTAGCGTCAGATTTAAATTCTGCTGGGTTCATTTCCAGTTGTTCATTTCAAGAGGAGGCTCCCGTAGGCATCAGTGGGCTCAGAGCAGGCTTTCCCTGGCTGAGCAGCTTCTGCATCACGCTTTTGGGGAATTTCTGTACTGTAGAAGTTGTGTCAGTAGAGAGTTAACCAAGGAAGCATCAGCTTGACCCAGTGCACTGCTAACATAAAGAACAGAGTACGCTCAAGCAAGGAGGCAAGATCTGGGACTGGTCCCTTGCGCCGGCAGCAATTACTCTCCGGCCCTTTGGCTGCAGTGCAGTCGGGGTACGTGATTACATCTCAGGTACTTATGCCTAAACTGGTTTTAATCTAATCGGGTCAGCTACCATTAGCAGCAGAGCTGCGGTGATGGGGGTTTCAGCCGCTGAGTAGGCAGCCTGCACCGAAACCGGTGTTTCCATGGCTCCGTAGCTAGCGGGCATGGGGCCAAACTCCCTTCCACATGTGTAATCCTGTTAAACTCAGTGGGACTGTTTCCATGAAGGGAAAAGCGGCAGAACTGCTCCGTGCAGCGTAACCGTATTAAAATTGTTTGGCAGTGGAGTGCAGTTGCATTTGCAATTGGAGCGCCTGGGAGCGATGGATAACCAGCCACTGCTGGCATCAGGTCCTCCGCTTGCAGAAGGAGAAACTGCTTTCTGGGACTTGTCCATTGCAGCTGAGGCCTGTGTCTGTGGTGGGATTTGTTTTGCCACACATTAGCCATTAAAAAGATGAGTATAGTCTGGGCCTGAGCTGTGTATTGTGCTGTATATGCAGTAGAGGAGAGTGACTTGTACATCCCAGATGTTTCATACAGAGGCTGAAGTGTGCTAACTTATCCTCCAGATCCAGTCATCTCTGTCCAGACAGCATCAATCTAACCTGCTCAGACTATATGACCCAAATTTTGGATAGTTTCAGCTGGGGATGAGATGAATGCAGCAAGGCAACCCAAGGCTTTCTGGCAGCAGCTCTGTGTTACCGCCCTGGGGTCCAGCCAGCGCCCAGGAGTCCCTTCCCTTACAATATGGGCTCTCCTGTGCTGGCTTTTCTTGCTCACATGACAGCAGAGGCAGGAGGATTTGTGGGCAACAAATACCAAATAAAACACAGTGTTGGAAATTTCCTGGCGTTCTTGAATACTGAGATTCAAATTAAATTTCATTTCCACAGAATTTAGAGAAACCTTTTTAAAAGTGAGCAGTATAGTTTCTCTAGCAGTTTATGGCAAGATCTTTGGAGGGTTTTTTTGTGCTTCAGAATACATGACATTTTGAGAACTGACAATGACTAGCGCAATTGCTCCTACGGGTTTGGTGTGTGGTGCTGGAAGGATAGGTGTCTGGAAACATTCTGCATTTGTTTTCCCCTTGTTATTCAAGAAAAAACTTTCAGCTACTGGGGAGAGGTGGTGGTAGCATTTTTCTCAGTGCCAGGCTCTTCTTCAGTGGTGTTTTTGTTTCTGTCCCCTTTTAATACAAGGGGAAATAAAAGACTCTGTTCTGTATCAGCCTACAGCATTGCCAAGACCTGACACAGGATTTGCACAAAGTTCAGAGCTTATATTAGAAATTCTATCTGTAATATTTATTAAGCATCACAGTGAAACCTGCCTGGCCTCTGGTTCTGCTATAATTTTGAAACTCCCATTAGACTCGTTGGATGTTGTAACTGAAGTCCATATCTCCTAAATGCACCTTTCCGGCTGCGAACGATTTTATGCTGCAAAAAGCAGAGGAATTTCAGTATCTCTTCTTCATGAAAGCTTCTGGGTAATTTCAGCAGTTCTGAATGAAGTAATTTGGACTAAGGCTTTCAAAGCTCTGGGAGAGATTTAAAAGAACACTCTTGTGAGGTGAATATTAAAGGATCAACTCTATGTTTTAAACCCAGAATTGACTTCTACTGCCTTTATAGAGTTAGAATTTCAACTTGAAGTCTCAGTGATGATGGCTGAAACCTTGGCAGTCCTCTTTTATTTCTACATATTACTGGTTAAGGCAACAAAGCCTGGATGAAATAAAGAAGTGCTTATTTAGTGACTTTTCACTTAATTTTTTGGAAATACAAAGGAGTTTGACCAAAATATTTTTTTTGGTTGTGTTTCCACCTCAACAAGCCCTTCTTTTCCAAATAGATGCAGAAAAACTAAAAAAGCATGAGGGAAACAGTTTTCTGGCTGGTAGCTGAAGCTGCCTGGAATCACATAAAACTGTGTGTCCAAAAAGTCTGAGCAGGCATATAGACTTTGAGTTGCTTATCTGACCTGTTAAAAAAGATTGTCCATTTTCTGTCATTAGCTTTTAATCTCATGCATCCAAGTGCAAGGCTTTCTTATGCAGAAGAAAACAAGGCTGACAACCCATATCTGGGATATGTACCTGTTCAAACTGTGTTGCATTATTCATCTAGAAGTAAACAGAAGGCATCTTGTGAAACACTTGATTCCTTTTTTTCCTCTTCAAAAGCATTAAAATCTTAATTACTTAAAAAAAGCCAAAAATCAACAACTTGATTTTTAGAGAGCATAAAAAGGCATGTGATTAGTCAGCTCTGACTATGGAAAACATAACCCACATTAAGTTCTCAGTATTACAAGAAAAATGCATAAAGCTTGGAATACAGTCTTAAAGTGATCTACTCCATCAGCCTCCCGCTTTTGGATCTCCATAAAGTGTAGAGGTTTTCCCAAATTATTTGTGCTGATAATATGTATTGCTACCTGTAGATTCCTGCTTCTTGTATTAAAGCACATATAAGTGGCTAAGAAAATTTGACTTATTTTGACAAACAACTGATTAGATTTCTCTGAACTCTTTTAATTGGTGTTATCCAATCCGTGAAAGGCACTGCAAGAAGTAGCACAGAGATCTTGTGTTCAGCAGAAGAAAAAACAATAGCATTAGTTCCTTCTGTGCTTAAACTTCTTATTAAAAATTACTCAGACTCATAAGATTAATTTGTAAAACATCTTCCTCTCTCCTAGTAAGTTGAAATATTAACACCAGAATGAAAAGCAGCTTTAAAACGCTTTCTCTTTCATTCATGTATTTACTTGTAGACACTTCTCACAGTACACGGTGAAACTACATTGTTTCCCTTTATGTTCAATGCTGTGTTCCATATTATTTTGTTTTACTTGATTTTCATGGTCTAGCATGGTGTTGTGGTGGTTCTCTTACACAGAAGAAAAAAGGTGGGGGCTCTGGGTGTCATTCTTTCGTTGTTTGGATATATATATGTGTGTGTGTGTGTGTGTTTGGTGGTGGGGTTTTTTTTGGTTGTGTTTATTATGTGTTCTTTAAACGCGATAAGCATTCCTATAGTATTTGTGTTCACATTAGGCTATATAATGTTTTTTCTCTTATTCTCAGACTTATTGTTGCTGTTGTTTTACTAAACCCAATTTTGAGACTCAAATTGGTACGCGCCCTTTGAAAGGCTGAAATTACTCTTTGAAGTGCAGTGTGATATGGACTTGACAGCTCTTTGAAACAAACAAGGCTGGAGATGTGGTTTGCAGAAATCCTCCTGGATGCGATCCATTTCTCGTGCCTAGGTTCCAGGGAAGTGGGTCAGCAGATTGCGCCAATGTATAAAAAACATGTTTGCTTTAGTTTTGGGGACGGGACAGACTTGTATTCCTACTATCTCTTTTTGTTACAGGAAATCTTATTTTCTACTTTATTGGTTCAGGTGTTTTGTCCTTTTCAAATCAGAATAATACATTGTTTTTATTAAAAGTTACACTTACTCTATGTATTTCTATTATCCATAACATGGTGTAAGAAGTATACATAACTCACTATGTACAAAAAAATGCTCATGTACTTCCTGATAATTAACACACATCGAGACCCATAAGCTGTGAAACTTCATGAAGCAGTACCTGAATTCTATGGTAATGTGATTTTAAACAAACATTTCTTGAATAAACTGGGTGGCTAGGAAAGGTTTTTCTCTCTCCAAAACTGAATAATATCAGCAGTAAATGATAATAGTTAATACCCATGTGAATATTTCCATTTCACCTGCCAATCTTGCACTACTTTACAGACAAGAGTAAGTAGTTTTTCTCTCTGGGTTTATAGGAGGGAGTTTGCTGTACTGCATACATACCTTACAGATGGTTATAATTTCTAGAGCCGTCACTCAATTTAGCTTGATAGTAATTTAGCCCATGGGAATCCTTCTCACTTATGTTGCTCTTCCTTTTTTTTTTTTTTTTTTTTTTTTTTTTTTTTTTTTTTTACTAAAAAATTTTNTTTTAACATCAAAAAGTTCAAGAACCTGGGTATCTGACACCAAAGCTGCCTTTCTGTGGAAAGGTAGAATTTCCTTCCTGCCTTCTGCCACTGCTCTGGACCATAACTACACTTTTGTACAGACATAGCTTTGGTTAGGTACAGTGAAAGCTGGACTTTTACTTAATGCATACAAGTGAAATGCTGCCCTTGCTGGTCCCACCTTAATCTCTGCTGAGACTGCTGCTGGTTACAGCCCCCGGTTTTTGGGGATGAGCCTTGTAGCTGCCGCTCACAAGACCTGCTTAGCTACTGCCACAAGAAAGCAGGAACATTTTGCCCTCCAATGACCTTGGAGCTGGATTAAATAGTGACCTATAAAAGAGGCCATACATCTACTTTCCAGTCCCTTAAAGCCATCTATTTCTATTAGTACAACTCTTTTGGCATCAGCTTATTTTCTCTCGGTGAGTTAAGATCACTATCAAAATGCAGTGAAATTAATTCAGAAAACAATA
The DNA here is from genome assembly GCA_013400375.1 of Thinocorus orbignyianus. Classification (NCBI taxonomy): domain Eukaryota; kingdom Metazoa; phylum Chordata; class Aves; order Ciconiiformes; family Thinocoridae; genus Thinocorus; species Thinocorus orbignyianus. The sequence goes on along the minus strand of VXBW01005110.1, from coordinate 1,721,049 downwards.
TGCAAAGGAAATAAAGTATGCTAATCCCAGGGAATTACTTTTTCATGGTTCAAATAAAAGGAGTCTCCTCCTCTTTCTTTTTTTTTTTTCTTTTTTCCCCTTGCCTTTCTACTTTTTATTTCACTTTTATGACTACAATTTGAAATTTTAGGTCCTCATTTTTACTAACCATAAGAACAGATTACATCTTTCACTGGCAAGTGCAGAAGTCTTAATGTGACTATATTTTCACCTTGTCAGAGAGGTATTAAGAGACCTGTGACAGATGTCCTGAGTCTACCAGAATGAAATTTTAAACAGGGTGCAAGTTACTATGGTATGGTATGGATATTTTAACCGTTCTATGCTTGTTTTATGTTCCTTCTTTTTTTTCTTTCTTTTTTTTTGGTTGTATTTTTTTTATTCCCCTTACAGTTCTGTTCTTTTTTTTTTTTTCAAAATCAATGGCTTTGTAATTAGCCAGTCTAGTTACTGTCTGAAGCTCCTGGTACATGTGCTGAGGTTTGTAAATACAATCAGAGCAAGGGGCTGTTAAAGCTGACTGAATTGAGAAAATTCAGAAAAATCAAGGATGTTTCTCATGTGATAATCTGAGTAATATAGGGGGTCCTAAAGGACCTCTAAGTAGGTGATCGAGTTTCATGGCTTTTAAGGTTGGTGGTGTATTTATTACCTTGTGGAACACCACCAAAATTTTATTTCAGCTTCAGGACAGAGGCATCTGTGAGTCCTGTTTTACAAATACTAAGCCTTGTGAGTGTGAGAGATCGTAGTGTAATTAATTTCATTTCCCTTGTGTTTACATGTTGAGTGGGTGAGAGCAAACATTTCAGCACCTTGGAATTCTTCTAGTTACTTGCTGTTTAATGCTCTTATCAGACAAACTGTAAATAAGAGTGTAATTAATTATTCTCTACTTACATGACAAGTTGCATAGAAGTTCTATCCCCCTGGGAGTCTACTATTTACCTGATAGTGGGGGGAAATTACTGCAGGGTTATCTGGAGACTGCTTGGAAGATGAACGTGAGTTTTCCATTCAGTTATTTGTACATCCTTTTCTTCCTGATAGCTAGACTTTGCTGAAGACCCCACACAAAGAAGGTAGAATTTAGGAGACACTAACTTTTATAATTGCAGCTGGCTCGTTTTCACTTGCTGGAAGAATCAACATATGGCAAATTCTTTATTCTTAACTAAATATTCTGCATAAGGAAGCATCCAAATTCACATTTCATGGAACAAAATTCTCTTGCCTGTCCACACAGAGGATGCCACTGAAAGTAATGCCAGCTCCTAATGTTGCAGTTGTGTCCCAGAGGGCGCTTTCTTGGGGTGAATCAGGTACTTCATGTTTGTCACAAGATCCTCTGATGACTCCTACTATTGCTACCGGGAAATGATTGCTTTCAGGGGCAGGGACTACACTGTGTCACTGCATGGGTCATTCATGTCGTATATGTGAAACATCAGCAAGTTTAATTTTCTTCGCTAAGAGTAGTAGAACTAGAGCCTGTCTTTTCAGTTCCCTGACTTTGGCCCCTTTCTGCTTCCTGAATTCCTAAAAAAAATGCATATGTTTTAGGCATAAATTTGTAAGTGATAAAAGCGTAGCTAGTGAGAAAATTCCTCCAAAAAGTGAGACAGGAGAGGCATTAAGACATTTGCAAAAGAGGGAAGGGACTAATTAACCTTTTGCTCTGTCATTTTCATGGCTTTGCCTTGAGATTTTGTGCATCTTCCAAATTTCAAAACAAAGATTTAATGCATGAACTTTCATGTTTGGGGAGAAAAAAGATATAATTTTGACTCAATTTCTCCTATAGTACTGTAAATTAGAAGTGATTATACATAGACTGTAAAAAATAGACTTAATTAGACACCTCATTAATAACTACTGTAACCTTTACAAATGCTTTAGAATGACCGAAGTGTTCATTAAGTAAACTATTGTATAAAACTTTTCCCAAGTGAAGCTGGTGGGAGCATTGGCATCGACTGCACTTTACACTCTGGCTTTTTAATATGCAATCAACCCAATTCAAGGTTGTGTGACATAAAGATTTTTCTTATCTTCCTCCAGCTATTCTGTCTGTTTTGTAATTACCTACTGCTTCTCCAGGCACTAGAAACAAGATCGTACTTCTAATAGATATTGAGAGATTTGGGGCTTTTCTTAATAGAATATAGAAAGACACTTAACATGTTAATAGTACACTGTGATCTCAAAACACCCTTTTCTAGAAATGGAGTTCACCGTCAAATCTCTTCAGATGTTTCTATTTTGGCCAGTTGGGCTTCATCTGAAAAAGTCTTGCGAAGAGTAAGACTGTCTCTTTACTGGAACTCTCATTTTGATGTTCATTCATAAAGGAAGGAGGCTCAGTGACCATCTTACTGATATCAAATGTACATTTCTGGCCATCCAAGCATGACCATCTTCAGTTTTTGGGTGACACAGAGAGGCATTGACTTGTCATCTTTTCACCCTTTGCATCTTCTTTGACATCTCATTAGAGAGGAGCACAGGTTCGGCATTTTATCCACCTGAATCACTCTATTTAATTGTAGGATTTCCCTTCCTCTTTTCTGTCAATTCTTGCAGGTCACTAACCTACTGCTCTGGTCTGCTGTTTGGCTTAGTAAGCAGACTGGTGGCCTTTACCAAACTAGAGGCTTCTTTTGAATTTAATAGAACAGTGTGGAGGGAAAAATTCTCTGGAAGATCCCAATGGAAACTGGAAAGCAGCACAGGGAGAAAGAGGGTGGAGAGGAGAGGTGGAGTTTCATCTGTACTCTTGAATGAAGAGGGGTAGAGAATATACAGTATGATAAGTCTATCCATACTGCAACTGCATGCTACTTTCTCTTTGCCAATAGCTTTCCTGTTTCCCTGGTAGTTTTGAAGTGAGGTTTCCCTGATACCTCAGCTGTACTGTGGAGGATTAGAGCCTGTTGGAGATGGTCTCCAAGACTGAAAGACAGATGTTGTGCATCCCGTAAACTAGTTTGGTCCCCTTCTGGTCTATCTGATTATCTATCACTGACAGCACAAGTATGGCCCTGCAAAGCAGGCTCTGCCAAAATCATCTAGTGTGGTAAATCCAGCTTCTCCACTCTACTGTTACCATTTTTCTAGCTCTTTCTCTTCAAATAAACTGGGTATTCACTTAGGTGTAAAAAACCAGTTTTCTGTGTCTTTCTGTCTTGAGATATTTTTCCTGATTACCTCAGTACTATTATAAATCTTATACATACAAAAAAAAAAAAAAAAAGAGGACAAATCTACAAATCTGAATGGCTGTTTGAAAGGAAAGAGGTAAATGAACCAGAAGAAACTCTTTACAGGATAGAAATAGGCTAAAGAAAAGCAGCTTAATTCAGTAACCAGTTGCCCAAAGCCAGTTTTAATGGTGAAGAGATTTGTCAGTTCAGCTTAGAATAAAATTGGGCGGGGAAAATCCCCTTACAGTTCTATACATACAAAAAGCCTTCCAGGGTCAGGAGAGAGCTGTGAGACCGCTGCAAACCAGCACATTTGCACACTGCTGGATAGCAGGAAGCAGCCAGAAGAACATTTCTCATTTACCTGAATGCCAGGGCATGATCTTGACTACAGCTTTTAAGGTTTATGGGAAATAGTTCCTCAAATCTCATTGCAATTCAACTAGGGCCAGTTGTCTAATTTCCTCTTCTGCAAATCTCATTTAAATGAAGTGCACAGCCACAAGGGGCCAAAAGTAACATCCCTCAGGTAATAGCACTGTGCTCGGTATGCTGTGCTCTGAAGTTCACCCTAAGAGCAGTTGTGGTTTAAACTGACAGTACCAACAGGGATGTGACAACAGGCTTTATTATTATTATTATTTAAAGCTGTGATTTTAATAGTAATTTCCACAAAACAATTTTTTTTTTTTTTTTTTTTTTTTTTTTGCAAGAGAGAAAACTGTGTTTTACACAGGAAAAGGAAAGCCACTGAATGAAAGTGCTAAATTTCCCATCAAGCCTTCAGCAGTGAAAGGACATCTTAGAGGCTTCAAAGTTCTCTGTTATTGTATATGAATTTGCATAAATCTCTCGTCCCAGAAATGAAAGTACCAAATGCCTCAAGCCACAAAATACTTTCAGTGTATTTCTGATTTCACTGTGACAAAGAACCATTGGAAATCTCAAGGAGATGAAAGTAGTCTCTGGGGACCCTATTCTGACTTCCCTTAGAAGCTGGCACAGCATCGGTGTAAAATGGTTACAGATGAAATGATTCATGAAGTATTTAAAATAAAACAACAAAAAAAAATAAAAAGAAAAGAAAAAAAAACAAAACCAGAACCAACTGGTATAGGGGTGTCTTCAGACCCCATAGTCCTATGATGTTGATAAGAATTTAACTAATATTCAGAAGGAAATTTTATGACTTGTCTTTTTCTGTGTATTAGCTCACGGAATCTTTTACCTTCACTCTCATACTTCAGAGACTGAGCGCTCCCGTTCACTTTGTGCTGCAGTTGGCTCTTCTGTTGAGTTACACCCATTTGTCCTTTTTCAGTCCACTAAATGGCCTTCAGCTTCTGGTGAAGGTCAAGAATATGAAGAGGGTTGCAATAAAATAGCATTGTTCCAAAATATGCTTTTTTTTACGAGCATTAAATGTTGGAGCAGCTGCTAAGAGGAAAGGGTCATAAACATTATTGGGCACTTTTAATTACAGTAAATGACAGTTCCAAGTTGAATTATTCTGTCCTTCTCTATATTCAGCATGAGTCTTACTGGAGTAAAACTATAATATTGAGCCCTATCAATATAGTCTTACCTGAAATCATATACTGATGGAAACCAAATCCTGTTTGCTCTCAAACCCAGGTAGTCCTATCAACATCAATAGAAATATCAAGTAAGTTAAGTGAAAGGAATTTGACACTTGCTTTTTTTGGCATGAAGTGAACAATGCAAATGACTAGAATTCACAGTTTATAAATATTCATGAGGAAAAGCTTAGATTCTGTGACACATACTAAAACTGGGTTGTTCTGTTGAATTTTTGCACCAAGCTCTGGGGAAATTCAGGTAAAGTGAGATTTTAAAAAAAAAGAATTAAAAATAAAACCATCAGAAATGGTTTTGTCTATGATTAGTCTGGGTACAGCATCTGTGCACGTTCATTGGGTCAGAGCCTGGGGTTTAAATACTCACTTGACTTGTGTTTAAATCGCTGAAGCAACAAGCCTAGACTCTAGTTCTACTGACCCAGTTCTCTCATCTGAAAAGCGCCTTTCCCTGCAGAGCGAGCAATATGTCTGTGGCAGGGCAAGCTTGTGTGCCATTCCTTACGTGATCAGAATTAGCTAGTATTTTTTGTATAGGTTAATTTTCAAGCTACTTATAAAGCTGGGTGTTTTTTTATTTTTTTTCTGTTTCTCTGCCACGTGCATTCACCTTTAGACTGACTCACTTCTCAGCATCATGAGGATTTATCTGCTGCTTCACAGACACATTTCTTATGCACAAAACAAAACCAAAGCTTGGTGGAGTTTCAGATAAAGTGTGAGCGGGCAGCTGAAAACTAGCAGCTATACGCCTACCCTGTGCTATGAGATAGGCAAGGAGATTGCTAAGAGTCACTGGACCGAAATTCTGTTGGTTGCTCTGCTCCCTTCAGCTCTGTTTGCTTAATCTCTGCCCAGATGGTCAGCAATCACTTAGTACAGCAATTAGCTAACCAATACGTCCTTCTTTGCAGCAGCAGCCATATGTCTGTGTGGGATATTTGGGCCCCATTGCAGGGATTTGGCTACAGGGTTGTATTTTTTTTCTTTTGAAGATAGACAACCTTAGGTGCAGAGAGAACAACCTGGACACCAGTGACTGGGTCACCTATTTCCGTGATGCACGTGGAGTGGGATCCCATCACAGCTGCTCTATCAGAAGTACTGCAGTGCAAATTTTGGTTTCAGTCTTAGCTTCCTGTAATCAATACTGTATTACCTGTTAATGACCTTTTCAAAATGGAAAGTATGATAGCTTTACTGAAGGAAACTCACTGAGAAATTGAAGCAGTATTGGTGTTTTGTGACCATGGTAAATATAATTAACTTTCCTTGTAGTGAGGGGGTACCTTCCTCCTTTCAAAGAGATGCTGAGAAGGGGCTTAACAGTGTTTAGTAACTTGTAAAATAATTTGTTTGCAAGAGTATTTTAGAAAAGATCTGCTTTTGACTTATCAGGGCTTTTTCTGTATCTTGATGAAGAGCATTTTCAAGGGCAGCTACAGGGGAAGAAAAAGTTATTGGCTGCCTAGTATTAAATTATCGGGAAAAAAAAAGAGAAAAAGCCAAGTGATTACAGAGAGAGGCTCTTGTATGTATATAGCCACCTCTTCAAAGCATGGGCACTCCTGATTGCAAGTGATCCTCTTCTTAGAACCCCCTGCTGCCAAACCTGTGTCTGTGAGTTTTTGGGTTCTTCATTGCAGGTGTTGGAACTCCTCAGGTATCCTCAACCCACTTCCCAGCTGCCCAGCTTTTCTTAAGCCCAGCAAGTTGTGCTAGGCAACATCCTTGTTGCTGGCATTGGCACTGAAATTGGTAAGGCAGGAACATTTTAGTTTTATAATTTCATTATGGAATTCAGTGGGAGCCCAGGGTGAACTTGTATCCTATAAATCATCAGTAATGTAACCACTGACTTGGTGCAGTTGGGTTTTAAAATCATATTCTCAGTGTTTGTAGGGTGCTTTGTTAAAATTGCTTCCTCTTCCATGCCATTGCTGATCAGTGCTACAAATTTAAAGGTATGCTTGTAGTTCTTTTTCCCATTGGCAAAAACTAGCTGTGGAATTTCTTAGGGGGAAGGACACAGGGAGGGTGGAACAACAGGGAAACTGAATCTTCATGCTAATCCTAAGTTAAAACTTGCTGAAATAAATAAGAGCTCTCTAGGAACATAAATGTGTTCAGTCAGGAAGTGAAAGAGCATTTGTACATGCAGAAGCACAAAAAGAGGAAAACAATCTGCTTGTGTCAGCTTTGCCTGAAGATATGTGAATGGCTTTTACTTTGTTTTTTTTTCTTTTCTTTTTTTATATTTTTTATTTTTTAATTTTAACAGGAGTATATGCCCTAGGGGGTGATAAAATACTTTTTTCTTTCTATCTGGAATTTTTTGTTATGAGTTCATTCCCCTGCTCATTAAAAAACCCACTGAAATGTGAAAATTTTCAGCCATCTCATTTCACTTATCTGTGAGCATCCAGACTCCACGCTGAGGTCATTAGTATCTCAGGTGTATTACCTCACCACAGTCTGTTGCTATGGCAATAGCTCCAAGCATCTTCAGTGCTATGGCTGTACACTGCACATGCATCTTGGCAAGAAACACTGTGTGCAAGGGGGTGAACTTTAGTTTTAAAACATACTGATGTGCCAATACAAATTCAAATATTTACAGGTATTTCAAATTCTTCACCTGCCTGTAAATCCACCAATACGGGTGGTGTTTTTATATGGTGATTTTCCTGCCTAATTTTTGTCCCTCCTATTTGCGTGTAAGGGATTTCTGAAGGAAAGGAATGGCCTATACAGAAAATAACAATCATATAAAGGAAAAGTTTTTTCCTCCCCTGTGTCTTTCAGATGTCTGGGTATTCCTATGTATGACTCTCAGCAACATAGCTATACAAGCACTGCATCTAATATACTACTGTATTTAATAATAGATCAAGCTGAAGATAGAGTCAGGTTCTCCCTGAATTTACTATTTTGACTTACTCTCTTCATACTGCATTGGTAATTATTGCATGGCTTAAACATAGTTACTCTTCCAGGCTGTTTTGCACTTTTTGTTTAAGGATCTTCAAGACCTTTAACAAGCGATTTAAGCTGCTCTTACCTCTCTGAGGGACTATGAAAGAATTATCACAATATTTTCTCTATTCCAGCTGCAGGCTGCCAGCTCGGTAGCTTACAGCAAATACCCTTGGCTTAAAGAGGAGTGGACCATTTTACGTGTGTGGACTATCTGAGTGTGTGCTGTGCTCCTGTGAGAGCTAGGAAAGGTGGCAGGTCAGGGTGGCCAATGATCCCAGGCTGCCAAGTGTCCCCTGCAGAGCTATTTGCAGCTGGATTCCAATTAAAGGCAACTGTAAGGACTGATCTTAAATTTCTTGAAGACTGGAGCATTTTCCTTTCCTTCACAAGCTTCGGGGCTGAGAAAACCTAAAGGTGACATAAACCAGAGAGGGTATTTTTTGTCGTTCCCTGTCCCCCTCCGCCCCAACCCTTTCCTTACTTTAACCATAAGGTAACAGTCTTCCAATTAACCCAGTGGTGAAAGTTTTAGATACTTTTACTAGAGAAAAACAGCCAACTCTTGCAAATAGGAAGAGGACATTAGCAGAAGCACCTCCTCTGTGGGAGATGTACACTCAATGTCTATTACCTCTACTGTCTTTGCCTTTTTGCTCCCATGCTGTTCCCTGTTGCCACTAAAGTTTTGAACCCCTTTATTTTTTTGGCTTTTTTTTTTATTTTTTTCTCTAGAATGCCTTTCAGAAAACCCTGGACAATGCAGTGAGCAAGACTTATGTTTTTAATCTGCCTGGTTTGGGATGTGCAGTGAGCGGTCCCCCTTGTCATTCCCTCCACATTTGGTTGTGCTATAAGCTTATAAACTTCTATTTGCTACAATGCTCTGGAGACTTGCTAGCAGCTGGTTAATAATTTCTATAATCCTATCTCCCAGACTCAGGAGTGCGGGCTATATTCTGTTTCTACCCTTTTCTCAGAATATTGTTGCTTCCAGTGGGGTTGGAAAGATGTAATAGAGACAAATCTCATCTACGCAGCTGGACAGGCCTTGCAGGGGGGTTCTGTTACAAAACCTGTGTACCAGTGATCATCAGCAGGTTGAATTAGTACAACAAACCATTTTCTAGTACACCTGCCTGGCTGATGGTATAAGTAATTGGCCTATCTAGGTCAGCAGACTGGCTCAAGCAGCAGCCATACAGCCTGAGATGATGTAAAACCCTATAAAACCCCCTAGAGCACAGGTTTCTTTGATACCATAGCAGGCAGAGGAGTAGAGCTTGCAAGATTGCTTTCTGACCCTTGTTAGTGAGAGACTTGGGCTTTGAAGCTGTGAGATCTTATTACCTTGTTTCCACCCCTCCTTCATACACCTAACGCACGAACACGCTTTTTCCCTGACTCTCTTAGACATAATTGGCTCAGGGAGGGGCAGTAAGGATGAAGGTGCAGCAGTCGCACAGAATACCTTTCTTTCTTAACATCCAAGTCCCAATATTGCTGTTATCCAAGCATATATTTTATGCTTGCACTTGAAAGAGAAGACTTTTGCAAGCCTTAGAATTCCCTAGAGAAGAAAATGCTGGGGTTTTATTGCCTTCTTTTTCATTTATCGTCTTTAAGATGTGTAGAAATGGAACTGTTGGTGAGATACTCGCCTCATAGCGCCTGGCAGTACTCTGCTGACTTTGAAGATTCTCTGCCAAGTCACACCCAATCTGATCAGGCTCGTTTTGGAAGGAACTGCACGACCGAATTATCATGGAGTGAGATGTTGGAGTTTGTGATGATACAGAATGTTGCACTTAATATTTAGCAATGGAGTTTGGCTTGGGATTCAGTGTTCTTGCTGACTATGACATCTGGTATGAACAGAATTTATATCCACTTTATAAAGTTTAAGAAAAAGTTTATTTAATTAATTCTGGTGGCTGCTACCTTAAGTTCCTGATATGGTTTCTGGGGTGCAGAGTTTTTACTGGGACTGTAAACAGAAGGCATTGGTATCATGCTTATTGTCGTTGATTCAGTTATATGTGGCCCCAAGGGATAGTTGACCTATATCACCCTCCAAGAATGGGAACGTGTGTGAGAGCAGTGTCTGTTCCCAAATGCTGATGGTGAAACCCTTATCTGCAAGCATTTGTTGTAGACCACAAGTATGCAGTAATAGGAATTCCTTCTGTAAAGAAGTATACCCTTCCTGGGGCATATCTTTACACTGCCAGTATCTTGCAGATAGTGAAAATGACAGGCAGTGATGGAGCAGAGAATTGCCAGGACGGAATGAGAGTGTGGTTTGATGACATGCTGCTTGTGAGGAAATCCTCAGGTGTTTTGCGCTGAAGTTTGTGGGTGCCAGGTTGTCATGACTACTTAGGTGAACTTTTGTGTTGATGTATAAGCAAATAACTCTGCCAAGTATAACCTTTTTTTTTTTTCTTTGACGATTTTATGGGGGAAATGCCTACTACTGCAGGTATCACTAATGCTGCTCAGTAGCAGTAATAGGGATGTGGAGCTCAAGGCAAAAAGACCATAATCTTCTAGCACCTTTGCCTTCACATTTGCTTTATAGTGCTTTAAATAATTATATTAAATACCTACAGGAGACTGTCATGCCAAGCTCCTGCTGTTGCTGTTGTCAGTGGAGCTATACCGCTGTAGGAAATGGTGGGCAGTCCTTTCCACCAAAAAGCTCTCACAAAGACAATCACTATTTACAGTCATCACTGAAAAAAATTTACATTTAGAACAGACTAGAATGAGAAAGGTACGGAGTTTACCAGCAGGAATTCATGAAGCCCATGTATTACAGGTTTTATTGACAAAGACATAAGGAATTAACAACTGACTTTGGGCAAATAAATTTAGGATCCTCAAACAGAGATGAGTTAAAAGGTAGTGACATGCAAGGATTAGGCACTGAACACCTTGTAATGGTGTGAATGCCTATTATTCTGTCTGTTTATAGCTTACTATACGCTTGCCGCTTTCCAGTCTTACTGGTCTATCCCACGCAAACCTGTATCTGAGAAAAGCTATGTGTAAGAGAGAAAATAGCAGACTGAATATACCTTCTCCAGTGTCAAATGCCTTGGAGATGGATCTACTCGATTCTATTTTTATTTCTATGCTTAAAAGGTGCCATACTTACTTATAGAAATGTACTATATTTTTCTTCTTTTTTTGACATCGAAGGAAAGCCAATATATAAACAAGAGTTTAAGGAAGCCAGAAAAAAACTCCACCTTCCTTCTTTACCAACACTGTAAGCTTCAATTGCAGAAGTGTAGGCAGACCAAGTCCAGGACTATTTATTTCCTTCAGCTGGCAATTTTGCAGGTTTTCACTTATGTTTACTACGGATGAAGAATGGATCAATTTTTTAAGCACTCGGTACAGAACACTAGTGTATCCGTTCTGATCCTGTGGGGTTTTGTTGTTGGTTTGTTTTTTGTTTTTTTTTTTTACATTAAAATTTTCACTGAAGGCATGAGGACAAAGAAGAACTCGGAATCAGGCCCATAGCCAGAAATATGTGAGAACTTAAAAGCCAAGCAGAATAATTGGATCTTTGCTAACAAACTGACAGAAACTGTCATAGATAATCAGATTAACATGGCAGAAATCCCTGAAAACAGTGACAAAGTAATGTTCATTTCTTACCCACAGGAAACTTTGAATTTAACAAGCCAAAGAACAGGCTAGCTGTGCATAATGTCATTATCAAAGCCACAGCGATGTTTGCTGTCACACCTATATCTCTCTCTTAAATCTTTTGAAGAAATGGCACACCTTAAAGTGCTCTCCAGATGAACCTCATTATTTCTTCCCCTGTGCCCACGCACCACCCTTAATTCCACCCTTCATGACCACTACAGCCTGCACAGTGGCCACTCTCATTTTGCAGAGGAGTAAGTGCACTGTGGTCACAGCCAGAGCTGGACCACAAGGGAAAGTGATGGCCATCTGAACCTCTTCTTGGAGTAGCGTGTTCTGAAATAACTGTAAAAAGTGACAAGTGTTTATTTAGTCATTTTAGCAGGGCCGAGCATGTCGGAAAAGCATTCTCCCAGGGCTGTTGCCTGCTGATAAGATACGTATGCAAAAGACTTGTGTGACCTATTTGATTGTGCCTTTCATAATCAAAATTAAGATATGCTGGGAAAGAAGGAAAGGGTAAAAAAGCGTCAAAAAGACAAACATAAGCCTATTTCCAAATCCGCCCTCTTTAGATATCCAATATAGCGATAGCAAAATCCTAATTCTTCAAATGTGTATTTGGGGGCTTTTAATGTGTGAAGAGACGACTTTCTTTTTAAGCCTGGGCTTTATGGAAACCTGCGTTCAGTTTCTTCAAACTGTGTCTGTTGTCTTAGGCAAATCACTTTAATCTTCCCCTGCCTCAAATCTCTACGGTGTAGCACAGATAGATTAAGTTTACTGCAGATATCCAAATTATCAATGGCACAAACCCTCCAGGAAAAGACTCCTTTGATCTTGCAGTATGAAAAGCCCTATTGAGACTGATGAGACTGAATGTGCAGGATAAGTGCTGCTGTAGGTATAATAAAGCTACTGGCAAGGTGGGAGGGAGAGTAATTATTCCTCTGCCTCTAGATTGCGTTTTGTTGGTGGAAGGAAGGTGGAAATCCAAGTGGATCCAGGTTCGTGTCTATGAAATGTCAGTATGTTTTTGTTAGGCTGCTTACATATGCATCCTTCTCTCCCTGCATTCCTCATGAGTATATAAGCCATCCTCCTCCAGTGACCCAGCAATGAGTAATTACCTCTCCTCCACATTGTTTAATCATGTCGGTATTTTACATGGCACAGCTGTGTTGCACTTGCTGCTGTTGGAATTAAATATGCCTTATGGCTTTCACCTCAAAAAGGGCTGATCCTGCAAGGTGCAGCCTGCCTTCCCCACTGAGAAGTGCCAGCTGGTGCTCTGGGTGACACCTCCCAGCTCAAATGTGGGTCATGAGGCCAGGTCCAAACTGTGCAGTGCAACAGGTCGAACGCGAGGTTCAGACTGCCTCTGAGACAGTCAATCTGTGCAGCCCTAGCGCTGAGGTTGTGAGGATTGCCCAGACTGAAACTGGAATCCCTTTTAGCAAAGATTATTCTAATGAAATGGAGCACTGTAAAGTTGCAGACTGTTATTAGATGTATTTATTTTGCTACCTCTCAGCTGTCAATCTGTCTACATGATTTTGATGGAGATTTGTTAAGTGCTGCTTTTCTGTTCTTTGTCATGTGTAATTTATATTCTACCTGAGTGCTGTAGGAAAGATGCTAAGTATATGGCCATGTTGTGGTTAGGCACACGTTCAAAAACAATCCCTGGAACAATGTGAAAGAATTTTCCATTTTTCTCTATACAGTTACTTTTATTCTTGATTGATGGGGAGATTCCTCTTTAGTCATCAATGGAGTTACAGCACCATAGAGTAATTTACCAGGAAGGGATCTCTGGCAGTCATGGTGTCCAACCCTCAATTTAAAGCTGAAATTTTGTAGAAACAATGAACTTCTGATTAAAAAAGTAGAAATGGAACTTCAGTGATTTGCATTAATTTTTCTCCTCTGCCTTAGGCTTCTTTCAGTGATTTCAGTCATATTGTTTATAGTAAAAGACCTAAAGATGTTTTATTTTTATACTGTGTTTGCTACCTTGATCAACTAACACTTCCTTTCCCCGTAGTTTGTCTGTCTGCTTTTTGTAAAAATCAAACTCCTTTAGGGAAAGGACTACTTGTTACTCTGTAAAACATCTCGTGCATTTGAAATCTTCATCGCAGTTATGTTATAGTTACAATGCTCATCAAAAAAGATGACACCACCTCCTGCAGACAGGTCTTTCGTAAGGATGCTAGATACTAATTTTCTGTGACAGGACTTTAGTACAGGATGTCCACCATCAATCATAAAATGTTCTTTCTTGAAGCAATGAACTTTGGTAATAAATTAGTCACCACTGCCTCTTGTATATAAAAGAAAATGAATGTTGATCATGATAGTGAATAATGACCCCGGGATGCATCTTATGAAAACAAATGTGTGTTATTTTGTTTCCTTCAATGATGGCAATATTTGCCTCAATAACAAAACACAAAATGTTACAAAATAAGCCTGCTCTTAGCTGCTTGTCTGCTGCCCATCAGTGGTTGATTACTATGTTGTGGTGATGTTATGTACAAAAGTGTGTATACAGCATATTGGAGACCTATGTATGCCGAATACTTAAAGGAAAAGTGTGCATCAAGGCAACTACAGGCAGCTGGTCAGGCTGAGGTAAAGCCCCCTTTAGACATGTACAGTTTCAAACAAGCTTTTTTAATAAGCAGGCTCATGTAATTGCAAATTTTGTCAGATACTGGTCTGGTTCCTTTGCAGAGCAGGGGCTCCTCTACAAATTGCTCAGTGGACCACAGGACTCTTGCTCTAGGCCTGTCCTCCCTCCTGGAGAGGGAAAGGCATTTCAAGGCCCCTAATCACAACAGGGAGTCATAGCATTGATGCTGCAGGTCCAACTGTGCTTCTGCCAGAACATTCCGAACTTGGTAGAATTTGAGATGTCAGGGACCTGTGGGGTCACCCTCATCTCCTGAAGTTCAACTGGATTGCTCACTGGATTGATACGTCCTATACATCCAGTGTTTACAGAATAAATTGACAATGCTGAAGGGTTTTGCAAATGACCTTTTAAGCAATTCTAGCCATCAATGTTGACTGAAGGCTTACAGTAATGGACTATGAATTATTCTGGTTGGTTTTGACTACCATGCATCATTAATGTAGTATGTCGAGAGCTGAATGCTAGCTTTTGTTTTGGTATAGTTTTATTTCTGTTTTCTGAAATTCTGCTTTGGACTAGCGTGTAGCACGCAGGCCAGTATGTGAACTAGCTAGGGTTAGATCTTTTAAGGCTCTGCCTGCAGGAGGCAAAAAATATTTTTAATTTCCTAATTAAAAAAAAAAAAAATAAAATCCTGTAGAATCTCTTTCTGTGCTTCATATTTTCAGATTTTAAAAATGCAGTTTGGGGATCTAAACAGATGAACTTGTGCTCGGTGCTGTTCAAACACAAATACAAAGGCAAGTTCAATCTCAGAGATCTACCTAGGAGACATAAAGCCAGGATGCTTCATCAGCAGTGTTGCAGCTGCAGGTGGCTATGAAGATGGAGTGATGCCATGATAAGAGTTGACAGGACCAAGCAGATGTGCAGCATGGCTTAACCGTTGGATGCAGGGGAAGAACAGTATATGCTACCAACATCTATTTTCCAGAAAATCTGATTGGTGGCAAGAAAGGCTAGCAAAAAATGAAAAGTACAGAAGGAAGGAATACAAAAAACCACTATGCAAGTGTAGGCTTTCTTGAGGTTTTATTGTGGTTTTTTTTGTGGGTTTTTTTTTTTTGTTCATATTCAAAGACATGGCACAATGCTTCATCTTCCTACACAAACAGCTGTGTGTGTACGTGCCTCAAATTTAGCTTTATTTTAAGAATAATTTCTTGGGCTACTTTTTCACTCCTTCATTAGAACTCTATTCAGGCATGCATCAATTCCAAGGAGACCCGCTGAAAAAAGTTACTGGGTGGAAAATGAAATCCCTAGCTTTTAAGAGAGACTGATTCTGGAAGCAGTAGCATTTTAAGGAACTGAGCATTCATCTGAGATGTGCAACCCTCAGGGTCCTCTGCCTCTTTCAGCAGACTGTCACTTTATAAGCAAATGCCCTCAATTATTGATTGTTACATGATGGTGTTCTCAGCCTTTCAGGTTGGAGCTGACACAGTCTGTGCTTATAATATACACTGATCTAACATAAGAATGCATGAATATGTAACCTGAGAATCAAGGCCCTTGTGTGGGATGCTGTGAGCAGAGGGACCTGAACTCTAATTTTCCACCATTCAGTCTTTTGACTGTAAGCTCAATTTCTTTTAGGTCTTGTTATAGCATGTAGGGACACAGAAAAATGATGACTTCAGCAGATGAAATACATGAAACCTACACGAAAATAACAAGTTCAGCTGTGGTTAAAATCAAAAAGAACTTGTCAAATGTCTTCCCTTTTTCCTAATCTGGCTTTTCCTCCTTTCCCTGCTGCCCTCTTCTCTTCCTCCCACCTTGTATTTCTTGTCTTCCATGGAAAATGTTGCAAGTTTTGTTCATCTTGGTACAGAACAGAGGGGAAAAAAATCACAGTTTCATCTTACAGAAAGGAAGAACAATGTCCCATTGCTTTTATTGATGTTCGAGTCAGGCAAAACCTAAAGATTCTGCATATTTAGAAAACAAAACAGATTGTAATTGGTACTCTCACTAGATGCAATAATCTTTGAATGCTGCCAAGCAGTGCCTAGGAGGGTAAGAAATTAATTCCTAACACTCATAGATGAAAAATGCAATGACATACAATAATTCTTGGTGTGATTCTTATGAAAATATTCAGCAATTTTGGTAAGAGTGGAGAGAAAACAGGGCATAAGGGAAGGAAAGAAGCACAGAAGACAAATAGCCTGTTAGAAAGGAAGATATGATTATACCTTTTAGCACTGTCAGCATTGGCATAATTAAGTTGGTGTAGGGCCTGGTTTGTGAGCAGTTACTACAGAAGAACTAGTGTTTTCTTTTTACCAAGTCTCATTCCTTACTGATGACTTATTTATGCTTCCACTTGCTTTGCAGAGGTAGAAGTGGCTGCACAAAGCCCCCTTCCAGCAGAGTTGGGTGAAAAGCATGAAATAGGTGCTGGGGAACAGTCAACAGAATTGCAGAAAGTGAATTATTAAGTCAACAGGCTTTTAACACCTGATCTTAAACTGGCTAGTCAGATTTGGAAAGTTCGGGGTATGATTAATCTAGCAGAGTCTATCTGCAAAACCAGAGGCTTTGGCAGCTGCTCAGCCTTTGGGTTTCCCCCGCTTCCCTTTCGTTTACACCGTGGTGTCACAGCGTGATCTGACCCCACTGCTTGCCAGCTTTGAACAGCATCATGGTGTTGGTTACTCTTCCCTTCCCTCCCAAGGCTTTTCCTTTTTCTTCAACCGAGATCAGTTTAATGGTTGGGTTCAGAGTGGGGCTTTAGAGTGGTCTCCCTTGGTCCTGACTGTTGGTTTGAGGGGGTGGGTGATGCCAGGAGGATGGCAAGGAGCAGCAGTGCTGCAGGAGCACCCCAATCAAGGCACCATGGCCATGGAGCTTCTCCACTGGTTGCTTTGCGTAGGGTGGTAGTTTTCCAGCTTTTCCTTCGGTGCTGGTGAGACCTGTGCCAGGACAGCTGCACCTTTTTGTTCCCTTGCAATACTGTCCAACTACTTTCTCCTGTCTACACTCCCAGGCCATCCCGTGCCTTCATTTGTGTGGCCACGCAGAGAGGGTGATGGGAAAGTTTCAAGTTGGAAATAACCGCTCTTGTGTAATGCAATGTGATGTGTGAGTGCTGTGTCTCCACGCCATGGCATAGTCTCTCCTTGGTTATCATCATTGCTGGTGTAATTGTAATTTGTGCCACAAGAGAAAGGACCTCCTTATATCCAACCTCTGTCCTTCTAGAAGTGGCTGAATAATACACCCCTAGAGCTACCACCCAGCTCAACCTTCAGAAGTCTTGTTGTAAGCTTGTGGAGCCCATTAACTGAATGTTTCCCAAGAGAAGGATATTAGGATTGTTTCCAGGAGTGTTTGGTTTTATTTTGGGTTTATCTTCCCCTGAAACCTCATATATATCCAGTGATTGACTGTTCAGAGAGGAAACTTGTCATCTTTCCTACTGCTATGCGGCATAAAGTGCTTTTCCTCTCCAAAGAGATGGCTCAATATGCGGAATGGATGCCACATGAGGAGGAGGAAGACTGAGGAGTCTGAGGATGGTGAAAGCAGTGAAAATGTTGGCAGAGGGCAGCTGGACAGTGGTTCCTGAGGAGTTTCTGTCTGTAGTAGGTTAATGGAAAAGAATAACAAATAGGGCCCCTGAAGCATCAAGAAACAAAGGGACTATCTCTCCTCTCTCTCCAATCTACTGAAAATCTAAAATCCATGGCGTCTTCTTGCCTGAGAACCTGCCTTAGGAAACCCCTCTCCTTTTTCCTGCCTCACAGTACTGCAACACAGAGGTTGTCAGAGCTGCTGAGGCATAAAATGCAGCAGGCTAGAACACAAGGCAATCGGGGCCACTGCAGAAACACTGAAATTAGTTTGCAAATGTGTCAGTTCATGCATTTTTTAACAGGTGTCAGAAAGAGTCGTTGTTGTTTCAAAAGGCATTTAATTGGCATTCCAGTTTCTTTTTTTTTAATTGCACAAAAATGCAGCGAGAAGGAAAACTGTGAGTGGGAGATTAAATAGGACAGTCTGTCTGCAATAAAATGGAGTTTCCTTAATTAAATCTGCTCAGAAGTTGCTAAAATTTTGTCATCTGCTTTATCTCGCCATTTAGTTTCTGGAAAGAGGGGGAAAAAGTGGGTATGTTCACACACACAAAATTATTAGTATCACCTTCTATAAATGTCGAACAGGCTGATGTTACAGTAGAGTTTCTAACAGAGAAATGGTTGGCTCACAAAGGCTTTAAATTTGCTTAGGACTTTTTACACAGTAAATTCAGGAATTCTCTGAATGCTTAGCATCTGCATGTGTCATACCCAAATCCATGTGCCAACTTCTGAAACGCATTTACTATTCAACAGCACGAAGCAAGGCTGTAAAAACTGAAGAACACACCTAATCTCTGACTCTTGTGGTGATACATTCCCTACTGATTGCAAGGGAAATCCATAGATCTCTGACTTGCTAATTTACATGTGGACTTCTAGAGAGACAAATTTGTGATGGTACACAAATAAATATAGCTAGCTGCACTGTAGGGTTGATGCCCACAGTCCATGTGTCTTAGTGCCTAATTTTTTAATTGTTTTATTAGTTACCTCTGTTATGAATCCCTGCTCATGTTTCACCTGGAAAGCCCTACACACCTTTATGATGCAGATACTTTCATTCAAAATTTGCTTTCTGCAAAATATTTTCTTGCATTGACTAAAAATGGTTATTCTGCAAATCACTTCCTTGGAAAATTTAGATATTTGCTGAAATATGAAATAGCTACAGGGACATTGAAAGCACTTTTTCCTACCTTTTTTTTTTTTTATTTTATTTTTTTCCCCCTAAATTAAATGCCCCTGGGGAAAAATTGTATGATATTTGTCCCTTGGAAATTCACCCACTACTTTGGTGAGCGATCATCTCAATTTCTTTCTGCTAGAAGTCTGACACGAGCTACAGCAAAGCAATTGTTAATGACACATTCTTTGTTTCAAATATGCACTGAAAACTATCCTTTTCTTAGAAAGATAAATAGAGAAGGCAAGCACAGAGAAACACAAAGAAGCATAGCCCTGAGCAGGTAGGAATGAACTAGTTTTAAACGTCAGCTTTCGGTCAAATTGTTGTGAGCACTTGGTTTATATTGTATGTATTTTCTTTCCTCACCTTCTTGAAGAGGATGTTTGTTGGATGGAATAGAAATACATAAATTGAAATCTGGCTGAGATTTTGCTCTGGGCACCCAGCTGACAACGGAAAATTGCATGCTTTTCGACAACCAGCATGTTCTCTACTCAGGGCACTCCATAACTCAAAGGAGCTGTTCTTGAACTGCACAGGACTATGCTACAATTCGGGCCAAAGCCCTAAATTATGGCCCACATGGGCCTGACCCTTTGGGTACCCCATCTAATACATACAATATTCCAAACTCTGACCCTTGCTGATTAAGAAAATAGGACTTCTTGTTATCTAAGGCTAAACCCCCAAATCCATAAGCAAGTCTTTCATGCCCAGTTTGTCTTTAGTGAGATTCTCACATGGGTCAGCTTGTTGGGTTTTGCTCTAGGAGAGTGGGGTTTTTTCAGTGTTTTATACAGACTGTGATGTTTACCCTTCTGTAGAAATAAATGCAGGTAAAATTTCCGTAGCCCTCACCTGACAAGCGGCACATAATGAGTTGGGTTAATGATACTGCTTTCTCGGGAGCAAATTGGAGACTTTAGCTGCTGCAGTTGGTAATTAGGGATTTCAGCTGTTCTGTGTGGAATGAAGTTGAGCTGACAAAAAGGTAATTACACTGCAGTGCATTAAAAAGCAGGTACTGCGCATATAATTACTGGAGACTTTGTATGTGTGTGTTTTCTTAACTTTATAGTCATCCCCTAACAACAGAACCAGGGACGGCTGGTGCAGGGTGCTTGCCAAGAAAAGCAAATTAGGAGGGTTATTACAAACCAATGTTTTCCTGTGTTCAAAGCCAAACTTAACAAATGCTCACTCACCCCTGAGAGGGAAAGTAAGGAATGGAAAGAGAACCGGAGAGCTGAATTTCTGGAAGAAATCGAAGTAGTTTGTTTATGTCTGTGCAGTTATGTTCTGCTCCTGCTTTACCACTACTAATAACACAGCAAAACAGCAGTAGATGAAGGAGCTTCAGAAGGTATTTATTTCTATGTGGGGTTGTCCCCCATACAGTGGCCGTCTCTGTGGACCCAGGCTGGAGTGCAGGTAGCTACTGCGTTAGTGCTTTGAACTGTAACAGCAAAACCGTGCCAAGGTGGATGTCCCCTGACCAGCGGCTCTACCACCTCTTCATGCTGTCCCTTTGCTGCTGACCTCATCCTTTGGGGAGACTGGGAAATTCTAGCATTTTAGTGATGGATGTTGTCAGTTACCAGGAGCACTCCTGTCTCTCTTGTGGCCTTTTGGCTTTGGCATTTAATCTGTTTAAGTTTGCACTGGATCTTCCTTTATCATTTAGTATGTGATTCCTGACATCTTCATCTCTGTCACATCTCCAGCTTCTGCATGACAGCAACCCCCTCCCCAGCCCTTCTCCCTTTGCTTTTACGTGGACAGCTCTGCTCCCACTGGCAGGAAGGGTGATTCTCTTTCTCCTCTCTTCCTTTGCATCCCCATCTCTTGAAAGGGTCAGGAACACAACAGCAGCTCTTTTCACCTTCAAGATCCTTTATACGTAGAGCATCCTTGCCCATGTGGAGCTGCTGGCACAGCCCAGGGGAAAGGCCATCTGTGTCAGCAATGACAGTCATTTTCTATGAATATTAATTTGGGAGTTCCCATTGAGAGAGCCCCTTTGCCGTGGTCCTGCGTGGCTACCGGCAGCAAGCTGGTTTGGCGGCAGTCTGACATCTCGCCTCCTGGTGCAGCGAGTCCTGAGCCACAGCACTGGGCTGCCATGCCACACTGTCTTCCCTCCAGCTTGGCAGCTTATGTGTGGCCTGTTCCTCCGGTGTTTAAACTGCTGGAACATTTAAGCCAGAGAGTAGTTTGATGGAGAAATTCATGGCATTGTGAGCATATTCAATGTATATTAATTTTTTTCAGAGCAGGGCAGTGTAGCCTCTCAGACCATGTGGAAAGGTGAGGAGCTCTGGGCTGGGTTTCCTCACCAACTGTGATCACTGACCTGAAGCTACTTCCTTGATGCTTTACATTAGAAATGTATAAATTCAGCAAGTTAAACACTGTTAAAGGAGCCCAGCTGCTGGCAAAGGGGTCCTCAGCAGGATGCCAGGCACTGCAGTCTCCCCACCCCGGAGAACACGTGCTGCATCTCTGAGCAGGAAGGAAGGATGGAGAAACATCCCCTGCAGTTCCCCTGGCTTCCAGTATGCATACAGGAATGATCAGAAGTGACTGCATCTAAATTAAAAGGGAAAGTGATGATAATACTCTGGTATTGAGACAGGTGTTTCATCCATACCTGGGTAAATCAAATTAACCTTGCAAGACACCATACAGGAAAACACTTCTAGGTACAATACACAGAAAACGAATTTGTAAGTTGCTACCTTTAGATAAGCTGAGGCAATTAGACCTTGGAGATCACAATTTCTATTGTTCATTCTCCTCTATCATAGAGATGTGTAAAAATGAAAGAGGGAGTTAGTGTTCAAAAACACCAGACCTGACTGGGGAGAAATTCCTGGAGGAATTATACTTTTCAAGCATTTGTTTGGGGTGAAGTTACCTTTTCAGATACGAGCAAAGACTGGACATGTCAAGACTCTACTTCTGTATCTAAAAAGCTGCTAAAGATTTTTTCCCCCCATGTATGCAGGGAGAACAGAAGAACTAGTGTGATCCCTTAGAAGGGAATTTCTTTCCATATACAGTTTGTGCTTAAATGCATAAAAAATAATGGACTGGTGAGATGCTTACTTAGTGGTATCCATCAAACTTCCCCAAAAACCTAAAAGCCAACACTGAAATTTTATAGCCTCAAAGAAAACAACGCAGAGTGGCAAGTTGCAACCTAAAAATAGGCAAAATGTTTTCATAGTATTGATACAAGTGTAAAATAAAATTATTGTCTGTGTAGCCAAATACATGACAAAGAAGTAAATATAGTAATTTGTTGTTGATACACAAACGTCTCTCAGGGAGAGTAATTTCCACCTAAGGAAAAGCACTCCTCTATCATTAGCGAAATAAGAGTAACAGTGAATGCAAATGAGATAATCTTTCTACTGATGGTCCAAATTGTGAGTCTGCTGCTGTAGTCATGGCAGTGAACATCCTGCCTGATCAAGAAGCCCCGAACTGTATTCTGAGAAGGTGGCACCGAGAATAAGGGAGGTCAGGATCTTGCTTCATGTCCTAAATTATTAATCTTGCTCCTTCTGCCATTTTAAAATTTTAACGTTATTTCTGAGGTCTTAGGGCAGACAGGTTTGCTATGTAATCTGAAAAAACTCCGTTCCTTTTATGTTCTTCCCTGCATTCCCCCTTCAAAAAAACCCTCAAATTCCTGGGGATTTTTATAACCAGCACTAATAATCTACTCCCAGTTGAATTTTCTGGGTTACAAACCAGGTATTTAGTAATTCTTTGGCTCTGTTGACATAGGAAATCCTTTTTATACTAGTCTGCATTGTCTTTAATGTTGAATCCAATTTGCTCATGCTCAGATACAACCTCATGCAAAAGCAAGACTACTGGAAATTTGATTCTTAATAGAACAAAATGCTTGCAGCAGAATAACTAAGATTTTATCTGCAGTTATCAATGTAGACTTTATATCTTAATAACAGAGGAGTCATTACTGATAAAACAAAAATGCAGTTCTGCATTACACGGTAAAAGGTTCATGGGTGAGCCATAGAACCTTAGCTCCCAGACCTTAGAGACAAGGGGGAAGGTCTGGAGAGAGGAAGATTTTCCCTCTGTAGAGGAGAATTGGATTAGAGACCACTGGCCAAACTGGACATCCATAAGTCCGTGGGCCCTGATGGGATGCACCCATGAGTGCTGAGAGACCTGGCAGATGTTATTGCAGGGCCAATCTCCATCTTCTTTGAAAGGTCATGGAGAACAGGAGAGGTACCTGAGTACTGGAGGAAGACAAGTATCACTCCAGCCTTCAAAAAGGGCAAGAAGGAGGACTCAGGGAACTATGGGCTGGTTAGTTTCACCTCTGTCCCTGGGAAGAGGGACATCCTCATTCTGGATGTCATCTCCAAACATGTTGAAGAACAGGAAGTTATTGGAGGTGGACAACATGGATTTATCCAAGGTAGATCAGACTTGACCAATCTGATAGCCTTATATAATGTTATAACTGGATGATTGGATTAGGAGAGAGCAGCAGATGTCATCTACCTTGACTTCACCAAGGAAGCAGTGAGGTGGATTGAGAGCTGACTGTGTGACAGAACTCTGAGGGTTGTAATTAATGGAGCAGGGTCAAGTTGGAGGCTTGTAACCAGTGGTATCCCCTAAGGGTCTATACTTGGTCCAGTCTTGTTCACCATATTCATCAATGGCCTGGATGAGGGGACCGAGTGTATCCTCAGCAAGTTCGCTGATGATACTAAACTGGGAGGACTGGTTGACACTCTAGAGGGCTGTATCTCCATCCAGTGTGACCTGGACAGGCTGGAAGGCTGGGCAGAGAAGAATCTAGTGAGGTTCAACAAGGGCTAGTGTAGGGTCCTGCACCTGGGGAGGAAGAATGCCAGACACCAGTATAGATTAGGGTTGGATCTGCTGGAAAGCACTTCTGAGGAGAAGGATCTGGGGGTCCTTGTAGATAGTAAACCATCCACAAGCCAGCAATGTGTCCTTCTTGCCAAGAGGGTCAATGGAATTCTGGGCTGCATAGGGAAGACTGTGATCAGTAGGTCAAGAGAGGTCATTTTCCCACTTTACTCTGCACTGGTGAGGCCACACTGGAATACTGCATCCAGTTCTGGGCTCAACGGTTCAAGAGAGACAGGAAACTACTGTGTAGGGCAACAAAGATGATTAAGGGATTGGAGCATCTCCCTGAGGAGGAAAGGCTGAGAAAGCTGGGACTCTTTAGCCTGGAGAAGGCTGAGGGGAGACTTTACTAATGCTCACAAGTGTCTGAAGGGTGGGTTGAAGGAGGACGGAGCCAGAATCTTTTCAGTGGTTCCCAATGACAGGATGAGGGGCAATGGGCACAAACTGGAACATAGGAAGCTCCAGTCAAATATGAGGAAAAACTTCTTTACTTTGAGGGTGACAGAGCACTGGAACAGGCTGCCCAGGGAGGCTGTAGAGTCCCCTTCTCTGGAGTTTTTTGAGACCCGCCTGGATGCAGTCCTGAGTAATGTGCTCTGGGCAATCCTGCTTTAGCAGGGGAGTTGGACTAGGTGATCTCAGTTAAGTAATTCTTCCTAATATCTAATCTAAGCCTCTCCTGCCACAGCTTCAGACAGTTTCCTCTGATCCTGTCATTATTCACTTGGGAGAGGGTGGTCAGGCACAGGAACAGCCTGCCCAGGGAGGTGGTGGAGTCACCGCTCTGCAGAGGTCCAGGGTATGCTCTAGTGCCTGAGATTGTTGGGTTGGGTGATTTGTTTTGTGGGGTTTGGTTTTTTTGCAGTGTATGTGGGGGTTTTTTGTTGAGTGTGTTTTTGGGGAGAGGTTTGTGTGTGTGTATGGCTGGACTCAATCTCAGAGGTCCCTTCCAACCATGAAGACTCTGTGATTCTATGAAAGATGTTCAAAATGTTAAGTGCAGTATAACATGATGCTTCCTATGGCATTGTGACAGGCCTGTTGCTGTTCAGTGAGTGTAGCAGTGCTGTTGGAATAGGGGAAACGCTTTGATTAGACAGTAGGGAACAAGATGGTGCTGATGAAATTCCTCCAGATCAATAGGTCCTGGGTCAAATATCGCCATGAGATTTGTCATTTCAGAGTCTCTGTAGACTCAGGTAGCTTGCANGTTTTGTGGGGTTTGGTTTTTTTGCAGTGTATGTGGGGGTTTTTTGTTGAGTGTGTTTTTGGGGAGAGGTTTGTGTGTGTGTATGGCTGGACTCAATCTCAGAGGTCCCTTCCAACCATGAAGACTCTGTGATTCTATGAAAGATGTTCAAAATGTTAAGTGCAGTATAACATGATGCTTCCTATGGCATTGTGACAGGCCTGTTGCTGTTCAGTGAGTGTAGCAGTGCTGTTGGAATAGGGGAAACGCCTTGATTAGACAGTAGGGAACAAGATGGGGCTGATGAAATTCCTCCAGATCAATAGGTCCTGGGTCAAATATCGCCATGAGATTTGTCATTTCAGAGTCTCTGTAGACTCAGGTAGCTTGCACTGCCTGATTTTTTTTTTTTTTTCTCTAGACGTGTTCTTAACTACTTCCTGATCGTGAGACTGAAATCTCTTTCTTTTTTAGCAAATTGCAGTTTTAGTGCAATTATACAACTGTAGCCGATGTTATGCTGTGTCCATGGCCATAACAGCTTGCCATAGTCTAACAGCAGATTTAGTTGAGAGGATTTAGGGGGGAAGAAAAGCACGGAATTTTAAACAATTGTTAGAATGAGCAATTACCAGGTCCCTTGTTTTTGCTTTTGCCTTTCTTGTCACTCTCATGATGTGATTAGAGCCTTGGTTACTACCACTCTGAGCCATGGAGCCTTAAATCCTGTTTGTAGTCCAGGACATAAAGGTCACCCAGGTCTGATGTCACAATAAATGCAGGGAGCCAGGGGAAAAGCTAAGAATATGCAATTTGCTTGATTGCGCATTTCAGTGTCGTAGCTCCTTCCTTACGTTGAGAGCACTTACGTTGAAGCAGCAGTGCTGGCTGCAGCTTTGCGGACCTGGACCTTGGCGACAAGGTGGTAAAGCACGTCAGGCTCAGGTCGCACGCTGGCCACGTTAGCTTCCTGTTGCTACTTACGCCTCAGTGCAAAACTTTCCCTTAAACTGTAGCTAATTTCCACCAATAAAGTTAATTCCAGGAGCTTTTCCACAGCTTGTTTTATGTGGACAGTCTGAGGGTGAACAGAAAGAGGTCAAATTAGGTTTTCCTGCTCTTTATTATACATGTACTTCCAGCCAAGCAGACTGTGAGCAAGGCACGTATATGTGTCCTCACCAAAGGCAATATAGAAAGAGCCAATTTCCACTCCTCAGTAGGAGCTGGTAAGTGGTTTAAACAAACTGGTGCTTGCTAATTCTGAATTTCTCCAGAGATGGATTTTCACCCTTCAGCCAATGTCGGGGGAAAGAGAGAATATCACACAAAACAAACTTTCTTTTCTCAATATCTCTAGTTCTTCCTCGATCTCTTTCTGCTCTCTCTGAGTAGTTTAGACTCATTTCTATCTGAGATCTCCATTAACAATTATAGGGTTCCAATGTTGCAAAAAAATGCAGTTTCACAAATAATTTTAGCTCTGGGCTAACAAAAACTAGCTTCTGCTGGATCCTATAATGACATCCAGCTGCCTAGTCTTATGATTCTGCAGGCTGTTTCTAAGCTATGATTTTTTTTTAAATATATCTCTTCAAAAGAGCTACCACAGATTTGGAAAAGGCTTGGGAATAAAGGTATGAGAGTGATGTAAAGCTTGGGGGACATGCCTTATAGTGAAAGACTAAAGAAACTTGGTCTAGTTGGTTTATCCATGGGAAGAGGAGGAGTCAATGTAATTATAGTCTAGAAGAACCAACATAGGAAAGAGACTTCTGATACTACATAGTGTTTTGATCTTCATATTTTTTTATTCTGTTAGATCAGAGAATTCGATGTCAAATTTAATAAGAAAAAGAAATTACATTATGGCTAATTAAACTCTGTAGCAAATTAGGGAAGCAGTGCACTCTTCCTTACTTGTAAGTCTTTAACTCAGTAATACCTACCTCTTTTATGCATGTTTTTCTTTAATATATTAAAATGCAAAGAAAAATTGATATGGGTGATGCCAAGACTGGGAACCTCTGTAAAAGTGTGTTATGGATCAAGCAGAGGTTGTAGGCTTAAGAGAAATTGTTATTTTCTGGCCTGGGTTAGGTGAAGGGTTAGAATAGGTAACCAGAATGATACCTTCTAGCTTTGCAAAAATAAATCTGAGAATATGATCAGCTACTAAAATAGACTGTTATGAATCAAGGAGGGCTGCTAAGCAAAGAAATATATAGTCAACATATGCAGTAGGGGAGAAATGATGAAATCAAGGATTTTCCTCAGGAGATATATCGTTGTCTCATTCCCTTCTGTCTTAGCAAACCTTGTCAATTTGAATGACTGCTGGTATTGAACTGATAATGGCCAGTTATGTTTTATTGGCTCCGTTAACATATGACAGTTGTGCAGAAGTAAAGCTCATGGGCTGGTGCTGGTTATCCTGTCAGTGAAAGGCCAGTTAGCCCCATGGTTCTACAGAGATTGATTAAGCAATGAGTCCTGACAAGGCTTGCAACATCACTGCAAAATAATCAGACCTCTGGGAACTTTTAAGATTACCAGCATGAGCCTTGGATTCCCATGGGTGTATTTATCACATGGCATCCTCACCATAGAGTGGCTATTAATACGCAGTTGTTTACATTAGAAATATTTTGCTGCTACTGCTCAGATCCCTTGGAAGATTTATCCAGTCTGTTTGATTTGCTATCTAAAAAGCCAGTAGAGACACAATTCTGACTTAAAGCTTCTGCTTCTTAGGTTTAATATTGCTGCTTGCCTGCACCCATGTACAAATAGACATCCCCATGCTACCTATCTCATCAAATTTACACTGACAAGTAAAAAAAAAATTGGGCTTCAGGAGTAGGGCTGTTGGGGATCAGTGGCTTAGCACTGATGTCCTATCTCTCCTTATAAATCAGTCAGCAGGTGAGAAACTCCACTCTAAATGACCTAAATAAAGTGATATTCCCCGTCAGCAACAGCTTGATTTCTGTGCCCTGCCAAAGACAAGAGTTTTCTGTGACTTCATGGTGCAAAGCTTTTTTGCAAACTCAGGCTGTGAGTGGCAGAGACAAAAAAAGGAAACAGCCTTCTCTACTGATGGCAGGAGGCAGAGGCTTTCCAGCAGTGTGACACAGCTGTGGCCTCTGCTTGCCACAGTGGGACCAAAGGTACTGCCTGTTTATCCCTGCACAGACACCCGTCATCCTTGCAGCGAGGTTGCAACTGCTTTTTCTTTTTTTTTTTTTTTTTTGCCTGCCTGTACTTGTTTGCCTGGTCTGCCCTATGCTCTTGTCTGAGGGAAGGTCAAGCTCAGCTTTGCTCCTGAAAAGTTCACTTGCCGCTAGAATATGCATCAGGGAGGGATNGGAGAAATTCTTTCCTGTGAGGATGGTGAGGCACTGGAACAGGTTGCCCAGAGAAGTTGTGGCTGCCTCATCCCTGAGAGTGTTGAAGGCCAGGCTGGATGGGGCTTTGAGCCACCTGCTCTATTGGGAGGTGTCCCTGCTCATGGCAGGGGGGTTGAAACTTGGTGATATTTAAGGTCCCTTCCAACTCTAACCATTCTATGATTCTATGAATTCACTTTCTCCTCTCATTTTTACATCTTTCTAGGCAGAAGAAAATAGCAGAAGCGAAGCCATCATTCTTCTTGAAGGCTGCTAACTTGTTGGGTGAAGAAAGTGCTTGGCAGAGCTTGATTAGCTTAAGCACGGGGTCATGTTAATCATAGCTCTATGGCTCTTGGATGAAGCTGGGCTACACGCAGGCAGCCGAAAGGCTGGGCAAACCAGTTTCCCATCTGTCTGCAAAAACCCTCTGTGGACAGAGCCCTAGTGACTCAAGTTCTTTCAATTAAAAAAATAATTGAGATTAGCAATTAGCTCCTTATTTCAGGGGGTATGGCTGTGGTTGAAGGCATGTCTGTCTACAGTCCCTGGGAGATACCTGAAATAGATCTGAATGAAGTGCTTCTCAGCAGCAGCCATGAGGCTCTGCAAAGCGCTGCTCTGATGTGGCCGTAGTGCTTTGTCCCCATAGTGCCCCACTTCATCCTGTCTTGTGTGTGGATGCTTCCTGGAGTACAGTGTGGGAAGTGAAAGCTCCATATAAGTAGTCCTCAGTCATGCAAACAATGACACTGTCGTCACTAAAATGATTTTCATGATGTAAGGCTAGAATTTTGATCAGTCTCTCCTCCTAATTTAGGGTTTATGGTTTATAGTTGGACTCCACAATCTTAATGGTCTTTTCCAACCTAAATCATTCTATAATTCTATGTTTTTTCCAGATTATGCACTGGGAGGAAGGAACAGAGCACCGGACAAGGCTTTGAATTTTCTAAAATTAGTGGTAGTCATCTCAGTTTAATAGCTGACTACTGCATACTCAATCTGCCTTGAATATCCCTGGGTAGATACCTGTAGAGTCAAACTGCAAAGTTCTGGCTTATGTAAACAGAGGGGCTTTTTCACACAAAAAGGAAAATCTTGGAGTCCAATTTGAGAATCCTGCTCACTTCCTATACAGGCTTTTTTTTTTTAAAAAAAAAACAAAAACAACAAAACCCTGAGAGGGGAACTAGGATAAATGATTGTAGAATAAGGACATTATTGGAGTCAGATGAGCAATTAATCTTACCCAAACAATAGAATTTAGCAATATTTCAGCCACTAATGCTTTGAATGAACTTGAGATTTTTTTACTGAGAAGGAGGGAATGTTAAAGGTGGATGATGTATTCTGAAAGTGTAATAAAATGCTAGTTCAGTAGCTTCAATTTTTATAGCAGGCCTTCTATGAGAGTGGCCTTTCTGAAGCCAGCTAAATTGTTACCTATTGAATAATGATGCAGCGAGCAGCTATTGCCTTCTTGCTCTAGTATCCATCAGATTAAATATCTTCTGCATCAGTCATTCTGTGTAGCGCAAAATGTCATTTTAATAGAGCAGTGACATGGGATCAATAGTACCTGCTTTGAAAATTAACTATATTTGTCTAGGACCGCTTGCTGGATCTTGAGGAGATTACAAAGAAAGCAGGGAGTAATCAGAGGAGTATAAAAAGTGATTGAAAATGTCTTTCAGTACTAGTATTATGCCTTTCAGCACCCACTATTAAGGAGTTTGCTGTCCTGAGACAATATTCTAATCTTCTTAGATAGACTAAAATCTGTCTAAATGTGTCATTTACATGTTTGCTAGACACACATACACGTGCGTGTGCACACCTGCTCACATACAGATTTCCATGAAGACACAAAGCGATGTGAAACTATCTAGGGTAAGTAGCCAACAAAGCATATGGACCTTATCAGCCTTGGTCTTGGTGGAACTCAATTGTACTCCTTATTTTTAAGGACATCGTAGAGTAGTCTTATAAGAAGACCTTCAGTGAGGTAGTCTCTTGTATAAACAGCAAGATGTGAGACCTTGACCAGATATTCTTGGAGTTTTAGAGGATGAGTTCAGAAGTCCT
The DNA here is from genome assembly GCA_013400375.1 of Thinocorus orbignyianus. Taxonomy (NCBI): domain Eukaryota; kingdom Metazoa; phylum Chordata; class Aves; order Ciconiiformes; family Thinocoridae; genus Thinocorus; species Thinocorus orbignyianus. Next base: position 1,690,510 of record VXBW01005110.1, on the reverse strand, counting down.
TTAGGAATCCAAATTTAGATAATGATATGAATTTCAAGTATGTCCCCTCTTATTTTCATGATCACTTCAGTCCACATCAATGACATTTTGCCCTTTGAACTAGTCCTATACTAGATTGTAAAGGCTGTGATGGGACTATTTATTAAACTATACAGAAAACTGTGAAACAATTGTAGTTGGTCAACAGAACAAGTATTTTTCTGGCACTGTACCACACGCTGAATCTAAATTCAGTTAGAGGGCACTTGTGAATCATACGTATGCATCCGGGTGAAACAGGCCCGATGAGTTTATAGATCAACTGGTTGTTGCGCAAATGGTAAAAGGTCTTTTGACGTCCACCACACTGCCAAGCTCACTGCCAAAAAAGTGACTTCTTATGATCTCCCATCTTTTTGTAATTGTATTCCATAACTCAGTATCTCGTATAGCTGAAGCCAAAACTTCCAATAATGTCGATTTCTGAGTTGGATGACTTAATGAGAAAAATGTGGGGAAGGGTGATGGTGCAGTGGATGCAGAAATATGATATTCAGAAGAACCCACGTTTTACCTAAATTACTCTAAATTTATAGCTCTTCAGGCTAAAGGGAACTGAAGTCAGACACAAAGCTTGGTGAAAAGGAGATTAGAGGATGAGAGCGATAGTATAGGCATGGAGAAAAGAACCTGCAGGAGAAAAGGGTGAATTACTGTTATTAAAGCATCACAGATCGTATTTTGCATTATTTTATATACTAATTTTCAGAACATATAAAATGGATTTTATTTTTGTTGATCTGACAATGTATCGGTAAATATTTGAATATAGTCTTAAATTTATCCTTATATCCTTAAATTTCAAGTACCTTTTTTTTTTTCTTTCTTTACTTGCAAGGAACAAGTTCAAATAGGACTTGTGCTCAAATTTAGTCAATGTAAAGCAACTCACAAGTTTGAGGCTGTACTTTCAGTGTGTGTGTGTATACCATATGTGCTTATACTATATGCAGGTATATGTGTATATATGTATACAGTGACAGTTTGAATAAGGGCTGAAAAACACGGATGCTCTGCTGAAATCAATGGAGAGCTGGGGATCCTAAAGTGCTATTTCTGAGTGAAAGCACTTCTGGATATTACTTTCTTTCTCTAAAAAATCTATAGCCTTCTGGCATTGTATTCAAGTCAGAAGTGAACTGCAATGGTGTGTAATACTGGAGCTTTATCGAACTTATTAGAATTTGCAGCAACAAACACTAGGAAGTTTGTTTTGATTGTTGGTATCATCTTTGTGTGGATTTTGTCATCTCTTTAGAGGACTGGAAGTAGAATTAGTGGCTGAAAACTACCTGAGCGAGTGGCGTGCACTCAGATTTCAGACTCAGCCTTTCTCTCCTCAGAAACTCAGTTTTAATTCCAGAAAAGGATGCCTGAAAAGCTGCTTATGTCATTTCTGTGCTCATCATTGCTCTCAACATGTCAGCGGGATGAAAGCCTCTATAGAAATGTAACATCATTATTATCATTTTTGTTTTCTTCAGTACGGAGTGAAAAAGGGGTCATGCAGAATGACGTTAACAAAGATGACTGGGGAAAGGCAAATAAAACAGATGTACGACATCTAATGAACATTTTGACAGATTAGATTGGAAACAAGATATCAAATATTTCCTTGCTCTGACTGAAACATCTGCTGCTTGCAGCACCACAATTAGGAACAGAGACATGGCGGTGCTGGGTCAGATGGGTGGACAATGCAGCATTGTTTTCCCTCATCTTGTTTGGCAACATGATGTAATAAAACATGCTTAAAACAAAAATTCAGTGAGGTCCCCAGCATCACATCTGTTTTGGTGCTGGTGAGGGGAGCTGCCAGAAGGGACAGTCAGTGAGGGCTCTTCTCCCACTTCAGCCGCTGGCTTGAGTCATGACCTTGCACTAGCTCATCCATCTCCCTGTACAAGTTTTCCTGATTGTGGAAAAAATGAGAGCAGAATGATTCTAAATTATCTTACGAGGCTGTTGGGGGGTCTTAATGAATATTCGCAGAGCACTTTGAGACCCTTGAATGAAAGACGCTGTAAAAATGCAAGATGCTATTATTTATTTATTAGGGTCCTCCGGGTTTTGGCCAACAGCATGAATTGTTGACATTTAATTATTGAAACAGTATGCCTATCAGACCACTTATGGTAGGAAGAGATAAATAATGCAGAAGACTTCAGAAAACCTGGTCAATACCCTCTCGAGATCTGAAGCAAATATACTAGACACGTAGCTCAAGCCTAGAAATAACTGAATAATTAAACCAAGGAATGAGATCAGTTGTTCTGAATGCTCTTTATAGTTCGTGCGCAATGTTCTACAAGTTATTTATTATTAGTCCATTACTTATGAGCAGCCTTTTCTAAATAATACCATGCAGCTTCCCTATAACGGTGTCTTTATTACGTGAATGTACCTATGACTGATAAAAATGTGTGAGCATTTTAAGTTATTTGAGCAATTACAATGTTTCTCCCTGATATGTTGAAGCGTTAAGGGTTTTTAAAAAACCTTATCATAGAACCAATTAATACTTTTAAATATGCAATCAATCATCTTGATATGAAAAGAAAAAAGGATTTAGATACTCCGAATGCTTTTGAAGAAGCTACTTAAAAAGAAGGAAAAGCCTGTGCAGTCACATTAATTATACAGTGTACTTTAGATGATGTTTTTCATCTCAGCAAGGCAAAGTTTTTACAACTGTTGAGACTTAATGTCACCGCAAGGCAAAGCACACAATTTACAGTACTGATGGATAAACCAAGACATTGATGCATTAAAAGGCAGCCTGTGAGAGGATCTTGGGTGCAAAACAAGGAAGCAACAAGGAAATTCTCTTCCACCTCTGTAGGGCATACTTCCTTCTCTCCAAACTCTAACTGTAGAAAAGATGTGGTATTAACATTTACAGAGGGCTGCTAGAAGGGAAACAGCAAGTATGACACCTTTTGCCCCATGTTCTCAATTGCTTGGTCATTTCAATGCCTGGATTTTGGCTGCACAAAGATTCATAAATAGATATAATTGGCAGACTTTAGCAAGTCCCTGTTTATCTAATGCCTTGCTGCAGGCTGAGTAAATTTGAGATTAAAGCTCCTTCATCTCTGTGACAATGCAGTGATGCATGGACATGATGCTAAGTGAAACCTCTGTGGACATGATGCTAAATGAAACCTCTGACTGCGCAATGGGATTTTGGCAGTGATTTGAATGGAAAGGGTTTTTTTTTTGCCAACTCTCTTGCAGGACATTAATTCAGAAATTTATCCATTGCAATAGATCATGAGGATTTTGACTAACTTAGAGCTGTTCATTAAATTATTATATTCTGTCTGTCATTTCAAGTAGGAATGAGATTTCTCTTCATTTCCAGCTCCGTGGCAATTATATCACAGCTGAGTGTACTGACAGAACGATGCTCCGTGCAGAATCATGCAAAGTGTAATTTGCTCTCCATTGATTAACTGGCATCGTCTCCATAGCATCTCACCTCTTTCTGGCTGTCTCTTGTTAAAGTACTGACCGCATCTGACCCTGCCTCAGTTATCACGTATGACAAGCTCACAGCCTTAGGTAGTGTGACTCAGAGGTAGTTGGTCAAAGGGAGAACAGCCAATTTCTGTGATGGCTGTAGAAAAGGATTAGTAAATTCCACAGACGTGAATGATTCCTTCAAGCAAGAGAAAACTGAAGGACACTAACAATTCAGGCTGAAACTCCTCTGGCTGAGGCAAACAGTGCTGCTAGATGCTGCTCCTCATCCAAGTGGGGGCTGAAAGGGTGAAAAATCATATTCTCTTTCACTTTTCTTTCTTTCCTAGCTGGTGTATTTCAAGGTAGCCAATGTACATTTATATTTTATGATGTTTCCCATATATTTATAATGCAAGGCTGAATGTTAATATTTCATCTGACAGTAGCAAAAAAAAAAAAAAAATTTAAAAAAATTAAAAATTACGGATGATTGTTCTCAGACTGTTACCCTGAATTTACTCCAGCATAAGTTAAAGGGGTTTCCTTCTCATTGTATTCTGTTATACAAAAGCAACAAATGAATGAACAGATTTTTCAGAGCTTACTGACATGTTTGGCTCAACTCTTGCAGTTAAACTTTCAAAACATTTGCTATGATATTTAAGTGATAGGCATTTCACATGCTGCAAGTGTATGGCATTTTGGAAGAGTCCAGTTACAGCACTGTTAGGCATGGCTTCCATTTGACTGTATCACTAGTAAGAACTGTGGTCAGTGTAAAGTCCAGTAATTAAATTGTCTATGCCATAAACCAGGATAGCAGAATATTGAAAATGGAAACCATACCCCAAAACACATCCTGTTCTTAAAAATCCAGTACCGTCTGGGATACCTGATAGAATGCAAAAATGTTCCTGTGATCAGCACCTTTCTCTAGCAATTCTGGTTAATTGCCTTAAAGACAGTCCTAGAGGGGAAAATTAAAAATAAAACAAAACAAAACAAAAAGTAGGTGGGAAGATCTAGAGTCAATCTGTGGCTCGGACATTGACTTAGCTTAGTGATGCCTTGCTCTATTCATTGAGGAGGAGGAGGAACAAGCATCTCTATACTTGTCTAGTTAGATGGTATGCCATCTGGGACATGGAGCCTGTGACTGTACAGTGCTCAATAACATGGTTCCCATAGCTTGAATAATACCATGAATTTAACACAAACTTTAGGAGTACTGTAGACACAGCAAAGCAGGCAGAAAAGTGTTGGGTTATTAAAACTGCTGCAGGTTTTGAGAACCAAGGTCTTGTATTAATTTCTTCCTGTCATTAACTTTCCTTGTCCTACCAATATTTTCTGTAGGATGTGAAGTCATATCTGATATTGATTGCTGTGTAGTCTGAAGCACAGAGAAGTGTCAGCTTGCATTAAGCTGTAGTTAGACCTCTCCTCTCCCCCACAGCCCTCCTCCTCCCCCTCAGTGCTTTAATGCCGTAAGTAGGTCATTGCAGAACTGGAAGCTGTATTTTTTTTTTTCTTTCTCCCCCATGTGGCTGCTGGAATACATTTAATTGCAAAGCAGAGCATCAAAGCTGGAGTATCCAAGCTCACCTCCAAAAGATAATTAGCAAATCTATGTTTTTTGTGCAGTGTGCTGGAGGGTGAGCTACAATTAGAGATGGATAAATACTCTGGCATTTGGAGTCCTCACATTTTTACAAACAATCCCTGGTTTAGACTTCAATAGATGTGTGTTTTGTTGAGCCAAAGCAATGTTCAGCTTCCCAGTTCAAATGCACTGATGGGTATATAATCAGGTAACGGGGACATGGCTGGCTTTGATGCTGTATGTTGGAGGCTTGGCTAAATTATAGAACCCAAGTAATAAACTGAAACTGAGGAGGAGGACACAAATGAGGTCTTATTTGAAACTGTGTCAAGTGAAGTGCAGAGGGCCAGGAGATGTGATGAGGCTGTAATCCAGCCAGTGGTGGTTGGTTTGCTTTTGGATGTTTTGGCACCAGCCTACTACCGTGTATATATGAGGGTAGCGGTTCAAAACCACCTGATTTCTAGACGTGTTTAGCATAAAGACTATTTAAGCTTTTAGGAGGTTGAGCTGGAGAATTGATTGGACTAGGGCTTGTTTATAGAAGTTTAGACAAGTTGCAGCCCCCAAAACAAGGATTATGGTATTATTGTAAAGGCTTTAGTAAGTCATTGAACTCTAGTGATTACGAGATAAACTGAGGGAAAGTGTCATAGATATGTTTATTAACAACCTAAATATAGACTCTCATATCGGCATTTTAAGCATTATACCAACACACTTGGGTTTCAGTTTGATGTTTTATAGTGTGATAAACTTCCTCCCCTTGGTCATATAGATTGTCTTAACTGGACAGTTAAATGATGGGATTTTTATCCAGAATTCTCTTGCAGCCATAGATATACATGTTGTCATTCATCACTGGAAAGGGCTAAATCTGTAGAGACTACCTGTCATGCTTTAATAGCGCTAATTATGCTTCATTGGCAGCTACAGCCAGAAGATTTTAATCCAGATGGCTTCCTTTCTGTTTAAGAAAAAAAAAAAAGGAAAGGAAAAAAAAAAAAAGGTATGCATAGTCTTAAAATTCAAAAATCTAACTTTTTTCTGTACCTAGTACACTGTGGCCTCGCATGACCATTAGATGAGAGATCACTGAGGACCCTTTTGGGGATTCTGAAATTCTGAGTGGGCCATGACTTGTCTCAGGGATGTTCAGAGGACCTAAGGGCCCTGAGTGCAGCAGATCCAGGGAAGCTGTAGCCACCTGGGACCTCCACAGCCCAGGGCCTCACTGGCATTCTACATCTCAACCAGTGGACCAGAGAAGACAGCTTGGCAATGCTCGTCAGATGTGAAAGAGTAGGTCAAGTTCAGAGCTGAGTTGAGTCTCCCCTGAAGTTATGACAAGCTGGAAGTGGCTCTACCTCTTGTAAATCTTTGCAGCAATTACATTAAAGATGCTTTTATGGGTCTTTATCCAGCCTTGGAACAAATGTACGTACTGGCACAGTGTTGCTGGCTCTTGACTGCTACGCTTTACTCATTTTCTGAAATAAGGTAATAGAGCTAATTTAATATGTGGTTTGTTTGTGTTTTTTTTTGTCCTGGACTGCCTTGTCAAAAGCAAGGGTACTTTATTCAGTTTCAGTTGAATCCAGAGTGACAAACACATGGAAAAATTTAGCTCAGAGTAAAAGACACCTGAGTCTACCACTATCTCTGCTGGTTACTTATCCCTTTTTGTGCCTTAATTTGTGGAACGGGATAATGCTACTTTCTTCCTTTGTAAAACTATTGAAGAGTTACAGGTGAAAAGAAAGCTAGGTATCATTATTTTCCCTTGCTGTTGGGGAGCTTCTTTTCTGTGGCAGAGGTAGTAACATTCATTCTTCATTAATTTAAATTACAGATTGAACATTGGTAGCTTCTCTGCAGAGATGGTGACAACACCGCAGCTCTAAAGTGGAGCATGCAGAGTCAGACCCTCGGCTGATATAGCTCAGCATATTCCTCTGGAGGTAATGAAGATGTGATTTACAGCAGATAAGCATCTGCGATATCTCTAAAAGCCCTCTCCACAATCTGTCACCTGCTCTTGTGGGCTCAGCAGCAGGATGAGATATTAGGGAAGATAAGGAATTGTGGAAAGGCTCATTTTCTTCTAACACAGGAAAGGAGCTTGGTCAGAAAAGCAAGGCATAAATTACTCGCTCTCTTCTCAATGGAGCACTCATTCCAGACCCTGTCCAATACATGTTGTTCTGGATATCTTACAGTTTGCCAAAACTACAGGGCCAAATTTTCAAGCAAGCATTTCAGGTACTGGTTGATGAAAAAAGGACACGTGACAAGGTGCGCTTAAATGAGTTCCTCAACTCTGTGTAGCACAGGTGTCCTTCCCTGGAGGGTTAGGATGTCACTAACCTACGTTTTCCACCTATGATGTTCAAAGACACGTTTGCACCAGCTCCATCAGGATATGCTGGCAATGGCAGGAAAAGCAGGGGCAACTGCCTGTGTTGTCTCTGTGCTGGCTAGGAAAATCCTACAACTTTCCTTGCTCTTTGCCCAGTTGGAGTAATGTAAAGAGAGCAGATGGCATAAAATAATTTGGCCAATGCTATTTTCATTATTCCTTCTGCTGTAGAACTTTTGCATAAAATCTGGTTTGACACTTGGTATAGCTATTCAAAGGAATAATGTGCATGTGGTTGCACAGAGAAAATATTGAAGGAGTAAGTTTTTTGTATTCTTGGTGTCTCCTGGAGTTGAGATGTACCACCTACTTTTCACTGGAATTTTCAAACTATTTTTGTGTTTATTTCTAAATTTACTATGAATATTTTTATGAGTAAGTAAGTTCAGCGATCATGAACTTTCAGTTTTTGTCAATCACCTTTAGTTAAACAGCTTTAGAAGCTTACAACTCTTGTATTTGTAAAGGGGTTCTTTTTAAAAAATCATAGTTTGTGTTTTAGATTTAAAACAAAATATTTTGCCCCCAAGTGTGATAAACTGTTTTTCATTTGTGTTGAAAGGCAGAAAATGTTGAATGACAGTATTCAGCAACTGTCTTCTGAAGCCGTACTTTGTTTTCTGTTCTTGCTGAGTGACTGTGGAAAGCTAATTATTGTTTGGCTATACTTGCTGACAAGAAAGTGATGTTTCCTTTTCTGTGGGCATCAAACAGGCACTTCATGAGTCTAATCTAATACCTCATCTAACTAATTTTCTTCCAGATATTTTATTTCTTTAATTCAAACTGCAAAAATACCACAATTTTTCCATGTGCTTGTTCTTTTGGACATCTTCTACTCAGGTGACAGATCTCTATTTCATATAATTAGTGTTGATATAGAAAGCTGCAAATTTCAGATCTTTTTCTTCAGGGAGCCACCTCCTGGGCCATGAAGAAAAAACTGAAAACTGTATTTTCTGTAAAGGATAATTAAACCACTTTAAATAAATTCTGTAATGAAATAGGATGTTGAGTTAGCGTACAGTACCATGGTAGGTGTATCCTTGAACTTGATTAGAAAGCATAGAGAATTATTATTAGGTGGCAGATGATGTTATAGTGCTGTCCTGTCATTGTCTTCTTTCCGAGGTCCTGTAAAAGGGGCTAAGCTAAGCAGCTTCAAAAAAATAAGAAACTTCCTCTTTAATCCTGTAAATAAACCTTGGCTGAGTATTAAATCTGAATTTTTCCCAGCCACAGAATTTTTTTTATATGTTGTTTTCCATGCTTGATATCCATTCAGGACAGGAAGGGGAAATACCAGAAATACAACAGAAAATTTGGATGAAGATCTCTAATATCAAAAAAGTATCTCAGCAACAGCTGAAGATCGATTATTCACCACCTTAACTTCAAAATGGCATAAATTTTAACCCTGCTTTTGATCCTCAGCCTTCTTAAGTGTGCAGAAATCTGTTTAAATAGACAGAATCTTTAAGCGATTGTCATACATATATATGGCATATTTAAATAAGACTGATGCATTTCCTTTCCTGAACTAGGACTGAGATTGGCTTTAGGCTTTTTTTTTTTTTTGTGATCTTTACATAAAAAATTAGGTATTTTTATTTAATAAAATTTACATTCCTGAACCATCCTGAGCTGTGCATCTAAGATGACCCTGGTTTTTTGATATTAAAAGTATTAACAGATTCACATAGTTTCTCCCATCATCACGATCTAAGGAATGCAAGAACTTCTGAGCTCAGCTTAAATACTGAAATCCTGTCTTTAGTATGTGCAGTAGAAAACCAGCAGGAGAGCTAGTAGCCTGTCTCTGATAGCTTTAAGTATCACCTTGACCTGTACAGGTGCACTGAGGTCCACTCTGAGCCATGCAGAGCCATGTGTACAGAAACTCAGTTCAAAATTCTGCTGATTTTTTTTTTTGTTTGTTTTTGTGGTCAGACATTCCAATGAAAATAAATTTAATCTATTGAGGCTGCATGTATAATGCAGACACTGGGACCTAGTTTTGAAGTAGAGGATTTTATGATCATCTAGAGAAAGTTTATTCTGTTTCCTACTTTGGGGTCATAAAACTATATTGAATTGATGCTGAAAACTTCCTTTTTCAGTCTGTTGTCTCTGTTTTCCACCTGTATAAAATGTAAAGCATATAAAATGGAAACTCACATTCCTCCTTCCTCCTGCTGGAGGGCTGGTGAGGCACCAAGGGAACAGGCAGTCTGTTCAAATTTTGGAGATGTCACAGTTTCTCTGTATTAACTTTTCATCTTTGAAACCCCCTATTGCAACTTATTGACTCCCTGTGAAAAAGGAGCTGGATTTTGAGATGCTAGTTGATGCTCGTCTCAAAGTGACCTGTGGGGGTTTTCCTGACCTTGGCTGATTCTCTTTGGTGCTGCCTGCTGAACTTTCTTATCGAACATTTTGATTGCTGCCTCTTCTTATCCAATACAAAGAAAAGTACTAGACTATGTTTGCTCCAACTTGGTCATATCTGAAATATAATGTCTACAAGGGGAAGTGAAATTGGTAAGGAGGTTCTTCTTTTAATCCTCTGAGGAGTATGATAAGAATGCAGCAGTTCCTAGAAGCAGTGATTTATGTTAACCTCAGTACAGTCTCTTCATTTAGATCTTCCTATTTAGTCCCTTCACACAGTATAAAATGTTATAGGCTCTGGAATTGGATTCATTACAGTTATTGTCTTTAATCTGTAAAATCTGTTCAAGTTGCGTCATACTCTGTATCTTTTTTGGATGCCCTCATGATCATAAAGAGCTTGACTGCATTGGTTCTGTGTTCTATGGATTTATGTTCCCTTCTGAGTACAGACTCCACTGCAAAGTATTTTCTCCTGTAAGAATCTAATAAAAAATACAGTATTATAAAGCCTTGGCTGGCAAAACCCCTTATTTAGTTAACCAAAAGGTATGGGATCTAGAGTCACTCTGCATCTTTTTTAAAGTTGGAACATGAGGATGTGTAAGGATAAGGAAGAAAAAGGTTCAGAACAGCTGAGTTCAGTCACCCATGGGTGGCAAAACCCGACCTACATTGTCAGCTTACCGTTTTTAGTCATAGAACTTACATTTTTAGCTGGTAAGACCTTCTTCTGTCAGATTTTTGGGGACTATGGGAATTTGCATTTATTTTGAACTCATCATCTGAATGCTTTGTGGGTTTCTTGGGATTTGCGCACACATGCACACACACATGATGTTTTTGACAGATTTGTTAGGTTCTATCACGTACTCTGTTTCACGCTTTCCTTTTCCTTTTGTGGTACATGTTGTTTTGCACTGTGTCACATAGGATAAATTGGAGATGACAGTAAACAACGTGCCTGACATAGTATCTTGTATGTGATCTGAGGGCGATGTCGATTCCACCCTTCAGGAATTTCCCTCAAGATCTCTACCTCAGCCTCAGATGTGGCAGGGGCACAAAATGCTTCCTCTCAGATTTAAATCCCTTTGCACAAGAAAACTCTACAGATACCCTTGCAGCAAACTCCATTAAAAATAACTCTGTTTCCACTGGAAGAAGGATAAATTTGACCAGTTTAATGCAAAATACATTTCCATTTGCAGAAGTTCATTCTCCCCTTTGGAGGGGAAGGAAATCTCCCCTTACAGGACTGAATGTTACTAGCCTGATTTATCATTACCTTTCTCTCTGTAATTACCGTGAGTGTACAAAAGGGATGTAGCTGCATCTGTTTTGAAGTACACCTTTCCTCCCACTTCTTTATGGGTGGTACAAAAGCCTGAATGAGATGGAAAATGAAAATGTAGGTACAGCAAAAAATTCAGACTTTTTGTGATCATCTTATGAGGTCTTGCAGTATGTCCTAATATTTACTGATAGTCTGGGGGTCATCGCACAACTATAAGAGGACCATTGCATCTTTAACGTGCTGGACATTAGGGAACCATGAGGTACAAATACTGTATTTTCATTACCATGATGTCTCAGAGCACTATTCACAGTGAAATGAATATAGGTGATATACATTCCTGTGAATTCACCTACAGGCAGGCAGGATTCTCAGGCTTTCTGAAATATTAGGCTACTCTACACTGTTGTCATCTATAAGCAACTGGCTCAGGTGCTGCTAAAACCCTCTGGGAAGACACTGTGGGAATTAGTGTTGTCCTAAGTCAGGCACTTGAGTGCCTGGTGTGACCTTGCCCACTCAGGGAGAAGACCAAGGTGGGGAGCGTTGCAACAGGCATTACCCAAGCTGCCATCTGGGCCCAGCTTGCGTGTGACCGGTACTGCACCCTGTAGCAACCTTCATTTCCATGACGGAAAGGGACTGTTTTGTCTTCGAGGGGTCCAGAGGTGAGAGATAAGGCTTGGTGGTGCTCAGCACCTGGAGAAATAAGTGTGTCTCTTGGCAGGGAGCTGTGGTCTCAGGGCTCTCTGCTGCAAGGCTTTTCCTTCCTCTTGTGTATACCAAGAACCTCATCACATGTTGTGATAACACTTCATTTATTGACTCAGGAGTCGTATTTTTAGTTTTGTTGTAATAAAGTCTCATCATACTAGCTTTTTTAAAAAGGTACTCACCTTACTATGAACTGAGGCCAATTTCAGTACAGTCCATGTATGCAATAGCAAGAATGAATGAATATTAACTGAGACTGATGCATAATAATTACGTAGGGTTGACAGATAATTTCCATAGAGGAGCAGGACTGTGTGCAATTAACTTGCTGAAGGAATTACATGGACAATTATCGTATATTTTGGGTAATGAAGAAATGCCAGCTCACTAAATGGATGTCTTCTGAGTAAACAGTTATGTTCATTTCAAACCTCATTTATATAATGAATGATATGCAAACTGTATTTGGGCTGTAATAGATATAGCTCAGGTCACCAGCTAATTTAAAATACATATAAATAATACAACTCCCTTGCAGATATCATTAGTGGAAAGTACCAAATTTGGTCTTGAAAACCAGGAGCCTTAAATTCAGAAACTGCTAGACTCATTTGGCAAACCACCGCATAGCTTCACCCAACCTTCTGCAGGTCAAAGGAATAAGTTAGTGTTCCCACCGCATAGGACTTTCCACCTTCTTTCTCTATGTCCTTAACCCCAAACTATCTTTTTCTTTCCTCCTCTGGAATACAGTAGGGTCCTAAGGCAATTTCTATCCCCCAGAAAATTGCTAACTCTTGAGAGTAGGAGGCATTTTAATTTTAACTCCATCAGGTGTTTCACAAGAACACCGCTTTTTCCAAATTGTTCCCTACTACAAATAGTGATAAATCTTTCAGGAACCCTTTCAACCTGTAAAAGCATCCACTTCTCAGACTGTCCATGATTGACCGGTCCCAGTGCACAGCAGTTAGTCTCAGCATGTCTCTTGGTGATTGCACATTCTTTGTCACCAATTTTTTTTCTTAGCTTTTCATGGATTAATCATCCTTAGAAAGTGAATGGCTAATAGGGGAGAGCTGTGCTCTGTTGCTGCAACATGCACGCAGATGCACTTGAATTTTCTGATGTTTTCCTCACTGTTTCATCCAAAATTTTGGGGGATGCTAGAACATTTTTGGTCTGCCAAATAAACAGAATGCATCCACGCAGAGCATTTACAGCACAGAATTCTGGACTAAGAAACATTTAAAATGGCAATTTAAGTCTTTAATTACTGTAGGGAAGTCTTAAATACGACACTCAACTTAGTCTAATCTTCAATGTGTTTTTTGAATTGTCAAAGGCAGAGAGTAGATATTTTTCCATTTAGATGAAAACTGGCAGACTTGAATTCTTAGCAATCGTAGGAACTTACAGAACGAAACTTGTAGTGATTAGGGATGATGCAGAGTTTAGATGTGTATTCTAGCCGTGGAATCTGCTTTAGGATTTGAATATTGAGAAGTTTGGAGTTGTTTGGATTCTGGTTTAGAGAGGAGCCATTCACAAATCAAGAGACAAGTACGGGCTTCAATGTAGAAAGAGTGGCATTCTCACTAATTTTTATTAGCCACTAATTTAATAAATTATAAAGTTTTGATTGTTACTAACAGCATTGGGTCACCGAAACATAAAAGGGAAACAATCAATTTACAATTTTATAGTCTTAAGTTACTGATACGCAGTTAGGAGCAGCAAGTCCTGGGATTCAACTGAAGCATAGAAAACTGCGCTCTCTGTCCTTCCTCCCCTTTTGATGATAGAGGAAGCATCTTCTCCTCCTCTTCTTTCTCCTTTCTTTGCTTTGGGAGAGCAGTGTGGTTGCCGGGGATTTCTCCTTTCCTGCCATCTTGTCTCAATGCTCTCAGCTCTGTGAATTTTGCAGCAAAAGTTGCCTTCCCTGTTTTGGCTGAGTTCCACCATGTCAATCATTCTGCATGGAGGAAACAAAGAAATTGCTATGAAATTGATGGCTTGATCCAGCTTTCTTGATTTCACTGAGACTGGGCTAAAGAAATCTAGTTACTGTGATTTCACCTTTATTATTTAGCCTCTATGGGGTCTTTAACCATTTATTTAGTTTATGGTAGGCTACAGACCAGCATTAGTTCATCTTCTTGTCCTCTAGGCTGTCAGGAAACTATGCTAGTGCTAATCCTGTGCTAGTATACTTGACCTCTCATCAACATGTATGACCATAGCATCCTATTTATCTCAATTAAATAGTATCTGTCTGGCTTACAGTTCCTGTAAAGTACCAATCAAACAATTCCTTCATGTGTCTTTGTTATTACTCTGTCTGTAGAACCACTTAAATGGATAATTGCCACAGGAGTAGAGAGAACACTTTGAGGTTACTAAGGGTTTTTCAAGAACTCAATATTTATAGTTAATTAAACTAATTAAAAATGTCTGTTAGTTAAGGGCACAGGTAAATTTAAGAGATTATCTACTGCTTTTTCTCCTCCTTTATGACTAAATCAAGTCCCACAGGATCTACAACTTTTGAATCCTTATCCATCCCCCAGCGAAGTTCCTTCTCTTCGTTATGCCCTTCTATAGATCACTGATGTAGTGTGATAAATTTAGCATAGAAGCTGCTATACATTGCCTTAAAGTTTGTTTACTTGTTAGGTGAGTGCTCTACATTTTTGGCAAGAGAACTGCACAGTTGTTCCTTTGCAAGGCCCTCATGCAGTGGGAGGATTGTGGCGAGCGGGGAACCTCTCTCTGAACCTGAATTTCTCTAACTAGAGTCAACCTTGAGGCAGATTGTCCCCTGAAGACACAGGTATTGCTATTTTGGCTAAGTTCTCACAAAGGAATTTGCCTGAATGCTGCTCTGTCACTCTTGTTCAAACAGTGGTGTAGCTGATGTAAAATTAATAAGCTGCATGAGTCATATACACATGATATTGTATTTATAGCATTCTTGTGAGGTCTCATTAACATGTATTAGAAAAGTGCTTTGAAATTCTCCAGTGAAAGATATCATATCACAGAAATACAGAGCGTTTTCCAATCTTGACATCAGCTTTAATAAGCTCTTCAATTTAAATTGTCTCGATCTGAACTTCAGTTTGGGATCCTCTCCCTCAGGGTGGCAAGAAGGTTACAAGACTGAAATGTTCCCAAAATTCTTGGAAAACTGAATGAAGATCAAAGAAATCTATGGCCTGGGCACTTCCAACTTTACATATGTACCACAAACCATGCAGCTTTTCTCTAGTCTTCCCCATTCAGCTATAGTATCAGCAGCAGAGCTACATAACCAACCAAGAAATATTCTTTCATTAGTATTTGTTAGCATAATAGATGGGAATTTAGACTCAAATAGTCAACCAAAACATACTCCTTTGCTACTGGAGTGGGAGGAAACGTGGTGGGGGAGAGAACATGAGTACAAATTGCCTTTTCTCCTCCACTCTCATTTTTCTCAGTACTGGGCGGGTTTGCTGCCTTCTGAAACGGAGGGAGACAGAAGCAGGGAGTTAAGGCAGCAAATTGGGATTAGTCACTGCAGCAATCATGCACAGAGGAACATATGATTATTTCAGGCTGACTTTTCTTGGTCTCTTGTCAAAAAGTATAGTTTCTGTGCACAGACTAAGTAGAGAGTTATCAGAAAGATATTCTGTGCCACCGTTGCTGACATTAGAAATTAGTTTCAGAACTGAAAGGTTTTATAAAAAAAAATAATTTGTGGAGTTGTCATGTTACTTCAAGTCAAGGTCTTGCGTGTTAAGGATGACATGCTCCTGCACAGAAGAGAGGAGATAGAAACCTCTTGGGCAACAAAACAATGACAATTAAAATAGATTCATTATCCCATAGCTGTGCTCGATTCCTGCAGTGCAGACTGAAGGAACAGTGAGAGCTCCTGGTAGGACTGAAAGCCTATTGGGCTGGCTGCTGTGAGCACTGGATGAGGTTCCTAGCTTGGTTTTCAAAGGAGTAGCATCAATCCGCATCAGTGGGAGCAAGAAAAAAAAGGATACAGAAGAAAGAGAGATTGAAGAATGCAACACACAGATCAGTCAGTGATACGAAAGACTTATGCTTCTTATCTACTGTTTTTTAAAATTTATTTTAGAGGAACGTGGATGCAAACCACATTGAAGATTGATATGCAGTTTGTTTTCTATTTGTATGTTTTCTAAATATATACATTAAAAAAGGAGGAATTCTTGTTTATTTATGCAAGACAGTGTCACGTACAGGAAACAGTAAGGAAAGAAGCAGAAATAGGTAGTTCTGTCTCCTGTTATTGGCAGAACAGAAAGCAGGTGTTTTCAACAATGTGGAGAGGCTGGCATCAAGTAATGGTTGCAAAAGTCTTTGGGGAAAAGAGTAGAAGATCCATCTGTGCAGAATGACCAGGGAAATGACATCATCAAAACACACAGGAAACATATTTTAAATACTGAGTGTTCAGTCCAACTCTCTATTATCTATCTCTATTAACAGGAGGTGAGATAAAGTGAAGTCGGGGTAATAAAACATTTATAAACCGGGCTCTAAGAATATGAGCAAAGCATCCACCTTGAAAGTTTATAAACAAATTTCTATAGTGAGTAGGTGTAGTCTTCCACTGGAACCCGTGGAGAAGGGAAGAACCTTGAATTACTTGTGCTATGTATCTGTCCTTGTGTGGCAGCCCAGGGCAGCCAGCTGAGTCGGGGAAAGGCAAAGTCAAGATAACAAGAGCTTCAACATCTACCAATACTCAGCCGATTGTGCCATGTGGATGGAGCCCCCAGATTTGATCACCCAACATGTAATAACAGTTCTGACTAGCGGGTACTCTAGGGGGTTATTACTCAGAGCAAATAATGCTATGTCAAGACCCCTATGTTTCTCCAGTTTCTAACATGACACGGTCACTAAAATAGTCCTTGCTTTTATGAACCTTGTGCTGCTCCCATAGCAGAACAAGCCCTCCTTCTATTAATTGAACGACAGAGAAATGTCTTTAACTTCTCACATTACTGAATCAAGTTATTTTTTTTCCTCCTCCCCCTACTTCCTTGCTTCTTCCTTCTGCCAGAGATCACTGTAGCAGGAAAGAAGTCAAACAGCACACTTATTGCAGATAATTACTTCCTGGATGGTATCATTTTTCTTTTGGATGTGCTGCCTGGCAGTTAAAATCTCNCCTCTTAAAAAAAAAAAAAAGTCTCTCTTACCAGGGTGAAATCCTTCTTATCATTTTTTGTGTCTGTAGAATCAATTAGTTATCATAGTTGTAGCTTCTTCTGCCCTTTGAGGAGTTTTGTTTGAATTATAATCATTATTCTGTCTGTGCTCTTGGTCTTTTTCCCTAGATCCTCATTCTGAGCTGCTTTTGTAAAAGTATGCTGGAATGTCTTGGAATGGCTAACATTAAATACTTAAAATGAAACAAAACAAAACCTACCGTGTAAGATATGGATATCAAATATGTTCTTAATAATTTCTCAAAACATAAGTTCAGGTTTTTCAGCTTCAGATAGGACACTTGACTTCTCTTAACAAATATAAATCAACTGCTAAGTGAGTTAGCCTAGTACTGCAGGAATCATACTTTAGACCACAGTATGGAAGTCATTAAGGCCAGATTTTTAGGTCTGTGAAGGTACAAATTGGTGCCAGTGGGATTTTCAAAAACAAAACTTTATATACTGGTTCTGTAAATAGCTTTAAAAATCCCGGTCTTTTTCATCTACTGCAAAAACCTCTACCAGTGCTCACCTAGCCATGAAGCCAAGTCAAAGTAACGTTGAGGTTAGCCACAGTGAGGGTTGGTGCACTACTGAAACTGCGCTGAGATCACAGCTTCCCTGGGGTTAAATAAGGAAGGATGATCTTGCCATTAACCTGACAGACTGGGGTCCAAGGGGAACAGACTGGATTCACATTTGAATGGAAAACGTGGCTTTGTTTCCATCCTCACATCTAAAGCTACCAAACTGGGCTGTAGCAGGCGATGATGAGAATTGTAGGCATTTGATTTCAAGCTACATTCATGCCAGATTGGATGATTGTTTTTTTCTGACCCGCGTCTGAATGATAGCGACTGGCTTTTCTAGGACAGCTTAATAAAACAGCATGGTCTTTACTTTCCAACTTCTGTCTTACCATGTGTAGATGCAGACTGCTTTTTGTTGGCACAGACGTGGGTTTGTGTCATTTGGAATTGTTTGTAATGTAATTGTAGCAGGAGATTTCAACCTAGACTGGGGGGCCTATTGTTGTTGGAAGTATGATTTTTTTTCTTTTGTGGTTATTTAATTTGATACAGTAGGAGTTGCTCTGTTAGAAATTAAAACTTACCAGTAAGGAATGGCTCATAGGGTGAACTGGCTTCAACGTGCTCTTCTGCACTAGGCACAACACTGGACCTAGTTTTATTTCTCAGATCTGCAAAAGGGGAAAACTTTGATTATTAAGTGAATTATTGATTATTAAGTGAAACAGGTATGATCTTCAGTCTTTCTTTATATTGCAATAATAATCTTCTGTTCCTCCACAAACTTATTGTCAGGTTGAGGGACTAACAATGGGCAGAGAGTCTGGGATAATAGTACCTTTTGCCTCATAGCAGTGTGAAGAGGAAAATTTTGAGAAGCCCAGATGTATCAGTATGAGGCATGGAGCCTCAACTTATAGAATTAAATTGTTACGTGCTCACAAAGGATTTTGAATTGCAAAGCGGTCCAGGACTGTGAAGACATAGCTCTTTCATTTTATTTTTGCTTCTGTGTGCCTTGCTAACAATTCGTGTGGTGTGATTTTTTGATTTCACACTTGCTAATTGCTGTATGTTTCAGGAACATGTGTCAGTTTTGTTTCACAGCAAGAGCCCTAATCATGAATGACTCCTCACCGCTGCTGTGCACTTTCAAATCTATTCTAGGTTAGTTGAAGAAGTCACACATTATGACAGTATGAAACACCCGGAAAGAAGCCTGTTTTTATGACAGAGGTGAAGATGAGTTGTAGTGTAGCAGTGTCTATTGAGGGAATAATAGATCCCCCAAATCTGTATGCATCTGCACATGTTACTTTGTACATAATGGGACTTTCATCTGGCTCAAGGAATACAGGGCAAATTATTTCACAATGATGATATGTCCTTGTGCTGTTTCTCCAGTGAATTGGACACAAACAGGACTTCCATTGCCATCACTCATGCATGTCTTTTTTTTTTGCATCCCCTTTCAAGTAGAGACAAATAGGGGGGGGGGAAACACAAACCCACAACATTTCTCCAGCTTCTGTTCTTATTGTGGCAAATGCTAAGATGTTCCTGCTCTTTAGAGCGTAATCTCTAGTGTATGGGTCTAGGCTTTCCTATTTATGCAAACTTGCTGCACTTGTGTGCATCTTTATAAAGACATTGATGTTTTTCTCTTTATGGTATGCAGAGTGTGAGAATTGAATGAAGAGCTTATAGAGCTAATAACATGAGAAAGAAGAATACCATCAAATGGATTATAGTTTATTCATAAACATGCAAATATTTAATGCAAGCATGAATGTTCATTCTTTCACACACATATGAAGAGATGTATTTGCAACAGCAGGGATAAGCAGAGCATGACCAGTTTGGTTCCCATAGATAAATACATTTCTGTGTATAGCCTGAACTGTGGTAACTGATTGTGTTTATGATCCAAATCTTTGGGGTAATTTAAACCGATGATGGTGCTTGAAGCGAACTCAGAGTGTGCACCCAGTCTGTTACTGCTGATGTTTCATTAAACTGTCTCTGGAGAAGCTGTTGCTTGCAAATGACTTTTGGTGCTCTGAGATGTAGGGAGCTCACAGCATTGTTGGGTGATGAGTTTCTCCTCTGAAGAAAACACGATGACAGCACTGAGCAATAACTTTCTTCTGTGTGCTGTCAGCACTATTGGTGTCACTTGAGAAATCATCACAAGAACATGCCTGGTGTTGCAATACTTAATATAACCTATTGTCATTTCGCCACCAAAAAAAATCCAACACCCCAGAAAACAACCAAAGATACCAACAACCAGGCACCAAATCTTTTTCTGCTGCTTTAAATTTCTGAAGGCTGATAGGAAACAGCTTGGTCACCTGAGTTCAGTGGCAAAAATTACATCAGGAATAAGCTTGAGCTGAGAGACAAAAATGTAGCTTGGTGTTGATTGTGTAGGGGTTTCATTGCTGCACGGGTACACTGGAGTGGAAGCAGAGGAAAAAATGAAAGACATCAGTAAGGACCTGGTGGAGAATACATCATGATTGTATTTAAAATTTTAAAAAGCTATAAATAACTAACAGAAACCACTCTTTTGGCTGGGTTACCAAGTAGCTCCCATAGCCATGAGGGCTCAAAGCTGCCAGTGTGCATGTTCTTGCATCTGTCTGATGAGTAGGTTGTGTACACATGAATACGTAAAGGACCATACTCTGCAAGTTGAGAGATATAAAGGTGCACACTTGACTTTCTAAAAAAATAACTTGATGCTCAGCTCTGATTTTTTTTTTAAAAGGTCTTGTAGGTACTTATCTGCATTGTAAGACACCTATATACATCTACAAAACTGATCTTAGTGACTTTGCATGGTCACATATGTGGACAAAGAAGAACCTGAATACTTGCTAGTATTCTGAATTACTGACATGCTCACAGGAGGATTGTGAAAAATGTTTTGGTTCAGTCAAAGAATAGGGCAGGAGCTCGGGCAATATGTTTATTGCTTGAATTTTAAGTACAGGAATTGATGAGATAAGAGAGATTTCTATATTTGCATTGCAGTTATTGAGAAATGGCCGTACTGAGACTGGCAAATGGCAGCCAACGGACTAGAGTAATATATGTTTCTGCCTGGATTAGTGTAATGCAAAATGATCAGTGATTATATGTGGAAGCACCACTTGCTGTGAATTTAGAAAAAAATCCAAAAACTAACGAGCAAAAATGTTCATGTCAACATCTCCATACTTCCCTTTCTCTGGCGACAAAAATACTTCATAAAATGGGTGAAGAAAACAGTGACATAAACCAATACATGATGAGCTCATATCTAGAAGTTAATTAGGAAAGAAAATCATTATGACTTTTAAGCATATTTTTGTATGTCACAATTATAATATTATATATTGCATTGTCTAGTGACCTGAAAGCTTTTTATATTGCCAATGAGTTAATGCCTATGAAATAAAGCTCAGTAAATATTTACTGTGGGGTATGTCTGGGAAAGGTCATGTTGACTCATTTAAGGTCATGCCATTTATAAAGTCATCCTTTTCAGAAGAGACAATAAAGGAGTAGCATCTTGAGTTAAAATGGGAATCAGTGTCCTAAATTATATATTTTTGTTTTGTAGTCAATTCTGATTTAGGGAACAGACTTCCCATTGACAATTTCCACTCCCCCTTTTCTCAGATGACTTTCATCTCTCAGTGTATTAAGCCTTCTCTTGCCTGGCTGACCATTGTCACGCCTGGGAAAAAGCTCTTTCGAGTATTAAAAGAGAACTATATAAAAGAAAGGTAATGGCTAATGTTTAAGTCTGTAAATTCTGCATTTAAATGGTTGGTAACTGCGAAACCAGCTAGAAATTTAATCTGTGTGCTTGACATGTTCTTACTGCTGGGCTACCTCAGCCTTACATACCAGGCTGATGAAGGTATTTATAAAGGTTTGTCTGCATCCCTGTTGGTAACTGAATAACTGCCAAGTATAAAAAGCACATGACAGCAGCAAGGAATAACAATTTGTTTGAAGAGAACACCAAACCTACCAAACAGGGTCCTCAGCATCACCTAATGAACCAAGACTTTTATTATCCTCTGAATGGCTTTTTAGCAACCTCACATCATAAAAGATACAAAACAAATTAGAAGCCAGTTTCAGGGGTTTATTACTCTTTGGCAACTCAGGAAGGGAGACCTTGATCTCGTGATTGATTCTTGTACACAGGGCCAGCCTTTGTCACATAGGCAGAGGATTTATGAACATGCTTACATCTTTTGCTGAGTAGGACCTTTTGTATGCTTAAAGTTATGTGCCTTGCTCACTCATGGCCATCAAGTACTTTTATACTGCTGAAAAAAGACTAGCTAAGCAAAATTTAAACCGTATAGTAACAATTCAGGAAAAAAAAATTAGGAGCCATATGCACGAAAAGGGCAATATAAAACTGAGTTGCTGCTGCCATCATACCATACACAGCTGATGTTTCTGGTCTCATCCTTCTTTTGATGTTTAAAAGGAAGGTGTGGAGAGAGAAAAAAACATCTGCAGAAGGCAGTTTGTTTAGTCTTAAGTGGAGAAATCAAATTCTTCACATCCATCCTTCCCTACAGGATACAGGGAGAAACTAGATGATGAGATTTGACAGTATGCCAAATTTTTAGTTTGATAAAATGAAGTCAGATGAGGCCCACACCAGGTACAGAAGTCTCAGCATAAAAGTTCTGACCGTTAAGGTCCCATTACTTTGAAGGTAGCAGGATATTCAATATTTTAGTTATACACACAGAACTGTACAGAATATTTAAGCCAGGCCTTGAGATAGCACACAAGTGGATCCCAATGAAGGGTAAATGTAGTGGCTGTATGTTAGAGTAGAAATAGAAGAAATTATTATTTTCCTGATCTGGTACACATAGTTGCAGAAGATTCTGCTTTGTGAGTTGAAACCATTACGCTGCTAGGGGAGGACCTTGTAGAAGGATTATATCTTTCATGAAAGCCATTCTACACTCAGTAACACAGACTGTCATCCCTCTGATAGGTAACAGCAGTTATTCTGCCCTGGCCAGTCTCCTCCAGGTGGGGCAGGCGAGGTGGCACATGTTACATCTGAAAGGACTTCAGTCCGCAGCTGAGGATCCTGACTCCACTTCCTAAACTCTCTGTGTTCACTCCTCTCATTCATTTCCTTCAAGTCAACCTGTGGCAGCTGTACTGAAAACTAAATGTTTGATACACTATGACCAAATTAATCCTGCTGGAGTTATCCCTGCAGGGGGTGGTGGCAGTGACAAGCTATGAGTCTTTGCAGCATTAGAGACTTTGGTAGCATTTGTGACTACTGAGCAGCACATTGCCAGCAGTAGCATGATGGAGAACTCTTCTGTGGGTAAGAATTCATCAAATCAGTAGAAATGGCTGAGCTGAGCCTAAAGCCACACTAGAAATGAATTGAAAATCAGGCTGTAGCAACAACTGAAATGTTCTGTGTGGATTTGCAATTGACCCTGTGCTATGCAGAGAATTACAGAGCTCATGTCTTGCTAGTAATCAGGGAAATGGCACTGGCTGCTTGCCTCTCTGAGCACAGATTGGAAAAAGGCAAAAAAACCCAAAACCCTACCAAGTAAAAAACAGCCAACCCCCAAAAACCTGAAAATAGAAACACAGAAAATACTTTAGCAAGAAAAAAAACAGCTGTTCAGCCACAAAAACTATGTATAAATAACATGAGAAGATCTCGGCAGGTCATCTGGTCAGCTCTTGCTGATTTAGAGAACACATGAACGCAACAGGATAAGAAAAGGGCAAAATATCAGGTTCTACTTGGATATGAAAACAAAATAAACCTGCACTTAAGCCCAAGTAAGCAATCTTTCAAGAGGTAGCTATAGACACATTACGTTTATAGCTTGGGGCAGACAGGTAGTACTATGGAGCATGGAATAGGAAGACTGGTGATCTGGATTTATACATTTTTCCTGACCATGCCTGCCACCTTTGAAGAAAGGGTGGTGGGTGTTTGGGGCTTTTTCTTTAGGATGTTGAGCTTGACAGAAAAATGAGTGGCAATAAGGCAGACCACATGTTCAAGGTGAACTCTGTGCCAAACTGAAGTTAACAGTTTAGATGGGGATAAAGTGTAGCCCATATCTGATATGAAATCTTCATGTCAGAAAACATTTGAAACAGGAATTTATTTATTTATTTTCTTTTCTAGCAGTCTCAGAACACATTTGAAAAAAATAGAGTTTTGAAAATACTTAAGAGCACTTTGCTTCCTAATTCCTTTTAAAATCACTTGGGGTTACAGAACAAGGAGTCGGGCTATCCCCTATCTATAAGTTTATTCGTTGGAGTCGAGTCTGTTCTGTTATAGATTAACACAGAGGGGAAAGTCTTGTTTCCTTCCACCATTTTCCACTAAGTTGCTTTGTGATTTCAAATGAATTGGATAGCCATCTTGGTCTTCAATTTCTCAGATGAACGAAAACTCTACTTTCTTCCTAGCTGTGCTCTTTGTAGATAATGCAAATAACAAAGCATTGCATTCTGTCCTTACGAACTAGTTCACCTGTGCACATACTAAGGGTATATATACACCCTATTGATTCAAAATGAATGAATTTTCACTTTTGTAGTACTATAAGACTCTCCCTCCCCCTCCATCATACCCTCTGCCAGAGCACGTAAGATGAAGTTCTGCTGACACCAGTTCCTCTCAGCTGCACAACAGTGATCGAGCATGCCATGGTCACAGTTTTCTAATGGTGCAACATCAGTTTTCACGTTCTGTTGAACATCAGAAATTTTTTGTGTGACTTTCTAATGTCACCTTTCAGCATCAGCAGCTGTTCAGAAGCTGTTTCAGCATTAGAAGCTTACATTACAGGCTTCCGTCATTTGCACAGGTGAATCTACGGTTCTGGAGCTGAAGCACAAAACATCGTGAATGAATGATCTTTCATCATCCAGAAAAGATATCTCCTGCAGTATTCCTTCTCATCTACCATAGGGCACTTTGAAATGTAAGACACCTCAAAGATCATTTGACATCATGGAAAGAGAGATTTCTTTCTAATAATCCAAGTTCTTCTAATTCCACATTAATTTCTCACTTGCTCTGCCTTCTCTTTCAGCATTTTCCTGGGGTGATCTCTTCCTCCTTCTTTCCTCTATGATGGAGAAGGAACTGAAGTATAGTTGGATGTGTTTTGTAACTGTAGTCACTGTTCTGTGAAAGCACTTAGTCTCAACTGATGGAGAGTATCTACACTCTTAGGATAATATATACATGGAGCATACCATTCAATTAACTCCTGTTCCTAGAAAGTAATTTTTCTTTTCCATTCCTCTTAACTTCTCCTATTTGGAATTTAACAGAGGAGCCACCTAACATAACCTTGTCTTCCCACCTGGCCTGTGTACAACTGTTCATTTTACATTTGTTCGGGTAGAAAATTGCTTTAGCTGTTCTCCCAAAGACAGAGAACAATGATTGACTCGTGAAGATGACGACAAGGGCCAGTTTGACAGTTAAGGGAATTGATGAGATGATTTAATATGTTTCCTGTGCCCTTTTTTGTTTTCTGTTATTCACATACAAGCTCAAGAGGGAAGATGCATTTTAATTAAAGCACATGGTTCATCTGGCATGTGTATTTCTTTGGGTACATCCACAAGGGATGGCTGAACTTTAGCTGCAGAGGCTCCAGAAAACTCTGAGCTGATAGATGAAAGTGTTCATGTTTAGGGAAGGGGATCAAATTCATATTCTCTTTCAGGAGACTTATCCTTTTTGACATAATTTTACTGCTAGAAAGAAGCTAAAAATCTAACGTGGAAAGAAACCAAAGTATTTTCCCAAGAGTGAATTCCCATTGTATTTGGGGTGTGTGTGTGCTGTTAGGATCGATAATAAGGAGAAATACCATCTGTGGAGTTCTAACCCAGTTTTAAACTTTGTCAGCATCAAGGTGTCTGGGTCACTGTGCTTGCATTTTGCCCTCTCCAGTTTGCACTAGAAAGACAAGATAGAAGTATGTATTTACCCATAATTTATTAAATATTGGATATGCTAACAAGGTGACACATAAAAGATATTAACCTTGCTGAGTTCAAACATTTCTTTTTCACATATTTAGCATTCTGGCATTTACTTAATGCTATTGTAATAGCAGTTGACAGTGTCAAGAAAGAGTTCCTTCCAGATTATTAACTTTAGAATGGTAGCAAAACATGATGGACCATACCTACCATATTGACATTAGCTTAAAAGAACACCCTCATATTCTGCATGCATGTGCAGAGACAGGAAAAAAATACCTGTCCCATCAAAGCTGTCTCCCAGAACAAAGGAATATTGAAGCTCATTTATAAAATATTACTAGCAGATTATCACTGGCTTTTTAGGACTGAGAATAGCAACGGTGCTGAGGACACTATTCATAGAGC
The DNA here is from genome assembly GCA_013400375.1 of Thinocorus orbignyianus. Lineage (NCBI taxonomy): Eukaryota > Metazoa > Chordata > Aves > Ciconiiformes > Thinocoridae > Thinocorus > Thinocorus orbignyianus. Next base: position 1,664,376 of record VXBW01005110.1, on the reverse strand, counting down.
AGAATGCCAGAAATGGTGCGTTAACCTGAATCAAACATCATAAATTATTGAGTGTTGCTGGTTTTGCTAGCTTTTCACTTCTTAAAATACTCCTTTTTGCATGCAAAATCTTGAAGATAAGGGTCTCCATTTCTCCCATGGAGTATTTCTTTTGAAGAGTATTTATTAAGGGAAGTTCTCTGTATAACCTGTGGAGAAGTGTAGATAAAAACAAAAGTGGTAGGAATAAATAGTCTTGTTTTCAAAAAGTCTTTACATTTTTGTAACAAGTCATTACATTTTTGTTACAAATGAATGTGAGTGTGATTTTTGTTCATGCTCTTGAAGACCATTTTAAACAATCTTCTCTTCTTCCATCGGTGCTCATCATGTCTGTGCCTGCTCCAGACTTCACTAGAACATGCGGAAAGCTCAGGACATACTTTCTTCCCTAAATTCTATAAGGATGACCTTGCCTTTTTGGTTAAAACTATATTATCTAATAAATAATTATTAATGATAGCTAATGATTCCAAAGAAGCCTTGATGTGGGGCAATTTCTACCCAGTTCTTATCTATGATCAGAGAGGATCTTTCGCAGGTCAGGGCCATGGGAACAGCTTTTTCTGAAACTGCTTGCATCTTTTTGTGAAATCGTATCAGTTTCAGTCATATGAGATGGTTTTTTGTTGTGGTTTTTGTTGTTGTTGTTGGTGGTGGTTTTTATTGAGAATCCTGAAAATGAGTACAGAGCCTGGATATGAAATAGAAGCAGTGCGGAGTTTGATGTTGCAACATTTAGCAGAAAATACTCTGTGAAGAGTATGAGCAGGGAGCTGTGAAAGTAAGAAAGATAGGGTATAGGGCTGGGCCAGGCAGATGATGCAGTAGTGATAGAAGAAAGGTGGGAACCTGAAGGGTCATCTAAAGTAGAGATTTAAGTATTGATTCATACTTCAAAACTGATAAATCATTTGAAACCAGAGTCTGTTGCCTGTTCTGGATGGTGACTTCACATTCCAAAAGAAGGGAGTTTCAAGGACCTTTCTTTTTTCTAGCTATAAAGGTTTAGAAGGTAACTGAGATCATCCCAAAACTGAGAAGTATCTAGCCTGCAGATAGAGAGAGAAGCAGACTTTCACAAAATAGAGTTAATGACTATAACAGTTAAATAGACCAGATTTTTACTCTGTTCCCTGCACAGTGACTCAAATGAAACAATGAGCTTCCAAGAAGTGCATAGTAGATTTACTGGATGTAAGATTCTAGTTTCTGAGTAAAATGAATGTTTATCATTTTTATTTCAGTATCATTTGTCACTGTCAGAGGAAAAACATACATTAAGAAGCTACTGTAGAAATACTGTGATGTGACTTTTATGCACGCTTTGCAATACTCTTTATTTTATTAAATTTCTTATGTGCTGTCTGTGAAGGTACCTCTGCAAGACTGTGGTAGAGACCAAGATCCTGAAATCTTGATTCTAGTCCTATCTATATTATAAGGCTTGGGCTTACTGCACTTGCTGACAGAGAACAGCAGGAATTGTGCTCAGCTGGGAGCACAGACCCTTTGGCTGCTCAGTGCGCTTTCAAGAGTAATTCAGATCTGAGGTGAATCCAAAGATACTCTCTCTGAAAAGGTCATCTTGGCTCTCAGTCATTCCGTTAAGTACCTAACATTAAGTAAGATGAATCTTGGTGAGAATGAGTCACTATGTGATTTAGAATGAAATTAGCGTTATTGGTCACTGGAACAAAATATATCTGAGTATAGTAGAATCACTCACGAAAATACCCAGTATTTCATCCAGGAGGTCTGGATATAGTGTTCAGCATTGTTTAGTAATACTTGCATTGCTGTTATTTTTGACCACCATTATACAGTAGATGATCATAATGGTACTTTTGGCCTAAGAAGTACATCCTCATAGCTTGAAAACTTACTCCTGTTTTGGGATTTCAGTTGCCCACTTTGAAAAATCTGTTGTATTCAGGAATGACCCTATAACAGCTGACAGAAGTTGGATTTGTTCATGGTCTTAGTTCCACTTGCCTAGCATCAAATACCATGATGCAGTTGCCAGTACCAGTACTGCAGAGGTGATGAGCATCCCCAGCACCTCCTGAAGTCAGCAGAACATGTAACTACTTGGCACTTTTGATAATTGGGTCTTGGCCCAATGCGTCTCCACATGAGACATTGAAAAGCTAAAGTATATAAAATTAGTAGCTATTTTGCAACTTTGATCTCTTTCTTGTGTGTAAAACTCATACTGTTATAATGGAATAATCTAAGCACACGGACTTCTGAAAAGAGAACTCTGAGCTCTTCTGCATACCATTTATTTTCCTATTACTCTTTGAATATTGTTTGTTTGACGTGTTGTATATCTCCTTGCCTCCCCCTCCTTTTTATTTTAATTGGAACCTGGCTATTGGTTGGAAATTCCACTAGCATGACTCATCTCTGCACTGGAAATGACTGTGAACAGCCATCACATTGTGGGATTCACTCCCCCCACCTTCTTTTTTTTTTTTTTTTCCTCAGTGTTTTAGCGTGGCACGAGCTTGTAATAATAAACTGGGAAGGAAGTTGGAGCTAATAATTTGGTTCTGAATGCACAAGCCCTGCCAAATTTCCCCACAGGCACGAAACAGCCGCTCAAGCTGTGACACCAGCAAATTAAATCCTGGAGGTAGCTGACCAGAAGTAATGAAATGTGTATTTACCATACTGATGCTGTCAGTCCTAAGACACACTGACTTTACAGTCTAGTTAAGTGGGGCATGTTTGTCACTTCCAGTGGTGTTTAGAAAAAATACTCAGGTTTGTCCCTAGCCTTCTTTCCAAAATCACAAGCCCAGTGCTGAGTGGTAACCCTCACCTCATGCAACATGACCAGGATGCCCAGAATGATCTGGTCTTTTGAAACGATGCCAAGATGAAATCTGTATCCCAAAGGAGATAAGTAATCTTGTCTTATGACATGTTAATTGGCAAGCCTTTTTATTCATCCCTTATCGGCCACTTCATTCTTCAAACCAAACCTTAGAGCTGAAATGAAAGGATAAAAATTATTTCTGAAGCCAATGGGTAATAAACAACAGATGCCTGCCACAAGCCATGTTCCCCATGCATGGAGCGGTTTAAAAGCCTGGGCACATACAGGTGTGTGGAACAGGGCCACAATCAGTGAAAAGAATAAGTACCACTCAGGGGAGGGATGTATTATGCAGGTGGGCGCAGGTGTGGGATGGATGAGCCACACAGCTACTAAAGAGATATCACTCAAAAAGTGACTATGCATCATGGCAGCAGTGGTTCAAAAGCATCCAGGCACGGGCCCATGAAGGAGGGAGGATATCATTTCATGATCCCCAAGTGCTCAGGAGATAAAAGACTCAGAAAAGGGTGTTTTCCCCAGTTAGATGTTGTCATAGGTAACAATAGCATATGCCTGAGAGGTTTCTATGTATTTAGCTAGCAGAGGCATGTCATGCTAATTGCGTGAGAGCTATTGAAGAAGGTTAGTGGATCATTTGCTGAAAGGTACTTGCTGTGAATTCAAGAAAACAGTGCAAGGAGAAAAAAGAAAGTACAGTGTTTAACGTGGTTAATACAATACCAAAGAAGAATCAAAGAACAAAATCACACCCTATATGAGCAGTCTCTGAAAGCGTCTAATTATATCCCGGGAATGTCTATAACTCTGCAATTATATGCTTAATTTCCAGCTGTACTTGATTAACATCACAAATGATTTATAATACCACCAAACACAAGGAATTTGCTTTGAGCTGTTTGTTGGCACATACAAATTTGTTGGGCTCCTTTGTCTATCTCTTCATAGCAAGGTAGGCGCATTGAGTTAGTACCATACGATTCAGTGGCAAAGCTGAGGGAGGCTAGAATAATTTTAGAGACACCACCATTCTCTTTCCTCTAGTGAAGCATTCAAACACAAGTCTACAGGAGGTCAAAGCCCACCAACTTCTGTGGAATTATACGTGCACTTCAAACTTAATTTGTAGAAATTGGGTCTGTCTTTTCCTGGTTGGACTTCAAAGAGTCATGCTTTCTGTGATACAATAATGCTCATGCTTCTGGAAAGCCAGTCCATGAATGCCTTCCTTTTCATGTCTTCCCATGTCAGGAGAGATGCAGTGGAAATTGTCCTACGTTTTCTTAGTGCGGGGAGAACTGGGAGGAAGGAAGGGTAAGATAACATCTACCTGGTTTTGACCAGATCTTAACATAATTCCCAGTTAAAGGTTTGAATATGTGTGGATCCAGATACTGGATCAGGATTTAAAGTAAAATACAAAAAACTTGAAATGTGGTGTTTTGATCTACTCAAGGGAAAGCCTGTTGTATTCAATTGAGGCAAGGGAAAACACATGGAAGCTTTTGCATAATTGTAGTCTTGCACTGTAAGCCTTTTGGAGCAATCACTCTGCCATCTGTGAAAAACTACCCAGAATTCCACACTAAAGCATTCATCCATTGATAAAATTGGCTTATATCATTTTAGCAACCTAAAGGTCATTTTTAAAAAGGTTAATCAAAGCAAACCTCAAATTAGCAGCAGAAGTTGCATTGCTTCTGTTTTTAAGCTCAGACGTGAAGCTGTCTAGACTGGTTATCCTATTTGGACTGGATTTATTATATATTTCTTACCTCGTTCTCATGTTAGGTTGGATGAGTGAGTTTGCTTAAGTCCTTTCTTCTCAAGCCTATAGTTTTGCCTGTAGGGCAATATGACCTGGGGTACTCCATGAAATCTCAAAGCCCAATGATGAAAACGTAAACATATGTGAAGGAAAACTGTTGTCATTTAAAATCTTACTCTTCTTTGTTCTTGGGGTGGTTTGTTGTTTGTGTTTTTTTTTTTCTATTTTTGAATGCCAGGTGTTGGCAACACCATATGTGTGAGTTCTAAATAGGGATCCTGGATCCTGCAGCTTAAAGCCAAAATAGATTGTTCTTGTAGAAGAATCCACACCAAACAAAGTTACAATAAGACAGGAGTTAGCCAAGCTGCTAGAATCACTCTTTGAATAGCTAGGTGTCTAGCTATTTGGTTCAGGAACAACTCGACTGAGTGAGAGAGTTGCAAACTAGCCATGGTTGCCCACCTACCCTCCAAATAAAGTTCTCAGCCTATGGAATGTGAAGGAGAAAAAGATACCATGGAGCTAGGAATTGAAAATATCAGATACTACAGTAAAAAAATTCTAAGCAGCAGCATCACCTAATAAACAAAAAAGCAACTCTTGATTAAAGCTTGAACTTTCCTTTCTTAGTAATTACCACAAATCTGTTTTGAAATTCCTGTAGAGAACAAGTGCTTCTTCCTGACAGCTGGTTTGCAATTAATAAAAGGGAAGTGTTTTCAGCTGGCAATGACTTAACATGCCTATGATATATGAAAACAAGGTTAAATTGCTGCTTTCTCTCTACTAATAATAAAAGAAATACTGAAAATGAAAAGTACCAGCCAAGCCAATGGACATAGTGCTGAGAGCTGCTTATCACCTGGAACTTGCTGGAATGGGAATATTTGGAAAGCTTAGTTAGTGCCAAAATTTATTCTTCAGTTGCAGGCTTTCTGAATATATTGTATTGAGGAATATCTGATCCTGTTTCTGCAAGATAAGAGTCTTGATGTCATCAGCTCTTTTGGGGCTATTTAAATGACTTACACTTTGTGGTTTTACTGGAAATGCTCTTGCCCCTGAAACCCTTTTTAATCTCATCCTTCTTCTGCTCTACTCCACCTTCTGTCAGGAAAAAAAGATGGAGGCTTTGTTCCTCAGGATGGAAGGAATGGAGTAGTCAGAGCACCAGAAAGCACGCAGCAGGAGTCGGTCTCCACTGCAGAGAGACTGACCTAATAATCAGATACCTGTGGACTTGTGGCAGACTGTGAATTGCATTCTGAAAAAAAAATGGCTAGGGTTTGATGTTAATATCTTGCAGAATATGAAATGAAATGAAACTTTATCACAAATATAACATGAGTACCCTATGAATAACAAGGGAAATGGGTAAAAGTGAAATAATAGATTTTAATTCAACAAAGTCTTTGTTCTTGTCTTGTAGAATGCAGAACCTTTCCAGGTTACTGTCCGAGAAGACAATTGTATCGTTGTCTCCCTGGAAGCATCTGATGTGGTGAGCTCATCCTCTGTATATGTTGTGAAGATAGCTGGAGAATCCAAGAACTACTTTTTCCAGTTTGAAGAATTCAATAGCACTTTACCTGCCCCTGTGGTTTTTAATGCCAAATACCATGGCCTGTATTACATAGTAACTCTCTTGGTAGTGAACTCAAATATGGTTTCCAAGTCAGCAAGATCAATCACTGTGTTAACCAGTAAGTAATACCTTATTCTTTTTCTCTTCTATTTCTTCTCATTGTGTGTGGTTTTATTCCCCAGGTGTTCTTCTTGTGGAAAAGGGTGGGTGGGTTTGTTTTGTTTCCTTGTGTGTAGGGATGAATCCTTGTGTTAAGAACAGTAGGGAATATGCATTGAGAAGCTCCTGAGTGAAAATTCACAAGGTCTGGGCAAGAAGAAAGGGAGAGCTGTGAGTTTCCCCTTGGTGACCCTTCCTGAACACTGCCTGGTGACATTTAACATACTGAAATAAGTGATGGATGAATCTCCTTTCCAGATGTTCATCCTAAACTCTTTGAACAAGGAATTCCAAGAATCTAGTTAAAGGCATAAAAAGTTTTGACTGACATTTCAGTGTAAAAACTCCTGTTACATAGTGAGATATATTCTGTTTTAAATGCTGTAACAATGTTCCTTGATGGCTTGTATGTTGAAGCAGTATGGAAAGCAGATAGTAGCCACCATGTGTTTTTGCCAGTACTGCTAAAGGTTTTTGTGATGGAGCCCATATTTGTAGCAGTCTGTCTCTGCTACCTGCAGGTACATTGATGCTGGGGGAGCTGTGTGATTTTGTTTGCACTGTTATTATGTAAAGCATCATAGATTTCTGTGTGATTCCTACCATATTTCTCACTCTGCTGTTGATGTAGAACTGTTTCCATGTGCCAACCTGAAAACAGTTTGTAGAATATAAAATTATTTATTCATCTGGAAGACAGATCCAAGAAAAGACAGACAAAAAAATTATTTGGATGTGGCAAAAACAATTTCCTTTTTTTTTTTTTTTTTTTTTCTAAATGGCCCCTGGGTAAATGGCACCAGTTTTAATTGGCTTTCAAATGAAGAATGGTTATGATTTTGTGTACTTACATTATTCTGTCAATGAGGAATGTCATCCACTGTAACAACATTCAAAGCATATTTCAGTAGCCTCATATGTTACTGAGGTGCTTGAAATTTAGGAATAACAAGGTTTTGCATCACATATATGTTCTTCAGCCTTCCCTTTTGTGCTCAAGTTCTGCCTTGATGAGGACAACTATTAAGGGTTCCATGGGAAAAATATGGGGCTGGGTAATGCAAGTCTATCATAAGGTGTAAGTGCAAGAACATCTATGTGTAGCCGACAATCTAAGGGCTCATAGGCAGCCTGAATTTCCCTTTCTTTGACTGCTTTAACCTTGCAGGCAAAGCAATAATTCTAATCCAATTTCCTGCTTTATGGTTTGTTTGGTTTCTTAAAAGAAAAGAATAGAAGCATCAGGTGCTGTGTACAAGTGGGGAAAAAAAATGCCTCACCATCGATTTCCAGTGGGTTTTGAATGCTGCACTTGCAGCCACGCAGCAGGGCTCACTGCTGTTTGATTTCCAGAACCCACGAAGGTCACTGGTAGCAGGGGATGGCGTGATCCAGGATGGCAGATGGAGCACACACACACTTCTGTGTAGGGGATCTCTGGAGGAAGAAGGGAGCCAGTGTCAGTCAGCCCACCAAAACCAGCCCCAGTTTTCCCATTTCTGGCTCAGGGGGTTTCCACGAGGTGTTCCCAGAAGAGCGTGAAGCTGAAGGCTCCAAGGGGCATTGCCCACGTCACTCTCAGTCCTCCAAGACTTGATGGCATCCTTTCCAACAGAAGGGCACCCACTCCTTTTCACCACATGTCTTCTAGCCGGCGTGCTGGCAGCATTTCAGGGTTTCCTGCTGTGGCCTCTGCTGCTCACTCAGACCTTGGAAGGACCAGTGATTTTGGCAGTCGCCCAGCGCTGCTTGAGGAGCTCCAATAACAGCAAATTTCACTGGCTTTGTCTCAACAGAAAGTCAGCCTTGGTTCATGGAAAAGAAAGGGCATTTTTGCGGGCAGCATTGAAGGATGCTGTAACAGAGCGTTAGAAGTATGTTGTAAATTGTCAGCTTTGCAGGGGAAAGGTCCCAGGCTCCTTCCTGTTGATGCTAGCTTTCATGTAGCGGCTTCAGCTACTAACATAACTCACCTTTTTGAGCACAAGAATGACAGTAAATTTGTGATGAAAAGACAGCCTAGCAGGCTGGGCTTTTTAAGGTATGTTTCAGCATAGTGCTTTTGGAAAGAGATCTTAAAACTTATGTAGTGAGCATTGGCTTCTCCTGCAAAACCGCATTAGATGATAATTGGTTTTCATTTTCTTATTTTGATTTTTCCTTTCATTGGTATTGTCCATTACCTGTTTTACATAATTTTTGGACTATTAATTAACTTGATTTTTTTGGCAGATAATAATTCTGGTAAATTAATATTTTTATTCATGCCATATGCTCTTTCTGCCTAACATCCTTGGTTTATGTCTTTGCATGGTTAAAATATAACTATCTGATTTATTCCATCTGTGTCTTACACATGAAAAAATTACATGTCGCAACTAACTTCCAGGATCAAATTAATTCCTGCTCTAATTTCATTGGTATCAAGAGAGCTTTACCAGTTGCAGATTGGCCCCATTCATTAGGCTGCCACACGATAAATCAAGGAAGATAGCCAATGATGCCAATGTGTTTATTCCCAAAGCTGTACTTCAATATTTTGCAATAGTTTTCTGGGATCTCCTGATGTCTGTGAAGGAGTCAGTGCAGGGAGATCTAGTCTTTCAGTCTGGCCATATACTGAAGATCTGAGTTTCACATAGAGCGGTGTATCCAAATTGTGCATGTCAAAACAAGAGCAAGGTCAATCGAAGAGATTGTCTACTTAGAAATTCAGTGAGAGTCGCGAAAGACCTCTTCTATCCGATGGCATATCTTGATGACATTTCCTTTTCCGTATTCGCATCCCTCACTGATGCGCTGCTTCTCAGCCTGTTGACAAGCAAAAGGTATGTCTCTTCACAGGTTGAAACTTCATCCCAGTTAAGTCAGAGAACATTTTGGTTTACCCCTCACAGATTTCTGTCCAGGAAAAAAAAGTCTTCAAGGTAAAGGTGATTTAAAAGCTAAAAGAATACATATTTTGCACATTATATATATGCATATGTAGTTATATATGCACAAATATAAATACATTTAAATATATGTGTTCATAAATATGTACATATAAAAATATAAAACATCTTAACATTACATAAATATACATATATGCATGTAGGTATGTAAACAGATGTGACTTCTGTTGTTAATTTGGTCCTTCTCTACAAGACTGAACAGTTTCTTTTCTGCTTGTCTCTGGAATCATTTCAGGGCTTTCTCATGTTAACTAAAACACCACAAGCTATAGTTTCCTTGTTTAGGTTCTGTGGTCCAGATTGTTGTAATGCAAAGTATGAGCAATATATCTTCTCACAGCCCAAAGGCTTTGTCAGCTGGAGCACAACCCACATTCCTGTGTTTCTTCCTGAGCTGGGCTATTACAAGGACGAGATGAACAGGGCACATTCAACTCTCACATAGAAACCTGTAAAATAGGATTTGAGCACAAAATAGCACTTTTTCTTCTGATTTTGTAGCAAAGCTATGTTCAGCAAATTGGGCTCAGTACTTCACTGAAGCAGAAAAGCTGAGACCCTCACCACTTATTAAAGATCCCTGTGGTGGTTTTCAGAAGAATAGGCATGTGAGTCTCACCGTCCTGGCCAGATTCCTGTGTGTACAATTGTGTTGTGCCTGTCAAAATGACCTTCCTTCCAGTTTTCAGCCTGGAGAAGGTTAGAATTAGTTTTGGTATTTATCACAATTATTTCAAGCCTTCTTTCTTCTGCTCTTAGAGGAATAAAATGCATGAATGTAAAAGCAGTGACCGAAATTCTCACTCATTCTCCCAGATTGAAGCCTTTTTTTTTTTCTTCCCAGGGTGACTCATACCCATATAATCTTTTTTTGTTTATAAATTCATTGTCAATTTTTGTTGTGAGGAAAAAAATGTTGGTACATTGAAGGAATGGGCAAAGCTCTACATTGCAAAGCTATTGTGTGCTGTAGGAAAAAAAGTGTCTCTGCTGGGAATTGGAGAAATCAGGATCTTAGGATCTCTGAGGGTAATTAAGAGCAGCTTTGCCTGACTTATTTTAGCTTGTGATTAGGAGTTTTGAGTAGTAAATGTCTCATTGTTTCAAAAGCCTGCGATTCCTTACATAAATCACTGTAAAATATATTCCCTTTAGGGAGAGTTCTGCCTCTGTGTCTTACACAAAAAATATTCTCCTCAAGAGACTGGTGGGCCTGCTGCCTGGGACTCTGATCTCTTCAGCTCCCAGAAAGTAATTGGCATTAGACCTAGTTAATGCTCAGTTGTCAGCGTGCCAGATGCTGCAGGAAGTGATTCAGCAGGTCGAATCTTTTCCTCTGGCTCGTTAATGGATCAGAGCTGTTGAAGCTTCAGAGGGTTTTTTTTCCAATGAAATGTAAAACTTAAGACCTTTGTGCTTTTATTTTGTAAAGGATGACATGGCACATCTTTAAAAAGGCTGGCTATCTCTGGCAGCCCTAATTTTGAAATGTAACACAGAAAAACCTCTAGGACCATTAGTGTTTGGCTTTCCTCAGCAAACAAATCGTGTTATCCCTTTTTTAAGTTGAAAAAAAACCTTCATCAGTGTCAAAGAAACAAAAAGAGCTGCAACCATATGAGTATTTTTTCCTGCTGTAATTTCCGTTGGAAAACTGATGTAAAATACTGGCCTAAATCTTTTCCAGAACAACAGATATGCTTTTGTTCTTGTGACAACATAATTTTTTACTTTGTACTGTCTTTTTATTAGTCATGTTATGTGGGCATCTAGAGGTTGCAGTGTATACCATAATTGCTCAGATACCGCTTTAACTTACACTCCCCTTTCAGAAGTAATTGCACATGGTATCCTCTATTGCATATCATGAAATTGAACATTACGTTCCTACAGTATTAAACAGCAGCTGTTTAATCTCTCTAATGGTTGTTTTTTAGCAAGAGATAAAATGGTTCCTAAAGTTTATAGCATAATGGAAGCTTTACCCAGGCTTTGACTTTCTCCCGGTAGCTATATAGATATGGAAATGGTGTTAAGTTACTTAGTTCACAACTTCTAGTGAATAAAGGGGGACTACCCACAGGAGTTAGGTCACTCCACTAATGGGGGTTCTTTTTTGTAAAAGTCACCATACAAAGGTAAATCATGATTAATTTGTCTTCGAGTGTGAAAAGCAAGACGGTCTATCTCAGTCCCATTTCAACCACCCACATATAATACTAGATCTAAGCTACCACAGTAATCAGTCATTAATTGACTCTGTAGAGTGACCCAATCTCCAAATAATAAAACCAAATGGATTTTGACTGGAATATGGTACTTATTTTCAATGTACATTTTCTTTTTTTCTCCCTGAATGGCAAACATCAATGTGTCTGGCACAGACTGGGTGCTTTAATGGAGGATTTAGCATCCGGAATTTTCTAGGGCAATTTGAGGAAGAGGTTAGCCGTATTTATGCTGCTATCTTGGTGTTTGTATAATGCAAGCTATTTGCTAAATGCGAACTGCTGTAGAGTACAGGAGAAACACAGAAGTTTCTCTTATACAGATAAAATGGGAAAGCAGTTGCTATAAATTCTGAGCCACTAAGAAAAAAGGCAAATTTAGGTCTTGATCCTGCAAGCTTGTCTATGTGCATTTAATATAATCTGTGTCATGGTGCAGGCTAAAAATAAAGAGATTGTGCATGAAGAAGTGCCTTAAACATGCTGTTAGAGGGACATGGAAATCCTTTAAGTCCCTTCTGTAACATGACTTCAGATGTCAATGTAGTGCAGAGCGTTTATAAGGCTCTACGCTTTCTGAAATATTAGATTATGCTTTATTTAGGCTATTTCTTGAGAACCACTGTAATGTGTGAAAAGCTGGATCCCAAATACTGAAATTTGTAAAACTCAAAAGACCAGACTGTTTATGCTCTGAATTATAGATAGTGCAGAGTGACATTTTACATATTAAGTTTAATAACGCTAGGAGCAGTTAGTAAGTGAAAAACAGAACATGATTTTTATCTGCTGAGTGTCCTTTTAATTTCACAGTGTGCAAATAGCTTTTGATCTGAAGGTTTGGTGCCGAAGGAAGTAAGATAATGGAAGAATCTTTAAATTGCATTATATCACTCATGCTACTCTGCTAACATCAGCCATAAGCAAGGAGAAGACAGTAAGCGGAAGATAACAGCAAGAAAGAGAGTCTGTGGTGATTACTGCTTAATTCAATTATTAGTTAATTAAATCAAAGCATCAGGAGGAAAAATCATTTGGATTAAAAATGAATATAACTTCCATCCTTTATTTGATTTGTTGTAGGAAGGAACAAATGGGGTAATTTAATCACTGACATAAGAAAGTTTCAGTAATTCTTTCAGAAATAAGGAGACCTCAGATGTGAATGAGATAGCAGAAAAAAGCCCAGAGCACACCCGCTAACATGAAAGATGACTGCATGTAGGAGTTGTGCTATTTAGAGACTGTTAATGTCATTTAAACTACTGTCGGGTGCTATGTGAGCTGTGATGTGAACCCTCTGGTCATGTGGATAGTCAGATCAACTATTTATTTCGGAATAAGTGATGGGAAAACCTCAGCAGAAAGAAGAGAGTAAGCTTTGTTTCTTGTGATCTGCTTTTCTCCTGTGTATTTCCAGGCTATCACAAATTGTCAGCAAAATTTTCACAGATCACATCACAGAAAAGTCTGTTGGTATCTGTGAGGCTGGGAGTTTCTGTCTGTAAGTGATTAACATACAAATATATTGATATTTACCTGAAGCAATTGAAGTGTCTTTGCAAAGACAAACCATTTAATAATCCCACAACATTGTATTCCCATGCTTTGACAAAGTTGAAAGTTACAACAAGACTTCTTAAAACTTGAGGAGAGATTCTGTTTGCATCTCTGGGTTTTGTTCTTAGTTGTTCTTTCTTCTCCTCGTATCTGGAAACTTAGTACTGTGATGAAAATACTGTGCTATTAATTGAGATTTAATTTTAATTTCTACTACAGTCTTATTTTTCCATCTTTGATTAACCTATTCCACCTTTTGTGGGACAATTCCACTTCTGAAACCGATATTGCTCTTCCCTTTCATCTGCTCTTTCCTCTTGCTTGTTGTGACTCCATGCTCTATGAGGAAAAATATTACATTAGTTTTTCTCCAGGGTCTACCATAGCAGAACTTTGAACTCAAATGTGTCCTCTAAGACTGTGCTAATGAACGACCTGAATTTTTCAATCAGTTCCCTAAAGTGTGAGAGAACTAAATCAGCACGATAAAACTTATAAGGATGTGGGCATAATTACAGAGGGTGCTGTTCATTAACTACCTCTACTAAAATATATTAGTATGACAAATTTCAACACTATAACCTTGTTTTGAGTATCTGCTTGGTGCTCTTAACCAGTGTATAATTGGGATGCCATAATTTTTTTGTTGCTGAGAAGGGAATGGAGCAAAAGCCTGAATGGTTTTTTGGTGTTGGTTGGGATTTTTTTGGTGGATAAAGTAGTGTGAAGGAAACTGTGACTCTCTTATTAGCAACAATCCAGACTCAGACTACAGCGAATTGGCACAGCTTTCCTTAGTCAATGAAACTATACTGATCTAGATGTCGCCGGCTATTTTTTATTACTTTTTATAGCACACCTGGCTCAGTGTTCAGAGCATTAGATCGGTAGTTCTATGCTTACCTCCTCTCTGTGCTCAGGCTTTCCCTGTGCCCTCCGGTAAACCATTTTATTTCACTGTACCCCAATTCTTCATCTATAAAATACTGGTGGTGGTTCTGCCATATTTTGTAGAAGTTTGATGTGGATAAATCCATTGAACACATTGGCCCTTCAAATATGGTAGGAATGGGAACTAGATAATTACCCAAGAAACAAAGAAATTAATATATATCAAAATAGAAAAATCTTCATTCTGGTAGCTTCCTTTGGCCATTACACTGATGAGCTTCTCAGCTAGTCTGCCATAATTGGATTTATGCCAAAGTTATGAGCAATTGCAAGTGTTTTGTTATGTTTGTCAGGGCATTTTTACATAACTGGCAAGCATTAATGATGAAAATCTTTCTGGGATGACGACTGCGAGTGTTTAAATAATAACTGCTACTTCAACCTTATTTTTTATGGCAAATAAGGAAGGGTTTTTTTGTGGAAGTGTAAGTGTCAATGACATAAATTGTTTTGTGTGGGAACACACAAATCTTGGCTTTGACAATGTCCTGAGTAGCTTTGTCCCAGACCTCTGTGAAGCCCCAAACACCACCTGATAGATTTAAGAGTGCCTGTGCCATGCCTAGCAAAACTGTTTGTTCTTTGGTGCTGTATATGTGTGAAGTACGCTGTTTGCCTATTAATGTGTTTCTTTCTTCCTTTTCTCCTTTTATTTGTATATTCTTTAGAACCCCTTCCTGTGAGCAGTGTTTCTATCTATGATTACAAACCATCTCCAGAAACAGGAGTGTTGTTTGAAATTCAGTACCCAGAGAAGTACAATGTTTTTACCAGGGTAAATATAAGCTATTGGGAAGGAAAAGACTACCGAACAATGCTGTACAAAGGTAGGAGGAAACTATTCCACTAAAACTTCATGCTAACTCTGCTGGAAATGTGGTCTTAAGTGTGATTTTGGCATGAATTAGCTTTAATGATTAATATTTCTGGTAATGAGTCTGTTTATATAATAACTTTTATGTCTTGAGGCAAGGGATGGGTCTTTGTATTGAACCAGTGGTTCACTTTGGATTTAAACCTGCTTCCCATCCTAGTTCCTAGTGATTGCTTCCTTCCTTTTGGATTTTAGGGGAAGACTAGGTGGTCTGGATGATCTGGATTTTTTTAATCAGTTCTGAAGTCAGCCTGGGAAGGGATCCCCAATTTTTTTTGTACATTAAAATCTCCCAAACTTTCCACTATGTTTTTATCTTCCCTGGTGCTGTGCAACCCAAAACAAAAGTGAAAAAGTAAAAAACTAAAAACTCAGTAGGAAGGACAGAGATACATTTTTGCTTTCTAGGTATGCTTTTTGAGATCCTTGGATGACATTCTGTGTCAGCATTAAAAATATTTAATGCTTGTGTCCTCTACTCTGCACTGGTGAGGCTACAACTGGAATACTGCATCCAGTTCTGGGCTTCCCAGTTCAAGAGAGACAGGGAACTGCCGGAGAGAGTCCAGCGTATTACTGTAGCTTTCAGTACTGTCCCTGAGCTAATAAACTATAATGCTGCATATTATAAATTTCATTTTTCTTAGAAACAACTAAAGGCAATCAGTCTGACAATCTAGACAGCCAGTATAAACAATTTAAACAAGCTATCTAACCATCTAAACAATCTAAGGAGAGCAGATTTTGCTTTCTTCTTTATTAGTTTAAAACTGAACTTGCTTTTGCCCTGCCGTATAGCTTAAACATAGCATTTATTTTAAAGGTGTAAATGGGACTGTCTCATGGAAAGCATCCGAAGAGGTGAAAAAGGCACCTGCATACTCTGCAGACCCTCAAGTCCCAATGGTCTAGCATTGCATAGTGGCATTAAAATGCCTTTGAGCATTGAACTGAACTTTGAGCACTGAACTAAGGCTCCCCATGTAGAAGTCTGTTGGCTGTAGGCTCACTCTGAAGTCAGCAGAGGGAGATACGCGCCTGCAGAAGGAGGTCAGAAAATTTTGGAGTGTCTTAGCTTCAGGACAGAGTGGGGCTAGGAATCATATTTTCAATGCTGTGAAGTGCCAAAGTTAGGCAGGGTGATTCGGGATCATAGCACAAAATACAAGTGACCTCTTTCCAGAGAACAAAAGGGATACCATCAGTAATTTTTGTCTCCTGCAGCTAATACTTGGTTCCGGGGCTGCAATGCTGCAGCTGCTGATTAATAAAAAAAATCAACCTGAATTAAGAGATTCACTAATCAACTTGCACGCTCCTTCCCGTAGCCAAATAGCTCTAAGCAACTCCTCTACAGCACATGTGTAGTGATGGTGGATGGGAGCTCAGCTCTCAGTTCTGCAGCTTCCACTCAGTTGCATGGCCTCTGGCCCTTTCAGCATCAGCCTTATGCCTCAGTCAGTGAAAGACCAAGGAGGCTTTTGCTTGCAGCAGTCAAAGGTCTGCAGAAACTGCCAGATGCTCTTTGAGATGTTTGGCATCACATGGAACAGGTTGCCAGATTCAGTTCCTTTTCCTGTGAAAAGTAGTTCATGTTTCTTGTGCTCTTGGGCGTTTTCTTTTGTTGTGGTTTTTGGGAGGGTTTTTTGTTGTTGTTTTGTTTTGTTTTGTTTGTTTTTTAGCAAAGAGGCTTTGACAGACAGAAAAAAATGTTGGCAGACTGAATTATTAGAATTTCATGTCTCAGACCGAGTTGAGCAATGTTTAAACATCTGAAACACTGCCAGTTCAGCATGTGGAGTTGCATTATGGGAAAGTGAGCATTTGATGTATCTTCCTCTTTTTTTTCTCTTTTTATTTTTTTTTCTTTCTTCTTTTCTTTTTAAACCTTCTGCAGATTTCTTTAAAGGTAAAACCGTTTTCAATCACTGGCTACCAGGTATATGCTACAGTAACATTACATTTCAGTTGGTATCAGAAGCAACCTTCAACAAAAGCACGCTAGTGGAGTACAGCGGGGTCCAGCATGAGCCCAAACAGCACAGAACAGGTAAAGAAAATTATTATTTCCCATTTGCTCTGAGTCTGTCTATCTCTCTGCTTTTCTTTCTGCCATGGGGAGTGGGTTGATCCCACAGAGAGGAGGGGTCTGTGTGGGAACAGTCCTGGGAGCTGCTCCGGGCCAGGAGCGTGGGAGGATGCTGGGGCTGGTGCAGAGGGTGATGTGCGTAGTGGAAAGAGAAATTTTCATGACCGTTTCTGTTATAAAGCTTACTTGTTAGAAAATAAATTCTGATTCTCATGAGATATCCTAGGCTTTGTGCTGGGAATTAATTTTTAAGCCACCAGAAGAGCTGCGCTGAGCGTACTGTTAATCTATCTATATTGGTCTGTCTCCTTGTGCAGTGAATCATAGCTAAACTGTTGGAGAAGGCCTTCCTCATCGTGCAGTCTTCCATCACAGAGAAGAAGAATGTCATATTTGTCCTACTTGGCAGCCAGTTTATGCCCTGAAGCATGAACTTTTAATTTCCAAGACAGCAATGTTGCAAAGGCTGAAAATTGCATTTGTTCAGGGTCCAGAACTAATTTAATTTGGTGCTGGGATGGTGCCTAAAACTTGCCTCTTAATCTTTTGGACCACGGGTATTTTCCAGGGTCCAAAGTGAAATGAACCAGTGGTAAAATCGAAAGGCCAAATCTTCAGATGAATGCACTGACATTGGTCCATTGTCTTGGACAGAGCAAAGCCAACTGATGCCAGCTGAGTTCTGTCCTGAGGATCCTAAATACAGTTATTGATATATTGAACCATAAGAATGCAACTAACAGGATCACATTTTTCTTTCATGTTGCTCTCCCATTCCTCATTCTTCACACAAGCTGCAGCAAAATTGTAGTATCTGGTTTTGCATTAGTGGCCATGTCTGGGGAAGTGAACAAATTACTATGTTGTAAGGAGCCAGCTTAAAAGGTGCCAGTCAAAATTGTTTGTAGAGGCTACTCACACTTGTCGTGTGGAAGGGCAGACAGACAAGCAATTACAGTGAGGCAGACAAAATGCTGGGTGTTTACCTCCAGGCATAAGTTGAAGTAACTTCTTTGCATGCCAGAATTTTGTCTTCTGGAGATCCAAGCCTTAACATCAAAGTTTCACAAATATTAAAATTTAAACTTATGTTTAATGCTTGTGAAAAGGTGGCTACTAAAAGCATATGAAAAGCCCTACAGCAATGTGAAGGTCATACTTTTTAAATATGAGCTATGCCATATATTAGTTTTGCATATTTTTTTTTCAATTCATTTCTACAGAAGTATCTTTTCCCATGATCAGGATCTTTCCGGATGATATAATAAAATAAATGAAAATCTATTCTTTCACAAGTAGCATTGCTGCTGTAATAGCACTGAAGTCTGATTTACTGTGACTTCATATCTACTTTTCTTCCTGGTATTCTTGAGTCGTAATTCTTCAGTGAATTTAAACTCATCTTGATCCCACTAGAGAATCACTTCTGCTATAAGTATATGTAAGAGAAGGGAGAACCTTAATAAGAACAAATTATTTCCAATTATCCATAGATGCACTTTTTTCTGCAAACAGTGTTTCTCTCAGGAATTATCACATCATAAAGATTCACAGAACATGCCTCTTAAAAGAATAACCCTTGCTTCTCTTTTAGTTCCTTACCCACCTCGAAACATTTCTGTTCAGATTGTACCAATCAACAGAAACAACTGGGAAGAGCACAGTGGGAATTTTGCAGAAGAATCCTTCATGGGGCCACAAGAAATCTTAAGGAAAGAAAACCAAAACCATTTTCCTGACAACCCACCTGACATTCCAGTAGTGAACACATCTGCAGCCTGGACAGATTACCACTATAACAGCACTGAGTACGAAACCACATCGCAGCCCTACTGGTGGTCTAACGAAGCTGAGTCATCAGAGGGTGAAGAGGAGTTTGTCAATGCGGTTTCCAGTGATTATGAGGCAAATGAAGTCAATGCATCTGGAAAACTCAAGCCAGAACCCATCTCCTTTCTTCCTGTACAAATGGTGCTGACCTGGTTACCACCAAAGCCTCCTACTGCATTTGATGGTTTCCATATTAATATTGAAAGGGAAGGTAAAACAGAGCCTTATGCCCTTTTCATACCCTTTTTCTCTAATTCTGTTGGTGCGTTGTCTCCTCTACAAATTATTAGTTACCCAATACTCTGCTTCAGTGGGCTTTGTTAGATATCCTGTACTTCTTGAGAAGTCTCTTGCATTGAATAGCATCTAGTTCTGGCTGGGCTTTGTAAAAAGTAAGGGGGGGAGGGCTAAATGCCAGTTTACAATTCTGTTTTGTTAAAGATGATTTATATTGTTGTACATATTGCCGCACTGTTTACGGTGTAGTTATGGATTTCATCCTGGTACCTGAGAAGGGAGAAACAAGCTTATAGAAATTTGAGATGAAGAATGTACATATCATGCAGCTCTGTTAGCCACTGAGAAAGGCTTTCAGAGGGACCTCGACTGGAAAGGGCTTACAGAAAAGATGGTCTACATTCAGATTAACAGTTATCTCAGAGAACTGCTACTGAACGTACTCCTTCGGTGCCAAGGAGGCTGTGTTGGAGAATGGGGAGAATTTTCAAGTGATCGAGATGCAGTATAATAGCCATGATCGTTGAAGATTTTCTGCTTTAAAATCTGTTTTCTCCAAATAAAGTTTATTTCCTGAAACGCAGCTTTTATAAGCCTTCCCACACTGNTTTTTTTTTTTTTTTTCAGAATAAGAAGGCAATAGATAGAAAACTGGAAGCTCCTTTTCTTCCATGTCATGCTGTTTTTCACTTGCACAGTCATGGCAAGCCTATTTTATCATCCCTGTTACTGAATGAAAATTTGTCCTGGGTTTATTGTTCCTCTGCACCTACACTGCAACCTTAGTCATTAATTACTCTTGTGCTGGTAGCAAGAAGGAAAACTACCCACATAAATCCAGTCCTTTTGGATACCTTTTAATCCCACAGCAGAAACAGTATTAGCATTTCTGATATAAATAATTTTCTCAGTGGCTGGAGCCTTTCAAATTTCAATTAATCCACACTTTTTTTTCCCCCTGATTTAGAGAACTCCACAGAATTTTTGACAGTAAGCGAGGACACTCACAAATTTGTTGCTGAACTGAAAGAACCAGGAAAATACAGATTGTCTGTAACAACTTTCAGCTCCTCTGGCTCTTGTGAAGTTCGTGGAAGTCAATCAGCAAAAACACTTAACTTTTACATCAGTAAGTATCTCCACAAATCTGGCTTTGTCTCCCAGATCAATATAACTTCAATCTACAGAGTTTGACCACTGTGGTAGCTGTGGCATCTGCTGCAGGATCAGAAGAGTCTGGTCTTCTGGAATTCCCTGTACCGGAGAAGGAAATATAGTGCAAATAGCTTATATCCTGCTTGGATGGGTCTTCGTTGTACATCTCGGCAGAGCTAAGAAATGAAAGCAGGTGAGGTATTTGACAGAGTCATTGCCCAGTGTTCAGAAGTGGCTCACTGAAACAGGTTCCCCTCTTACATCTTTCAAAGAGAGGATTTAATTCCAAGAATTAAATCAGTTGTTACAGAGATTCTTGAAAATATTTAACTTTCTTATTCCTGGAGGCTGTATGTACTGGGTTAGGCATGAAGGGTATCAGACTGAGAGTGTGGGAATTGTGCAATTAAACACTGAACTCTGAAATTACATGGTCTCTGAGAGAACACAGGGCGAATTACAGTAGATGAAATAGTTCAGCCTGCTAAATTTGGAGGAGAAAAAGTAATTTATTATTTCCCTGTAGAATCTCAGGTTTCTTAGCTGAAGATTTAGCAAAAGACAAAGTAATAATATGCTACCATGTAAACTAATATCATGACTGACCATTAGATAGGCAAGTGAGACAGGCGTCGGTGAATTCAGATTATTATCCTTCTGATGACTGTGGTCACCTTTATACCTTTTTCTACAAAAGGAAATAAATAAAGCTTACAAAATGCCCATGCAAAGAGAGTAGGGGAATACTTGCAGCACAACACAGTTTTACATGTGGGATGATAGTGTCTCCTCCAAGTCGTTGAGTGCTGCAACAAGACAATGTAGCTCAGGCTGGCAGAAATATCCATAGTAAAAGGCAAAGTACTCAAGTACTTGAGTTCATTACTAACAAAAATTGTGCCTTTAGTAACTTGTAACATTTACAAATATTAACTATTTAAGCTTAAATTTGTTATGGTGCTGCCTGCGTGTAACTGAATTCCACTGTTACTCCTGTGTTTTTAACAACTTTATAGTCAAACAGTATGGAAAACAAGGAGAAAAGGGGAAACAGCTCGTGAGAGAAATGGTCTCTGCTGTTAATTTTCACTGTGTTCTGGTTTTATTTATGACTAGTTATTAGACAGCTTCATTATATGGAAAGCATTAAAATATATATAAGTATACAAGTATATAAAATAAATTATGTAGCATTACTATTAGTACCAAATATTATTCCATTTTACAAGGTATGACTTATTTCTGTTAAACAATATGCAATACAGTGTCCTCCATGAAGTCTACCAGCTGGGGACAGAGACCTGAGAAAATGTTAATCCAAAGTATAGGAATATGGATTGCTAGATTAAGGATGAACTTGCATCTCATTGGGTATGAAGGATTAAAATTTTACAGGAATGTAACAAATATTTTCATTTTACATGTAACATGTTGAGGGGATTTGGATTTTGTCTGTTAGCTTTGTGTCCTTTTTGAACCCCATGAAGATTCGTGGCAGTTGTTTTACATATTCTGACAAACGCAAGGTCCTTTGTATTTTAGATGTATTTTATATGTATTTCCTGGTAGTATGCCAAATTTGAGATGCATGCAAGTACTCTTAAGGTGGAATTGTTTTTCCATTCCTCTTTGAGTCTAATCAAGTAGGCTTTTTTGGGGGGGACAACAAAATTTTGGCCCTGACATGAGGTAAATCAATTCCCTTAAAGCCGACACTGAAAAAAATTGTGAATTGTAATAGCTACACAGACATCTACTGGCTCCAGAGACAGATCTAATGATCTAATTCCTCTTTTTACCTGAGTAGGTGTGGGTCTGCTGTCATGAATAAATTTTGCTCACAGCTTCAGCCTTTTCTTATCCTTGTAGCATTCAGTCAGTGAATAATCCTGTCAAATTACTGGCTTGTATCACACAATATTTTTATTGTACCCAGGTAGCAGCCTGGAGTGTCAAAACTTATAGGCTGATGTTACACCAAATTCTTGCTCTGGCATTTGTTTTATTTTCTCAATAAACTTAAAGTACCATTAGAACTGTATGGAGGAAAGGGATGTCAAGGAAAGAGCTGTCACAAATGTCACATAAAAAGTTATAAGAAAAGCTGACAATTTTCATGCAATCTGGAATTTTGACCAAGTCTAGATGAAGTTATTTTCCAAATTTTTATTTTATCTATATTTAGAGCGTTGTTGTCTAGTAAGTGCTTCAAAATGTCTGATGGAGAATGAGATTCTTCACTGTGGTAACTGCTGTGAACTTGATTTTCACACTTCAAGGCTGTAGTACACTTGGGTGGTAGGTTAGGGTGTGGAGAGGCAATAAAAAATTGTGTGCTTGTCTTTTAATATTTATCAGTGATCTGTACAATATTGGATGTCACCACTTTTAAACACCCACTCGGAGCAAATCTGATATTGCAGGGTGGTTTCTGATGAGCAGTAGAGAATACATGCAATCTGAATTTTCGAACAGTGAAGTTTATCTCATCATCTCCTCCTCTGCTACAGATGAAATAGCATCGGCCAGAGGCTGTCATCTTCACTGCCAGAGGGCTGTGGAGATGGACGGCTGTCGGTCCAGCTTCTTTCACCAGTACTAAACATTCCCATGAAAGAATGCTGTAATATCAGTGCCTCAGATGCATAGAGTGCCTTGTTCAAATGTGCTTTTGGGATGTGTCCCAGGCCCCACAGGTGAATGGATAGAAGAGCTCACTGAAAAGCCCCAGCACGTGGCTGTGACGGTGCTAAGCTCCACTACTGCCCTGACATCCTGGACAGCATCACAAGAGAGTGGCGGCAACAGCACCATCGTCTCTGTGGTCTCCCTGACCTGTCAGAAACAAAAGGAAAGTCAAAGGCTTGAAAAGCACTACTGCACTGAAGTAAGTGGTGGAAGCTGGAACCTTTTCAAATGTAGGGGGAAAAAAATTGCTAATCGCCTTGCTGTTTGGGTCGTGGTGCCCAAGGGCCCTATCAGACTCAGGACTGCAGAGCACAGTGGTAGGGGCTCCCCCCTATAATCTAATGGGATACAGCTGATGCACAGCAGAGGGAAGAGCACAGCATTCAGGAATGAAAACGTAGAGCAAACCGCAGTAGTGTTAAAATTGTGTTTCTGTTCCTCTCTTCGAGCTTGTGAGTTATGTTGTACCCTTTGAGACATTTTTGTGGCTGTCATGGCTTAACCCCAGCCGGCAGCAAGGACCATGCAGCTGCTTGCTCAGTTCTTCCCCTTTCCCCCCAGGAAGGGTTGAGAAGAAGGAGAAGTGGAGGGGAAAGGAAAAAGAAACTACCTCATGGGTTGAGATAAAGACAATTTAATAGAAAAATAATGGGAACTGAAAATAACAACAATAATGATAATAACAGTGATAATGATAAAAGAATATACAAAATAAAGTAATGCAACACAAGTCACTCTAACTGCCCGGTGACTGGTTGCCTTCCCTATCTCATGCAGTGATTGTGGATTCCTGCCCCCTGGCCAACTGCCATTTATATACTGATGGTGTCTGTGTAATGGAATACTCGGCTGGCAAGCTTCTATGGGAAGCTGAAAAAAAGTCCTTGGCTAATATAAACATCACCTAATAACAACTAAACCAATATATATTATTGACATTTCTTCCATAGCAAATCTGAAATGTAGCAGCTGCTAGAAAGAAAAATAACTATCTCAGCTGAAACCAGGACAGTGGTGGTGGGCAAAATGGTGCCGTATCATAATAATGCTTAGGCGTATGCTGTAATATATTTGTATTAAGCAAAGTGCTCACATGCATGACTGTCATCCAACTTGCATAAATTCTTTCTTAGATTTCCTACCTATGAATACAGAACCTGACTAAACTTTCTAGAAGTTTAGCAGTGATCAGAAGTCAGGGTTTTCTTTCCATCCATCAAAAAAGATGTCAGCCTGGGAAGTAAATAATAAGCCAGACTGCCTGTGGTTTGGATGGACAATAATTCTTTAGGGCTGCCATAAGGGACATACTTATAATGATCAATAATCCTGAACCCCCAAATGTGACAGTTTTCTGTTACTTGAAACCTTTAGTGAGTGCAACTCCATCTTAGATCCTGTGGCTGTGGTGGATCAGTGGCATGTGGTTTCAGTTACAGAGATGTTCAGTTACCTTACCAAGATGCTGATAAGGCCATTTTCTGAGCAGTGCCACAACTTCTGTCTGGCTCCCTAGATGTGCGTGATGGAGAGGTCTGTGAAGGCCTGCAGTGCTGCTCTGCTGCACCCTCAGCTTGCCTGTAGAAATGGGAGGAGACCACTAAAGCTCCCAGTAAATCTTCATCTCCATCAAATTTGTGATTAACCCTGCATGTTAATTAAATACAAGGGGTCTGCATCCTTTAAAAACGTCTTTTAAAAGGAGTCTCTGCAAAATGGTTTGGGTTTCATTCCAAGACTCTCTGTGAACTTAAACGTTTGCAAATGTCTTTAGATGACAATTTGAGAATTGATTTTCAGAATGAAGTTGTAATCTCCTTGAGTTATTTTCATTTAATTTATTAAAACTTCAGTCATTACGAGGCAAAGCAATACAGTACGCAATTATAAACCAGAGATAGCAAATATATACATATATGATTAAAGGAAATAATACAAAATTAATCTACAATCTCAAAAACAAGTGCCTAAAGCTAATCCATGTATAAACAGTTTATCTGTAAAATAAGTGTGTGCTTGTTGCAAGTAGGAAGAAAGGGCTAAGTTACTTTTCTTTTTCTCATTACAGATATCCGTACCAGCTCAAATCAAATTTTATCAGCTTATTATACCTGGAATTATTACTGTTTGTTGAATTCTCCTTGACAAACTAAAAAGGGCAAAATTCAGTTCTCTCCATTTCTACCATTGTGTATGATATAAGTGATTTAGCTTTCTAAAGCAGCTGTTAGAGACAAATTCCCTTCCTTGCCAAATCTGTATGTGCACTGATGAAGTCACATGAATATCAGTAAAACAGCCGTGTAAAGGGGGCTGTGATAGAGACTTGGGAAAGGTTGCAAAGAAAATATTAGTAGGAGATCAGCCTGCAGTTCCAGAAGGGGGTGCATGAAGTCCTTTCCTTAAAGCTGGTTCGTGCATTTGCTCTTAAGTGCCTCTTCAGGAGATAAGGCTTCTATTAAATCAGACCAGGAATCACCTAGTCAGGCATTCTGCCTCCTGCTCTGACCGATACCTGGTGTGCAACAGCAAAAATTGTAATGGTGATGAAAAGAAAAATCACAAGGTCCCTTAGTCAGCTTTTGTAGTGCTATGCAGGAGAGGTGAAAGAGTAATTCCTCTTTGATTTCACCGTTTGGTCACTTAGCACTTGCATTCAGAAGACAGCTTTCCCATAACACTGCCTTCAGCTCACATAGCTCCAGATCAATCAGATGGATTTATTAAAAACACACTGTCTAAGTACTCTAAATAATATCACCTCAATATGAATATTGTAGACTGAATATTTCAATAGACTTTGACAGTAGGAGAGAGTGGGTCTGCAGTGTAACAGCTGACCTTGCACAGCAAGGCAACTGTGATTCTCTGAGTCAGATCATTTGTCAAGTCTTTCACAGTTTTGCCATTTGGGGCTTAATGAATGGAGTTTTAGCTGCTGATGCCACCGTCTTCGGAATGATTCCTTTTATAACTGGAGCACTTCATGTACAATCTCAATCTTTTAATTGACCAAATAAATACTTCACGTCTGATGTATTCTCCTCCTGTTAGGTAAATTCAAGCAGCAGCCTCATTGAAAATCTTGTTCCTGGTGCCCAGTACCAAGTTGTGCTTTACTTACGGAAAGGACCATTGGTTGGACCGCCTTCTGATCCTGTTACATTTTCCATTGGTAAATGCTGCATCTGCTGTTTGCTATGAGCTGTTTTTTTGTTTGTTTTTTTAAAGATGTGTACTGTATTCATTCTGCCCTAGAGCCCATCATGGAGTATTTCAAATGTAATGAATGCTTATTGAGAATATTTTTCTTTCATTGTCTATCCCATTACTGAGGTGGGGAAAATACTCTTTCAGTGGAAGATAGATATTTCACATTTAAATGTCAAGTTGTTATCAAGCATAACTGGAGAGTAATTATGGCCAGGATTCACATACGCAGAGCCCTGTGGAAAGAACCACGTTCACCCTTAGACACGTGAATATATGATTATCTCTAGCAGTGCTCATCAACTATGTCATTTATGGTGGGAGTCACTACACTTGGGTGGAGCCAGCCTGAGCTGCAGGTGACCATCTGCATGGAGAGATGTGGGTAATTCCTAGATGTGATTTCTTCCCACTATCTCATGAAGTCTATGGGACTACTGTTAAGGCATTTGTTGCAAATGGGCTTTATGAAGGATGTAGTGTGGGCCAGTCTGAGGGCCACAGTGCTAAGAGTCAGGAGAACTGGCTTATCTCCTATAGCACTACATGACCATCACCACATTCAGTTGTGCATGCCTCGATTTTCTCAAATTTAGCAGTGGATCTTGATGTTCTCTGCTTTGAGAACTGAGGATAAGAAGAACCCTCTGAGACCAAGAGTAACATTTTCAAGAATGTGCCTTTATGGCCAACAGGCAGAGCTGCAGCCTGTAATTCAGAATTCCACCCGGCTTCTAAATAAAGAGTCACTTACGATAGAATTCGTTATCTTTTAGTAGTATCATTTATTTTGTTACAGTTACTGCTTTAACAAAATATATTAAGAAGAGAATGGGCAAAGAGAAAGAGATTCACTAGACAGAATTACACTTGCAGAGAAATATTTAATCTGAATCACCCAGCTTTTCCTTTTTGGCACATAGTCTATTTTGTGAGAGAGCAGGTGACTGAAAGCTAGAGATTCTCGGTATGTTTCATTCTACTTCTGTGACATAAGGAAGCAAGTGAAACAAAAAAAACAAAGTTAACC
Organism: Thinocorus orbignyianus; assembly: GCA_013400375.1. Lineage (NCBI taxonomy): Eukaryota > Metazoa > Chordata > Aves > Ciconiiformes > Thinocoridae > Thinocorus > Thinocorus orbignyianus. The sequence goes on along the minus strand of VXBW01005110.1, from coordinate 1,637,171 downwards.
TGTTTAGAATTTAATCTTTAGGTGAAAGCAAATATATGAACTAGTAAATATGGTGAGAGCCTTTTTGTTCTAGTCAATCTACGTATATATTTTCATAAATTAGGTCTGAATAAAAATTTGAAAAGAGAGTATGGTATATTTCAATAAAGGAAAAATAGTAAGAAAATATATCTATATATTTTATTATTAAAATTTCTATCATTTGACAATTTTTACAACTGCTTTTTATTTTCTTTCTCACTGTAGTTACTTCAGAAATCTGCAAAATTCTATTTTCACTTGAGAAATTAGAACCATATATTCCCAAAGTAAATAAATTCCTCTATTTTCTCCATTTTTGTGTGGCCTCACAACCACAAAAGGTTCTTACTGAACTCAAAATGTCAATCAGTTTCTAAACAAAATATGTCATAGGTTTCTTATAATAAGGGGAACGTTTTTATGGAGTAAAAGAACAGTTGTATGAATTTTCATTTCCTGTATCAGGATATTTAATTTCATATTAAAATAGTAGAACTGCGGAACAAACTGTTCTGTGAAATTATCAGTGGTGGTTAATGATGAATGAAACNATCTTGGTGGCCCTGCGCTGGACCTGTTCCAACAGTTCAATGTCCTTTCTATGTTGAGGACTCCAGAACTGGACACAGTACTCCAGGTGGGGTCTCACAAGCGCAGAGTAGAGGGGGAACAGTACAAACACTTGTAAAAGTTTTCAATTTTCCCCATGTTTATCCTAAGCCTCACTTTTGCTGGGTGAGTGTACCACTTCAGAGAAAACAAAGCAAAGATGTGGTAAATGATTTATGAAGGAAAAGGCAATTGGGCTAACGTGTGCTGAAGCAATTTGGGTGCTGGTCTCAGCTCTGACCTGATATGGAATAGCTGGGGGTCTACAATCCTCGGAAATGTTAGCAAAGTACTTTTTTAAGTTGCCTCAGTTAAGTCATGAAGAATAATTGCTTTCCAGACAAGTAAAGGTTGCAGAAGTTGACCCTTATGTGACATTTCTCAAATCATTTGACTTATCTTTCTCTGTGTCATCATCTGTGAGGAAAAAATAGCAATACATGGCAGAAGCTTCAGGTTCCCCAGGGAAGGAAGGATAGACATGAAAACTCTTCTTTCTTATAGCCTTTATCTTTCAAAGTGTGATTACTTTTGATGGTTTTGTTTTCGAGCAACTTGAAATATCTCCTAAGCAGCCTGATTTTTTTAAAGTAGAATTGAACTCTCCATTTGTGAAAAATAAAGCCCTGTACTTTATCTCCAGCTAAGCAGCCAATACCAAGTAGCCTCTAGCCATTTCTGGAAAAGCAGATGTAACGAACAAATGCTGGAAATTGGTATTCCACTGTTTGTGACAAGGAAGTTGTTGGGATTTAAAGTCAGGAACAAACCAGAAATATGTAGAACTTGGATAAAGAAAGTTATTGTTTTAAAATAAAATGTAACTGATAATGCACTAACCATCATTTCCGGTTTACAGTGCCCACTGGAATAAAGGATCTCACACTTTATCCTCTGGGACCTACTGCTGTGGTTTTGAGCTGGAACAGACCTTTCCTTGGGGTGTTCAGGAAATATGTTGTAGAAATGTTTTACTTCAACCCATCAACAATGACATCTGAGTGGACAACCTACTATGAAATAGCAGCAACCATCTCTTTGACTGCCTCTGTGGTAAAGTGACCATTACTGACTAATACTTTCCCATGCTTGTGTGGCCTTGGCACCTTGTGATCTTTCTTTGCCCAGCGTTTCCCTCATGAATATTTGTATATGCCTTTAAGCTTGACACATTTTTCCAGGCAAAGCAGAGAAAAAGGCCAGGCTGCTAGAGGCATTTTCTGTTGTAAAATAAGGGGATGCCAACTGAACCATGTTAAATTTTAAGCAGAGTGATGAGCTAGGAGATGAGCCTCTTCTTTGTTGACAAATGGGTTTGTTCAGCAAGTCCAGGGGCAGCTTCAGTTTGTGGGTCAGTTTGTCAGTCAAGGCTTCAAAAAACTCCATCATCTCCTTCGGGGCAGTAGACCAAAGCCTTATCTACATAATTAATATTGATAATATGGATTTGAGGCTTGTGGGCTAGTCTTGCAGTATGCCATCTGGAAGGTCTAGCTGCAGAAATATGGCTCTTGTGAAAATAGCCATCATGTTTCTGAAGTTACAAAGACTTAGGCCAGATTTCAGCTAGGTGGAGACTAGTCTCTAGAAGAGCATGCACATATGTATACACACACACACATCTTTGCGAGATTGGGTGTTCAACAGAAATAAAGTGAAATTTTCCTCTCCCTTTCCATGTATTCCTAGAGGTGAACAGGTTTTATTCAGACTTCACCCTAGCACAAGACAGCAAGCTCTGTTAGCTGGAATTAGTTGTTTAGAAAGCTATGAGTATGCAAAAAGGATAGCAATAACTTTTGCTGCTTGTGAAAGCCGTAGTCATTTACCATAATTGATTTGCATATTACCATTTGTGGAGTCATTTTAGCTACAGCATCTTAACTGTAATTGGGTACGTGATAGTAAATCTAGCACATAAATCTCCAGGGAAATTAAAAACAAAAATAAGTTACCAAACGAGTAATTAATATCTTGTAATCATGACTCAGCACAATCAGATTAAAACCTGAGCGATCCGAGTCATCTTAGAAATAATGCCATCTTCCAGAGTTAATGTGGTCCATTAGAAAATGAGATTATATTGTCCCTTACTGTTGTAAATCCTGCTCAAGGAAGCCAAGTTGGAATTCCTTTGTCTGAATATCAGTCTGATACACAGCAGTGCTATATTGCAGCTAAAGTGAGAATTTCTTAGAGAATAGTTTTAAAGGTCAAACCTGAACTAGAAGAAAAGTGTCTCCCTGCTCTTCTGTCACGGCATTTAACATACAGGTAGGTATTCATGAAATTTTTTTTTGGCATCTTTAGCGGTGCTCCAGAATCCTACCATGTCCAACAAATTTTCTGATTATCTAGTGACATCTCTGAGTGCTGTATTCTGGGGCAACAGTGTCAAGCCAATGAGGAGTCAGGGGAATCAAAAATCAAGCTATATCAAAGCTTAGACCAAAAATTATACTCTGAAACGTTATCACCTGTTGAGAACTTTTGGAACTGAATTTGCTCTTTCACTCTGCTTAGTTTATTTGTTCATTTTGTGCTCTGCATCTTATTTTAAAGTTCTCAAAAAGATGTTGATACTGTCAATATTACACAAAGGTCATGTCAGAAGAAGTCCAAGCAGCTTCAGTGTTTTCATGTTAATTGAATACAACTTTCTCTGAAAAGCACAAATAAAATAGTCCACAAACCCTATATTTGGATTGCCTTGTAGTATCTGGAAAAGAAAAGGCCATTGCAAACAGCAGAGATCTGTAAAAAGAGCAATTTCTAATTTGTTGAAAATTTTCATTATTTCTAATTTGCTTTTGTTTTTAATTTTAAAAACATCATAAGGCTTTTCATTTAAACATCAATTAAATATTTGAAATGTTTTGTGCTGTCAGTGAATTATTTGAATTTTAACATAAATATTACATATGATATTGTAATATAAAACATATTGCGTTTATACTTAATTTGTCATTTGTGATTATATGTACAATTTATGTCTCATAAGTAATTTATATTTCAATCATATTTCATTTATATTAAGTGATAATAGAAAGTGAAATACAGTTTTGAAATTGGAAAAAAATAAGTCTTTTGAAGCGTCAATATCTGAGCCAAAAACACTTTCTAATTTATCCTCAAAACCTATTTAATCAAAACAGAAAAACCTAGATTTTCCAGTTAAATATTCTGCCTTCATCAAATCAGAATTTTGTGCTGGAAGATGGTTCTGCAGGAATCATTCTCACTACCCTGGAAACCAATGTGGTTTGGGGTGGCTAGGACCTGGGACCATGTGCATGTGGATAACCAGCAGAGCCACCACAACTGTGTTCACTCCCTCACAGAGCTTTGAATAAATTTCAAACACAGAGATTACAGAGATTTCCACTGGAGCAAGGAGTTGGGAGCTCAGTAAAGTGGTCCTATATGTTGCCACTGGATTTATAAATATTGTCACATCTCATGCTGGTGACTTTCCTCCTGAGCTACTGTTTGTCTTTTGTCATTTTGTAGAGAATAGCTAACCTGCTGCCTGCATGGTATTACAATTTCCGAGTCACCATGGTGACCTGGGGGGACCCAGAGCTGAGCTGCTGTGACAGCTCCACCATCAGCTTCATAACAGGTAAGCAGCCACCTGAAAGGACTGGAAATACTCCCAGGACCTGAGGTGCTGGGAAAATCTGACTTGGATGTTGTGTTTCACCTGGGGGTACTTGCATATTAGGGTATTTAGCAGCTAATTCTTGTGTTGTATTTTTTTAATGAAAGTTCTGAGGACTGCTTTAAACTAATATGTGTAATTTTCCTGTGCAAAGAAGTGTTTGATTTCTCTGTTCTAGTCCTTTATCAGCTGAATACAGGGCTCCAGTGAGGACCAGTGATCCTGCTCATTTTTTATGACAGCGTATGTTTCAGACATTGGGAAGTTAATGGGTGAATAGTAATCTGAATTCCTAGGTTTGCTAATATTATGAAGCATTTTTATGCATATTTGCAAGGTTTCCAAATACTTTCCTCTCCTTTTTCCCCCTCCCAGTGATCCACAGGTGAGACCATGACTGCACTTTAGCTAACGTGAAGTAGAGTTCTGCACTCTTGGGCAGGCGGGCAGGCAGTGTGTTCAGTAGGATATTGTTCTTGTCCTCCAGTTTTGCCTTTTCCGCTGGATGTTTTTTGCTTGCCCACTTCCAGTTGGGTCCAGCTTTGCATTTAACACTCTCCATTGTCTCTTGTCAGATACTTTGAGTTCAGACTTTCAGTGAGTCAGATTAGCAGGTGAGGAAACAACATTTTAGAGCTCCTGTTGGAGCCTTGCATCCAGGCTGGTTAAGTCAAAGTTCCCTATTGCATCACTTTTGTTTTATGCACCACTGTTTAGTTCATCTTGCAGACGGTGACTGAAAACAGTAAATAATTCAGATGCATTGTGAGAGGAAATAAAGTATGACTTGCTCCTCTTTTCCAGCTGTAGAAATCAAATTAAAGGAAAATCAGCCTGCAAGGTCCCAGCCACTCCCTCCAAAGCAGTAACTAGACTAATCCCAGATTTTCTTTTAGGTGAGAGGCTAAAAAGATGTAACTGAGGAAGGAACAGAATAAAACCCATTTGCAATGACGGATTAATACAGTGCCTGTGCTTAACAGAGCTACAACAGAAAAATGGTCAGTGGGTTAAGTCTGAGCTCTGCTGAAGCCAGCAGAAACCCTCCCATTCTGAGATATCTGATCCCAAACTACACTGCTGACAAATTCTGGCACCTCTCCAGTGTATCAGAAACTCATAGTGCCCACCTGGGTCCCGTGAAGGGTCTCCAGTGATATTCATTGTCCTTTGGCATCAATCAGCTTTCCTGTAGCACTATAAGGAAGCAATTTTCCAGCTGGTTGGTTGCTGTATGAAGGGAGAAATACCTTTTTTAACTGATTAGGGTACCAGGTTCAGCGTTTTAGGGTGGAAATGTTCCAGTGGGGCCCTTATACTTCAATATCGTGTTTCCAGAAACCTGCAGCAGAAATGAGGGAGATTAAGGTTGTTCTATAATAGAAGCCATCATCAGGATCAGTCTGGACCTCTGTATGGTAAAAGTTAAGACTGTTACTGCTATTGGATGAAAAATCAATCAACTCCTTAACTAGTAGATATAGACAAAATCAGAAATGGATGAATCTCTTAAATAATGTCATCCATTTACGACTGACAAAACCTCTTTTCAAAAAGGTCATCTGGTCTTAAGTGAAAATATCCAGAAAATATCCAAATGGAAAGTTGTACCAGTGCTTAATTCCTCATGTTATCAAAGGTTTATCCTTTGCTTCTCATTTGAAGTTTTCTTGTTTTAATATCAAGTCCATAATTCTTGTCACACTTTTCTCATTTATTGAAGAGACACAAAGCTGCTTTTTTTTTTTTCTATACAGAATTTAATTTCACTCTTTTTTGTTAATAAATTCCGTCCATTGAACTCTTCAGATGCTCTCACTGCAAGGTATTTTCTCATGTTACCTTTTTTTCCCCACTCTGCCTCTCTAATTATTACTGTCTTTAGCAAAGTATGTGAAAACTCAAAGTGCACTACCAGCCTGCTGAATGCTCCTACAGAGGCAAAATCAGCTCCCTATTCAATGCTCTCCTGTTTGTGCATCTAGATGATTGCATTTGCTATGGTATCACACTGGAGGTCTGTTTTGATTTACTTCTGTTCTGTGGCTTCTAACACACATTATCATTTGGGAAGTGTTGCCTACATGCCTTTTGCCTAAAGACTCAACTTTGCACCTGGTGCTTTGAAAGACATTTTGTTTGAGCAGGCCCAGCGTAGGGGTCACTAAGTTCAAATCACAGCCCTGTACAAATCCTCCACTCTTCTGCCAATTGCCATGTTACTTGCATGGCTCATCAGTGATGCTTTTACTTTCAGAGTACTGATGAAAATGTTGAACGGCAGTGAGCCAGATCACAGCATTTTAAGGGGAGAGTCCTAACAAAGAAGTATGATTTGATCAAATTACAAGCACTTATTGATAGATGGTCACCATTAAATAGACTCCTGTCCTCTGATTGCCTTATTATTTAAAATTTCTTTATTTTTGTCCAGGGACCACTATCAGGCTAACTTAAGAGAAAGTGTCATGCCCATTTTTCACGTCTGCAGGTTTGACATGTTTGTCCCCAGTAGGTGCTGCCTTTTCACTCTGTCAAGTTACCAGGGGACTGCAGAGTTCTTTATCACCCTCAGCCTCTTTCTTTCCAGAGGGGGAACAGATGGTTTTATGGAGTGCTTGGTTGCTTTCTGCGTCATTCTGAACAACACTACATTCCCTGCACAGGTTGCCAGGAATTAAAACAATCATAAAAAAAAAAAAAAAAGCCACGAAAAAGCCCTAAATTTTAAAATACTAGAACAAAGGCTTTGTAGTCTTCTTGACAGCACACCATCTGTCAGTTCTTCTGTGTATAACTGGAAAGTTAACCTCTGCACTTGGAACACAAGCTTGATTTTTTTTAAACAAATCAGAAGAATCATCTGGGAATTTGGGACCACACCTTGCAGAAAGCTCAGAGTAGACAAACCAAATTCTGTAATGCAGGATCCCACAGCTCGGGTGGAGTCATTTTCTGGAATGAAAAAGGTATTGGAAGAGCCCAGATCTATAGCTCTCTCCCACAACAAAGGGTCAGATGACCCCAGGACAATGGGGGAGATTTGGGGGGTCCCAGAGACTTCTCAGAAACAGCATTTGTTCTCTCAGACTTCTGCAGCAACAGTTGCACGCTGTTGTTTTAACGCAGGGAGAAATCGTAGCTCTGCCAGTGTTGCTGTAGTGACTAATGAGTTTTTAATGCCACCTGCTGTAAACAGCTGGATTTAAAGCAATCATAAGCAAGGGCACTTTAGACCACCAACATTTTCTTTTGCAACAAGAATGCTTTCAGCTTTGGAGAAGCCAAAAAGAGCATGAAAGACAGACTCTTGGTGAGTACCATCATGTCTGCTGTCTGTTGGTCCCACAGATGCTTTCAGCTGTCACTTCAGGCCAGGTCATCAATAGGAGTTAAATTCCTACAGCTTTTTTGTGCCACTCTGCTCCTAATGGAACATGGTGCTAAGAAAGTCAATCACACAAGCCCTGGCCCTTTAGACTCATTTCATGCATCCCGGATGTTTGCTGGCAGACTCCTAAAGCAAACAGCTGTGTGAGTTATTAGCAACAAAAATATGTCATCAATATTTAGATATAGGAGGAAATTATTATTAGTGTGTAGTAGTGATGCCAGTTGTGATGTTAAATTGTAAGGAATCCTTGTGTAGGGATGACCTGGAACTCTAGAAATTTTAAAAAAATAAAAAATAAAATAAAAAAAATTAAAGATTTTATGCTAAATAATGTTACTTCCTCTCAACAGTATAAATGGGCATTTTCAAGAGTAATTTGTGAGAATAATTTTACTAAACGTTTCTAAATGGATCTAAAATGTCCGTACATTGTATTTGCTGCCTTCCCCAGCGATTACTTCAGTAAATCTGTTAGCAAACGCATGTCTCGGTGCAAAAGTTGCAGAAGCCTTCGTGCAAGCAGCAGTGACATCTTGTGGCCCCTTCAAACAGATCTGAGCTCTGAGTCAGCCTAGCGTCCAGGGCTCTGGTGGTGGGAAGGGTCCTCTCGCCAGGAAGCGTTGTCTCAGCTGCCTTTGCACTAACACACTGGACTCAATGGGGCTTGTGCACAGGAAGGTCAACCATGCCGTACCATTTTCCCTGCGGCACTCCTAGAGAATCTGCCAAACACACAGACTGATACACTTCCCTATTTTATCCAGGCTGTGCCACTGAAATCACTTTGAGAGGAGGTTGTGATCTTTGCCGATTGCTGGCTTTCACTTTTGGGTCTCTACTCAGCTTTAACTTAAATCTGAACTGGGGACCTCCAAATTAGGCAATCAAAGTGAGCTGACCACCTATACTCCCTCTTGCAATTAATAGAGAGGCACCACCAAGAGGTTATGCTCTTACTCCTTTCAATACCTATTTTAGGAAAAGAGGCGCTGCTCTGAAGGCTGCTGTCTTTCTTCTTGGGCCAAGAAAGAGGCCAAGGACTGGCTGGCTCCAACACAAGACAAGCCAACAAACAGGCAGAGGGGGCTGCAGTGGGGCAAGCCTGAGCTGTGCGGCTCAGGGTCCAGCACTGGGCAGGAGCTGGGTATGTGGAGGAAGAGGTGGGACAACAGCTGCTTCACCTAATAGCTAATTAATGTAGCTACCATATGCCTGTAAACTAGACACTCGGTGCTTAGCACTAGGTGCTTCTTAGTCTTATGTGGTCATGAGACTTTCACCCTAGGAACAAAGATGGCCATAATTTTTCATGTAAAAAGATGTTCTTTGGGAAACTGCAGGTATGGATCTTTTCCTCTTAGGAAGATGCGAACTCAGTGAAAAGGAGAGATTTTCTCCCTGTGGGAAAGCTATACAAATTATTCAGTATAACATTCTGTATTTCTCACTGATTGCCATTTCTTTTCGGTGCTACTGAAGCAATATCTGAGGCTTTTCACTTCACTTACAATTTTGGTTGTAAATGTTGTCTCAAAAAATTGTTTGTATCAGCCAGTGGCTTCATGATCTTTTTTAAGCTGAAAGATTGCAAACAAAAGTATATTTTTGTTTGGAATATCCACGAATTAAAGGCTATTTTTCATTTCTTTCATGTAGCGCTCCGGTGCAGATGTTTTTCCTAATATGTTTCCACTATCTTTATGGTACTCTTTTCCCAACAGTATCCTTTGGCAGAAGCAAGACTTGGTAATCAACTGTGTTAGACCCTGTCTGTAATACATTTGCCTTCTTCCTCCAGCACCAGTGGCACCTGAGATTACCTCCATAGAATATTACAACCACCTCTTGTATGTCACCTGGACCTATGGAGAAGATGGTACTGACCTTTCTCATTCCAGGATGCTGCATTGGATGGTCATTGCAGAAGGAAAGAAAAAAATCAAGAAGAGTGTAAGTATTACAGGGGAAGGCATGGCACATTCTTCTGTATTCTTTTCAGTTGAGTAGATAACTTTGTCATACAAAGTTTAAGCAAGTTGATTAAGGTTTGGTAGAAGCCTGCTTAGTTAAAGCTATTTCACAGTGCTAGCTAGCACTTCCAAAGACTCAAGCTCTCAAAGGAGCCAGTGGATAAAATGGTTCTGTGGTGATCCAGCTCAACCGTTGATAATTCAGGTGAGAATTTCAAAATAGCTGATTAAATTTATGAGCTGCAAACAAGGAAACATAGAGTATTTCTGAATGAACAGCTGTGGTCCTCTCAATTTATACTTAATAATAACCAGACTACACTACTAGCTAAGTTTTTAAATTCATTCTGGCCAGGTACTATCACTTCCTATTTTCTGAATTTATCAAACAGACATCCTTATAAATTATGTCGGTTTCATTTTCTGTTTACATACTAGTTCAGCTAACTGGTGGGATGAGAATTTATCCCAGAATATACGGACTTCTTAGAAAACTCACCAGATGTTAAGATATGTTCTTGGCATATTGTCTTGAAATCTGAGAATATTTAAGAATCACTTAGAAAAAGAAATCTGGGGTTTCCAATTATGGATTAAAGTCATGCTGCTGTAAGCTGTTGAGATACATGTTTAACCTGAAGCGAAAGAGCAGCCCCTGGAACATACAGTGAGGAGTGTTTGAAAACAGCAGAGGAGCACTGCAGCCCAGGAATGTATACAGGCAGTAATACCGCTTCATACAGCCTGTGACCTCTGACTCTCTTCTGTACCACTATTGATCTTTTAATCATTGACAGACTACACACTTTCTCAAGTGTCTAGTTTTTCTCTAGGGGAAAGTTTCCCTTCTACAGCTGAAGACTCAATGGATGCTGAATTGAAAGTAGATTTTCAGCGTAAGCACAAATTTGTCAGCAATTTTCATTTGGACTTCTGTGGACCACCCTAGCTTTCATTGGATTTCTAGTGACTGCAAGAATGCACCCATCCGGAGCCTGTTGCAGCATGAATCTGATTACATGATCAGTAGAACTGTTCAAAAATATGACATTTCTGAACAGCAAGAACTCCCAGTATTTGGAGCTTTGTTTCAAATGAGGAAGAAAACTCCATTATTTTTTTTCCTACAAACAAACTATTCTAACAATTGAATTCTGAAAAAAATGGGATAACCCTCTTCCTTCCAAAAGTCAAGTTCAATGTAAGGCTATTATTCTTTCAGGAAAAATCTGATTTCCATGCCATTCAACTTTATTAAATGGGAAAATTAAATAAATATATAATAAACAGTGAATAGGAAATTAAATTAAAATTAATATTGAACATGTAGCTTTAGATTAAATAAAAGATTAAAACGAGACAATCTATAATAGAGCATATCTGCAACTAAAACTTCAAATGGTTAGGAATATATTTCAAAATGTTTGCCTTTATATTATTTTCAAGACAAGGGAACCCATAAACTATTCTTTTGGAAATTCCTGCAACAACCTATTTATATCTAACTTTTATGGTCCTGCTCATACATGTAAATATGAGTGCACAATTGCAAGTTTTAGGGTGTACCTGTTCTCCTGAATTCTGTTAGTCATTTTCAGAAATGGTTTCTTTTAAAAGCCGTACTATATTGTAATCTCTTTACCTGATTTGTTAAAATTGTTAAGACTGTTACTATGGTTTTCTTGGGGGATTATTAAAATAAATAGGTAACACAGTCAGATCAATGATGACTTTTTCTTCCTGCTATTTGTGTATTTCCCAAGACTCTGTAGAAGTTGGTCAGTTCTTAGTGAAATGGTGAAATAATGTGCACAGTCCTGTTAGGCTTGATTCAGAACTGCCTATCCCTCTTGGGACTGAAAACTTCAGTTTGAAAATTAAGTGAAAGTGAAAACCAGCATGAGATTCCTGAGTCATGATGATTTCACATGACTCCTGTGCCCTTTGTATATAGTCTACAAGTGCTCTGAAAACAGTTTGTTGCACTATCCGAGTTCTGTGTCCTTCTCCATGACCTTGGGTAAATGGGAGCTTACCCCTAAAATAGCAGGGAGAAGTTATTCACAATCTTTAGAAGCTCAGCTCAGCTTTGGATCAGATCTGATTTCAAACTTACAGATGACTGAAGTCAGGCCCTGAGGTCTATTGTCAAATCAACAGGTCTCCATGTAGGTGTTAGACTTACCCTGCTGGATTTAATTTGCAAGTTCTGAGGATATATAAGGGCTTGCCTATACATAGTCATGGGCAAAGCAATTGACTTCACGCGTAAGAGAGAAGTAGTGAAATATTCATTAAGGTGAAACAGAGATTTGACAAAATTAGTAGTAAATGCAACAGTATTTTACGAAATTCAGTGCCAGGGTGCTCTTGGTCGTTTACTGCACAGAGGACAGGGTCAGATAAGCTGTCAGGGAGACCCTCGCGTTGAGTCATGAGGTTCAGAAAGGACCCCCTTGCCCCCTTGCCTTCTAAACTTCTTCTCAGAGAGGAGTCTAGGTGCGGCTGGATCCAATCCTAGTCCCAGACTTGGTCAGTGGTTTGTGTCTAAGGGATTGTATATATGCAGTCAATCCTTTATATTACTTAGCTAAGATTTCAAAGTTTAGCATGCTGTTAGTCACTTATCAAGAATCTTTTGCAGCAAGAAATCTCTCAACCTCAAGGAGTAGCCATGAGAGGTGTTCCTGCCCAAGGGGAGATCCTGGTGTGCGGCCCACTGCCATACAAGAGAGCTCAAAGGGCTCTTGGGCTGTCCACTATTTATACAGTAAGATAATTGACCTATAGTCGTATTCTCAAGGGAAGAAAATATCTATGCCCCCACTCCAGACAGTGTTTTGCCTGTGTTGCCAACCATCCCCCAAAATTCAGGTACAACTTATCCCAATCCCCACTGAATGCCATGGCCGGAACAGGAGCCAGGGGCGGAGGGGGAAAGAAGGAGATGGACAGGGAGACCACACCGCCACAGGATCAAATCTGGTTCCAAACTTGCAGACGATTGAAGTCAGCTAAGATTTCAAAGTTTAGCATGATATTAGTCACTTATCAAGAATCTTTTGCAGCAAGAAATCTCTCAACCTCAAGGAGTAGCCCTGAGGTCTATTGTCAACTCAACAGGTCTCTATGTAGGTGTTAGACTTACCCTGCTGGATTTAATTTGCAAGTTCTGAGGATATATAAAGGCTTGCCTATATGTGTCTTGTGTACTATTCTTACAGATATCTGATCTGATTTTAATTCCTCGAACACTGCAGTGGACTCAAATACATGGTTTGGTTAGCGTTTTGCACAACTCAAAAAATCTAGATGCAAGAGTGCTGTTGTTGGTGTGAGGGAGATTTTCTTTCTTCCTTAATTTCTCATTGGTCATACAGAAAATATGGCCTGAGATTGTCTTCTCTCTCTGTTGTGATATTCTGCTGAGCATTATGGTTTTCCACAGTTGATGTCAGTGGGAACTGGTCCATGTTTAGAGCATGCAGAAGACACCTGCTGTGATGCACAGAACTTTCTTTGCACTGTGTTAAGTGACTGGATTAATTTTACAAGAAGGCTATCTGTTTTGGATCATGTTTAACGTTTGGTGTCTATAATTATCATAGGTAACACGCAATGTGATGACTGCAGTGTTGAGCTTGCCTCCAGGGGACATTTACAACCTTTCAGTGACTGCTTGTACTGAAAGAGGCAGCAATACTTCCCTGCCCCAGCTAGTGAAACTGGGTAAGAAATACTTGCTTGTAAATTATAAACTCACTCCTTCTCTCATTTGAGTAACTGTGTCAGCATATCCAGCATCTTCCTTGTTTCAGTATATGTGTGACCGCATTTATTTTGCAAAGCTGTGATTTACACCTCACCTTGCTGTGAAGACTGTCTCTTTCTCATATGTGAATATACTCTCCTAAAATAGTATTGTTCAAGAGGAGGAAGAGTGGCAGAATCTGACTGTAAGTGGCAGCAGAAGAATGAAGTAGCTTAATGCCTTGCTGAGACAACAACTCTGTATTTGTTTCCCTATAATACAAAGCAGAACCTTCCTTGGTTTTGACAAGCCAATTTCTGAGTCTACACTCTGCCACCTGATCTGGTTGCCTGTCTCTTCTCCTCTCTCCCTGGACATCTCCATAGTCTTCCAACAACAAAAATGTGCCTTTAAATACCAATCAGTGACAATGCTTTTTACAAAAACAATCAGATTCATGGCCGTGGAACTCAGCATCATTCTAAGAGAAATATGTGTAATCTACTCAAATAAATAAATAAATAAATAAGACTTAAGAACTTCATCCTTTAGGTAGGGCTCGTATTTATAACTTCCTGCCTGTCTTCCTTTACCTGTGAGGATGACTGGAGACTACACCATTATACCTTCAGAGATTTTGCTTCACTTTTGCACGCATGTAGAATTGTTGAGCACCGGGTACCTAAAACTGTGAAGTTTTGAAGTGTGCCTAACTGCTTTTACAGACATTAACTCCACTGTAAAGGTGGGTAAAGAAGAGCTAGTAATTTCAAACTGGATTGTCTTTCCTACATGCATAATAAACCTTTCCTGAGTGACAGTGAAAGAAGTGAACTTGGAGGACTCACTAACTTCTAATTAAATTAGAGCTCTTGAAGCAATCATTGTCTTTCCATCTGTTTCAATAGCTCTTACTCAAATCCCTTGAACAGTGCTGGAGCAAACAGCCATAAACATCTGAAGTTCTTCAGGGCTTTTCAGCAAAGGAGATATTTGAAAGCTGTAAACAAATCCCATGGATTTTCCTCTTCCCTATGAAAACAGCACTGTCCGCTGTTTTCCCCATGCCTTATATCTATATATGGTGTTACATGCTTGTAACAGTTCGGTCCCAGGACTGAGCAGGTGAATGCGTGAGGGTGAGTATATCCCACCAGTAGCATGATGCAAATATTTTAGGGGAGTATTTCAAAATATTATCTAGCTTTATTTTTCAGACAGGTCCAGAAGTGCCATGCATTATTCATGTACACCCTGCAGCTTAGTTGCATCTTCCTGTTGTTTGCTTATGGACAGGCAAGCTCTTATTGAACTGATAGAGTTATTTTGATCTTGCTGTTTCATTCACAACAAAGAGAAGGTGGAATGAATTCCATTTTGATCAATCAATTCTAGACTTCTGGGTGTGTCAGTTTTGTTGGTTGGTTTTGGGGTTTTTTTTGTGTGTTTTTTTTGTTATGCTGTTTGCACTTTGAATAGATGCTAGTAAGGATATTTTACCAGAGGCTTTCCTTCTCTCTGTTTCTGAGAGAGCAATGGGAGTTGTAATTAGCAGTAGTGGGAACTGATTCTAAGTGATAGACGACTCAGCACTTGGCAGTCACTTAAGAATTCCTGCCAAATGTTCTTCCCTCCATGATGTTTGCTTCATCCTGGCAGCTTTCCACTTGCAGAAAAATCAAGCCATTTGCTTGCAGGCAAAAGGAGGATTTGCTTGGGATGATGCCCAAATGCAAAACTCATATTTTAATTGAGGCCATTTTTTACCTGGAGTGACGAATGGAATGTGTTTCTGAATCCAAGAGCAGATATATGGGTATAATTAAGGGAGAGGGACGCTTTCCTATGTTGTTCTGGGACAACACGTGCACTGCAATCCCTGTGACACAGAAGAAGCCATGTGAATGTGCCTCAGTCCCTACCCTGCTCTCCTCAGTGCTGTCCCCAATGCCAATATAATCTTGGCAGCCTCCAACTCTTGAACACTGATCTGATTGTCTGAGGATCAGATACATCTCCAAAATGCCTATAACCACTTGAACAAGTCCTTTGTGCCAAGTTTTTTGAGGCGGATCTTACACATCATGTCCAGGCTCCCATGACAGCATCTCACAGAATGAGAATAAAAATTATTCGTGAAGGGAAAAAGTGAGAGCAAAATGCTGTTGTTCGTAGTACGTTACATGTAGTGTGTCAGGATTCTGGAATCAGGTTAGTGTTTGGGAATGACAGCTTTTATTAAACATCCATAGATTAGGAAATATGAAAACTCTGGAGAACAGCTTGGGAATGTACAAACCAAACTTTGTACTCTCTGAGGGCAAACCAAAGGGGCCCTGGATGCTCAGGCATTAAAAGTACCAGCTATGTGAGGTCTTCAGGAGGGAAATCAGGATCAAGCATTGGTTTTTAAATAATGTTGGGGGAAAAAGTCCATCTCATCTTAACACCATGCCTGGGCTGCTTGCTTTCCTCCCTGCTCCTCAAGGTTTCCCCTCCTGCCCTCCTGTGCTTTCCATATTCCAGGTTGGCTCAGGCGGGATTGCTGTGAGGGGTGGCCTCCACTGAAGGTCAGTTGGACCTTCTAGGGGCTGCTGATGCCCAAACATGGGGGTCAATGCACAGGGAGGTGGCCCTGGGGAGGACAGCCGAGGCCACCCCACACGAAGCCAGGGGTTCTGGGTGCAGTTCTTTAGCCATGTTTCCCAAGGGACCCCCAGTAGTCCTCCTGTCACAGGCTTGTCTCGTCCTTTACATGTAGGGGCACCAGAACCTTGTATGCACTGACCATGGCCAGTTCACCGAGCACAACTGCAGCAAAAATCAAAGCAATAAATTGAAGATCCCCAAAATCTGAACCTCTGCATTCAGTGATGAGGGAAAACTCCTGCAGTTAACTGAAATGATTGCAGACCCAATGGCCCTTAAGAGTAAGCCTAGGAAAGAAAAAAAAAAAAAAAGGAGGACTACAAGATTATTTTTTTTAACTGCTAAATAACTAAATATTTTCTCTTTTACAATTAAATGAACCTAGATGGCCTTCACTTCTGGGAAGCTGATTGCTTCTTTATTGTCTCCTGGGGCAGGCCCTGTGAATAAAAGCTTTCTTAGGCCCAATACATTGCTAACAGGTGGACAGCCATCTTCTCCAGAAAGAGATTCTGCTAACATTGTTCTATTAATAGAATACGCTGATCATCCTCAAACAAGGGCTCTGCTGAAAAGGGAAGTGAAGTAATTATCCAACTGTCCAAATAGAGAACAGTTTAAATAGAGAAGAAAAACCAAGACACTTCATCATCTTCCCATTTTATAGTGGTAGTTTATCATCATGAGAGGCAGGGCTTTACATTGGCAGGCTTTATCTGAAAGAAATGAAAGATAGAAGGGCATCAGGCATTGCTTTAATTATTGTTCAAGGCTTCCTCTTCTCAGTTGTCTGGAAACTTAAAGATAAGCTTAATAAAAGGAGATTTTTTCTTAACCAGAGCCAGCCCCTCCAAAATCACTGTTTGCTGTCAACAAGACTCAGACCTCCGTGACTCTGCTGTGGGTGGAAGAAGGAGTGGCTGATTTCTTTGAAGTCTACTGCCAGCAGGCTGGATCTGGTCAGGAAACAAAAGTTCAGGTATGTACCCTTAAGAGTAAGCCTAGGAAAGCTTCATCTCTGAAACTGAGACTGGGCCTTGCATCTTTCTGGTTTGTCGTCTGCTGCTTAGCATTTGTCTATGTGGCCCAATTGCATTTTATGCTGAGTATACAGGTTATATCATCAGATCAATGTGGTAAGGTGGTTCAGAATTAAACCTTTAAAAGCTGAACTACTAAAGTATTTCAAATACTAAAATATTTTGTTATTTTGAAATATTAAAATTGGTTTCTGTCTTATTGATGAGATTGTAGCTAGTTGCGCAGAAGCTATATACATCAAAAATGGTGTCAGTCTTTGGCTAGTCATGAAAGTTGCTCCAATATATGGTATAAAACCTAAAGGGTCATAAAATGGAGGAAATGTCAGTGGGCAGGAAGGGAAAAAGGGTCAGGTAGCTTAATATGGAATGGGAAAAATAGACATATTTATATGCCATGAGATCTTTTATGCAGCATTTAGTTATTTCTGGCTTACTTTATTCCTGGTTTTGAGAACTGTGAACTGAAGTTTAGTAAGACCTTTACTGCTCTTCAAAGAACACCTTTATGTTGCAAATGTAGCTGCTTCTTGTGGATTTTTGTTTCTTAAGGTATTTCCTTGGAGACCCACCTTCTCAGCCTCACAAATGCACTTCCCTTTCTCTCTGTCCAGTTATGAACTTATGCTCAGTGGCCACCTGAATACTTGAGTGTTTAGATTGGTAATGTTGTTCAGTGAAGAATAGAGCAGTAGTAGTTTTAATTCCTTGGCATTCAATGCTGTACAATATACAAGTCTTGCTTTGATGGTTAGACGATGATATAGTGAATCACTGTAATTACATGCCATGAAATGTCATTCTCTCATAAGGACTATCACACATAACGGGAAATAATCAGAAAAAAAAATGAAAACCAACACACTCAGACCACTGATTATCCAAAAAGAGACATATACACTCTTTAGTCCTATGGAAGACTAGTCTGAATTATTTAACATTCTTAAATTGAGAAAGGCACTGACTAAAGAAAAAAAAGTATGTTTAAATGCGCTTTAATCTTTTGCATAATTTGGATTCTACATCTAGATTTCTACTTTTTCACAGTGTTGTGAAAAGTTGTGAAGATTGTGAAGTCATTATCCACTTAGCAGAGATTCAAAATAATGATGTGATCAGGCAAGGAAGGTACCACAGGATTTGCAGCTTTAGTGCAGATCAGATATGTTTAAAGAATGTCAGGAGAAGACTGCCCCATTTGGCAGGAGCTTCAGTGGGTGTCTCGTTTATTGACATGAACATCTGGCAGTGGAAATGCACAGAGATTGTCAGCTCATTTCTCATTAGATTTGTCACTCTCTTTTCTGTCTTTATGGGGGAAAAAAAGGGGAAGGGCTCCTTTTTGAACTGCAGAAAGGGATGCTTTCCCATTAGACTGGTGAAGATCCTTTACTTGTGGTTTTCCATGTTAACTACATGAATATTTTTGTCCCTTTCCTCCATTTTTAAATCAGCAAAATGAAAACAACAGCTTTGCAGCTTTGAACATCTTGGGATTTGCTTGACTAATTTAAAATTCCCAGATGGCAAAACAGAAAGCATCCACCCAAGTCCAATTGCCAGACTGTGGCCCCTCCTTTCAGCTCATGGAATAAAAGTCCTCCCTTGCACTCATGTACGTATGATTTCATCTGTGCAATGTACCTCAGAATTGCACTGCAACAGGAACCCTTGCTAGGCTAGAAGGAGCCTGTGAACGACAACAGACCACTGCAAAAACCCAGTGCTTGGGACTTGCTACAGGGATTGCACTCCCCTTCTGGAGTGAGTTCATTCATAAACCTTCTCCTTGTTCCCTTTCTAAACCACTGGATCAGTGTCCCTATGTCCCTATTTTTGCATCTGCAGCCCACCCTTGGTTGTGCCACGGAGTACAGAAAAGCTTCTGGGGACCTTAAGGAGCTGTATCTTTAAGTCAATGCATGTGTTGTATTTGTTTTCCTTTGCCATATCAGCATTTATGAAACACAAAAGCACTTACCGGGGACCCAGTAATTAAAACATTGTATAAAGATACTATGTGAAGAGTTTCTACTACCTAGAAAAACTGAGGTGTGGGATACCTGATCATGGTTTTGCTGTAGCTTTGTTTCTCACCTTGGCTGTGTGAAAGGCTCACAGCTCTTCATGTCCATAGGAACTGCCTCAGAGGCAGAGATGGCACATATTCACAAAAGCATGTGAAGATCTTGGCCGCACTTTGAATAAAAATAACTTTCTTTCCCTCTCACCTGTATGGCTTAGTTACCAGAGCTTGTGAGCTCTGCCCACCTCTGGGGTTGTCCTGGAGTTTGCAGAGGTTTCACCCACAAGCATGTGTGTGACCAATCCCGTGAGGCATGTTCCTGCCCTCCCCAAGGGACACTGGGGCTCTCTGGAGTGCTCTGGGCTGTTGCTGCTGCTGTTTTCATCCCTGTTCCTCTCCCCTCTTCTGCCAGACTGCCAGGCTACCTGCCTGTTTTCAAGGGCAGGCCATGGTTACCTTCCCTGGGTTTCAAAGTGCTGTTTTCTTTCACCAAATCTGATTTTACCTGATCAAATGTATGGGTGCAGAGGGGAGAACAGATTTGTACCCTTGCATTTACAGGAAGGCAAACTCCTGTTTATTTTTCTCTATGTCTGCAGGAACCAGTCACTGTCTCTTCACACGTAGTGACCATTTCCAGCCTAACCCCTGCCACGTCCTACAACTGCAGCGTGACCACCTTCAGCCACAATAGCCCCAGCATCCCCACTTTCATTGCAGTTTCCACCATGGGTAAGCATCACTTCCCTGCTTTCTTCTTCCTCCTCCAGCTATAACATCTGTTTCTCCTTGCTTTCTAAAGCTGCATTCAGTAATGCTGGCCCCACGGGTTGTTTGTATCATGGAAAGGCTGACAGATGTGGATGGGATGGGGAAGCAGCACTAAAAAGGTCTTGGAAAAATCCCTGCTGAGGAGGTTGACTTGGAAAAATATAAACTGGAGGCTCAGTTCTCTACTGGGTTTTTAAAATCAGGCACCTAATTTCTTGTGTCAAGACTGAACATCAGGGGTACTGCTTGATGACAGTTATGGAGAAAAATGTCACCTCAGCCAAGCCCAAACAAGATGAAAATCACCTTTATCAGCTGCAAAGGCAAAAAGTAGCTTTCTGCTTTCAGTGAGGAAGTGGAAATAGAGTGAAAGAGAAGGAGAAGGGCCACTGCAGGATCTTGAACAGCCACACCCTGAAGGCATAGCTCCTGGTAGAGGCTCCCCAGGCATGTTGTGAAGCCTGGCTCCGTGCTGGCTCTGAATAAAGAGTATCAGTGTTGAATCACCCAGATCACTGGGAGTCTCCTTAGAATCTCCCCTTCAGATTGATCAATCCCATCTCTGCTCAGTTAGGGAGTTGTGTAACTGACTGGACTAGTCCTATACATCATACATCACTGCATGCTGGAGTTCAGTGTCTGATACTTAGCTGAAAAATATCCATGATTTTTAATCTGAAAAATGCTTCTTTAGACAGCTGTGAATGTGAAGTTATTCTGAACAAGTAGAGAGGGTTTCTTATATAATGAGCAGAACAAGATATCTGGTTTCACAGTAGTACAGTTGATAAGCGTGGAATATTGAAGAAAAATAAATCAACGTTTTGCTATAGACAGTAGATACCATCTCTTATTTAAAACAGAGATTTTTGTTAAGATTTATTTGCTGAAGTAATTAAATTGACTTCAACCAAGTATATTAAAGTATCAGCCTGTTACTTTGCTTTTTGGTCAGAAAAGGTATTGATTACTGTTAAAGAACAACTTCAGAGTTGAAATGTGCTTTGGAGACTGAAATGATGATGAATATCTGTATTTTATTTTTCCTTCACCCTTTTCTCTTGTGTTATGAATGTCGATTTAAAAGGAAAGAAAAAATCGAACACACCAATGATTAACAAAATGCCACAGTGAGGTAATTTCCCCACAGAAATTTTGTAAGAGCAATAACTGATCAAAACCTCCCATTATCTCTAGTGGTAGATTTTTTTCTCTCTGTAACACTCCAGGCTGAATGAGATCAGTTCAGAAAAATAGCACTAACAACATTCGGGGAAAAAACTATCAGCACTTCTGAATTGAGTAACAAGAGTCCTTGTTTGTATGTGCAGTCACTGAGATGAATCCCAATGTAGTGGTAATCTCCGTGTTAGCCATCCTAAGTATCCTTCTAATTGGACTGCTGCTGGTGACTCTTGTTGTACTCAGGAGAAAACATCTACAAATGGCCAGGTAAGTCTGGATTTATGCTAATTCCAAAAATTTCAGACAATAAACACATCATGGCAATAGTTGCAATTGAGGATGCTTGTGTGCATCTGTTATTCTGGAGATGATTGTGAATAGGATGACTTCAAAATAGTTGTCCTGATGCTGTCTAGGAATATCATGTCTTCTCCCTCTATCTACTTTCATTCTTGATCTGAGTTACAAGACTCAACCTTGGTCTCATTTTGAGCTTTGCAAGATTGTGTCCCTAAGAAGTGCAGTCTATTTTTACAAAAGAGTTGTATCAGGGACCTAAAAGATAATTAGGTTCTGAGGCAACTGGCTATGAGCGGCCAAATCCCCAGGGTAAGGGAGGACGCACTCAGGGCCCTGAGATTCTGTCTCCAGTGCTAGTCTTCCCACAAATCCTGGTCTTCCAGTCACCCACATTCTGCATCTATATGGGCTTCCTTTCTATGGGAACTGCAGCATGGGAAAGAGCATATGGGTTCACCCAGATCTTGCCTTTCTGCACAGCCAAATACACAGAGACCCACAAATCTACAAGGAACCTCAGGTCTTGCTGTTCATGTATAGTGTTAATGATCCCCATTTGTTCTACCATACAGATGACAGGGGAAATTACCTTGTAGGAGTAAACCTTTTTTACAGAACCTGCAGTTCCTTCAGCTGTCTGCACCAATGAGTTGTATCTGAATATTGAAGTTCAGTTTCATTTTCCTGTTGTTCTTATCTGTATCAGTTCACTTTAATGTTGGTTATGTTACAGCCTGAGTGAACTGTGGATGTTTCTCCAAACCCTCTGTATATGATTCATCTCCTCATTTTGGAAGGGTCAGGGAGTCTTCATCCTTTTATAACATATGTAATATATTTTATATTAATTTACTCTTCTGTGTTAAGAAAGGAAATGATTTAATGTAGAAAAAACCTTTTGTGAAGAATCTTGCACTTGGCAACCTAGCAGACACTAGATTTTATGTTCCATGCCTTGGCTGGGTATTCCATGCAACAGGTGACCACACACATTTTGCAGGCCAGCTCTTTCAGTGAACATTATGTGGTTCGGTCCTTTTACACGCAGCTGGCTCTGTGAAAATCCCAGCTAAATTAATTATCTTTCCTATCTAATTACTGTGCAGGCAACTCAAAGCTTTTTCTTTTTCTCTTCATCACTGCTTCTAGCTACAGAAGATAAAAACCCCAGAAGGAAATTAACAAAGTAAATCCAGTGAGAAGCTGCAAGCAATTGTTTGCTTAAATCAAGGAATCAAAAATAGTCAAGTCATTTCACCCTGTGTAGCTGAAAATAATGGACTTGTGATAAATTCACTGGAATGTTGTTCAGAAAATTCAGAGTTTTTTCAAAATTCTTTTGTGCATCTGAAATTACCATACTCCTGTCAAATAGAGGCAATTACACATTTTCTCTTTAGAGTAGGAACAGTGAATATTTAGTGTAGACAGAGAAACTATTTAGCGTGTGTACTGAGATCAGCAACTAGTCCTAGCGTCAGACTATAGAAAGCCCATATATGAACAGAATAGGTCTGTTTGAGATCTTTATTAGCAACCTCTCCTTTGTTTCACTCTTTTAAAGCATTATTAGGAAACATGATTTTAGGTGGTGTTGAAAATTTAGTGGGTTTGCAGGACTGTGTTAAGGGATTTCAGTTATGTTTATCATAGGTTATTTCAGACCTCATTAGAGATGTAAGTGCCCAGCACTTCTCCACAACTCTGAAAGTCCTCTATTAAAGCATCATCGTTAGGAGCACTGTGAATCCAAAAATGGTAACTTTGTCACCAATGGTCTTCCTGAAACAGGGAGTGCGGGGCTGGAACCTTTGTCAATTTTGCATCTTTAGAGAGAGATGGAAAGCTTCCTTATAACTGGTGAGTGTTTGAAGTAAAGCTTTTGATTATGTCTTTCCCCATCTCAGCTTTTTGGCAAATATGATCTTTAAATCTTAAGTGCTTATTTTTTATGTCATCACTGTCGCTGTTAAAGATAAAACTCCCATACCTGCTATTTTAGCGTTTTACTTCTTGAATGATGACTCAAGACTATGTATTTTGCCACCTGCTATTTTTAGTAGGGAATGATGTATATAAATGTCAACCAAGTTGCATAGGTGTGTTTGGGGAGGATTTTTTTGTCCTTAGAGACATATTTCTACCCAAGCGTAGAAACTTTTCTGTAAATCCATTAGCACTTCCATAGAGATATATTTACTTCCAGGAGTAAGCTTGCCCATAGATAATCAATTAGCAACTGTCTTCATACAGTACCATTTATTAATTTTTCCTTGCATTGCAAGACAAGGACAAGCCAACTCCGATATTTACTGTAACTTAATATTCAGTGCTGTTGAAATGACTAGAATAAAACCCCAAAACATATTCTTGCTAGTCTAGAAAACCACCTTACAAGAGTTGCAGGCACTATGGACTATAAGCCATCACTGAGACCATCAGTCAAAGAGAAGTGTTTGAACAAAGTCTTTAGGATTAGCTTTACCAGAAGCAAAAGGGCTCTGAGACCTACCTGACTAACACCAGTGCAGTCATTTTGATTTCTGTTTTGATAATCAGATGTATGCTAATGACTGACCCAAGGTTGAGTGTTTTGTCATTACCAATCTGTGCAAAAGACCTCAAGTCTTTCAAGGCAAGTCCAAACACAGATATTTAAAAGCATGCTGTCAGACCCCTAAAGCCCAATTCCAGTATTAGGAAGAAGAAAATACGAGCCTTGGCTTTACACCCATGGTCAACTTTGTTGGCAGCCGAGAAGTTGGAAGGAGGAGCTGGTGTTCAGGGAACTGCTTCCATGATCTCATAGGACACAGTCTGCCAGCAAGGACAGGATTAAATGGATTGACACTGCACCACAACAAGCCTTTTGCTAATAAGCATGCAAACTGAACTAACAAGCCCAGCAAATCTTGTCAATACCTCGCTGTGCTGCTAATTAACTGGATATTAAACAAGCTTCACTTGCTTGGTTTAGCTTTAATAGCAGCCAGCTGTATGCAGTGTAAACTAATCTCTCTTTCAGCTTCTCTTACTTGGACTATATTAATGGTAAAAAAGGCAGAAGATCAAACGCTCGTGTTAATTAAATGTCCAAGCTTGAATCAAATGATTAAACTAGCAACAGATGTTATTAAAACCATAAAAGACTTTTTATGGGAAGCAGAATTAATTAATAGGTTTGGATGTGAATGTGAAGGTTCTTGTTGTTTGATTCAGTATAAGTGTATGTATGTGTGTGTGTGTGTATATATATGTGCTTATATACATATATGTATACATATATAAATTATATTAGAAAAAGATAAATTGGGAAAAATATTCCTGCCTAATTTTTCCACACATTTTTGATAACTGAAGGTAGAGTGTCCTTATCTTATGACCCCAACTTCTCTGAGAGATAGCAAAAAATATCTTGTTTTGTGTGCCTCTGTTGTGTAATGTCAAGACCAGTTTCACTGTCCATCCAGGCAGCCAAATGGTAAATATGGCTCTAAAGACAGGAAGGATTAAGAAACCCATTTTGTTTGTGGTCATTCTAGATCTAGTATGGGAGATATGGGCACATCCACTGATTCCTGAGGAAAGCTCAGCTCAGCAGAGTTTTCAGGATTTGAGCAATCTCTGCATCTCTTTCTTTTAATGAAGTAAAATCGCTTGGTGCACCTGAGCAGTAGGTGAAAGAGTATACCATTCTGGCAAAACAATATTGCACTTATTGGCAATTATATGTTTTTCATATTTTGAATGAAATCAATTGGTTTAGATGTCAGAGTTCCTAATCTGTGAACCATGTAAGTAGGTCTGCACGCACATTAGCCTATGATTTGATAAAGTGCAGAAATGTCTCGTGATGATTTGATGGTGAAAGAAGACCCAGGTTTGAATAATTTTCTCTGTTTCTGGAGGCAAGAGGAAGCAAAATTCTCACTTGGACTTTCCCAAAGGAAAGAGGAGTATTCCAGCAACATCATCACTTCTCCTTTTTAAGCCTAATGAAAAACTCCCTGTGGCACCAGAGATGTGCTTGTGGAAAACCAAATTTCATGCTCAGTCCAATTCCACAGAAACCCTAACAGCAGATAAGGCCTATCACCCTGATGCTGCAACCATTATGGCATATGATTAACTAGAAAGGTCTGTCACTTCTGCCTGACCCACACAATCCCTACCAGCATCAGGAAAGGTCCCTTGCAGAAGCTGTGCTGCCCATTTTCTTTTCAGCGACAAATATCTTTGAAGCATGATGGAGTTCTTATTGCATGGGCAAAAGTTTTCCACCACTGGCTGGAAGATTAAGATTAAAGATTATTATGTTTGACCTGACTTGCTTATCAGGGAAAACACAGTATCTACTGACTTCGTAAGAGCCAAGAGTACCGAAAAAGGAAATTTCACTTTGTGGTTCCTCTTTAGAACAGCTGTAGAGGGATGGTATTGCTTTTAGAACAGCAAATTTCCTGATGGGGAAAAGCCACGCTGAAGGGTGTATTTGGCAAATAATCCTGCCACTAGGACAATTTTTGTTAAAGTTTCATGAGGTTTTCACATTTGCAAAGTACCTGCAGCCCACTCCCCCAATAGGTAGAAGTAGGCCTGAGTGGGTTTTCTGGATTAATGCATACCAGCAGAAACTGGTAAAGAGACTGCCAATACAGAAGTTTAGAATGACTTTGTACCCAGATTTCTTTTAGCCACAATGAAACCTACTGTAAATAGTTATCCGTAGAAACCACAGTTAGGAGAAGTTCAAATAATGTTTTGCTGAAGATCTAGGAGAGAATTTAGAGCACTTAGAAAATTGGACTCTGCAAAATGTTATATAAGGTGTTTTCAGAAATCTGACTTGATAGAGGGTATTAAGCAATATTAGAATTTATCTCTGATACAGATGTTCTGATGCCCACATAATCACTAACAGGATCAAACGTGGGAGGTTATCATAGTTGTACTCTGTACAAACAAACAATGTCTGTCCTGAAATATTTCAACACATCAGAAAATAGACTTAGCACCACCTATGTAATGGTCATAAACCTATGGATGAGATTTTCAAGACATTTTGCTCTCTGAAAATCCACCCGTTTATCAGTTAACATTGACTTAGAATATCAGGCCTGAATCAATACCATAAAACACATTTACTTTGATCCTAGAGAACTTTATGTTGGACAGCTGAAAATCCTGCATAGGGTGTCAGGTTGAGGAGTAAAATTCTGTGGATGCTAATAATATTCTTATGAAGTAAGAAAGAAGAAACCTTTATGGGTTTAACTGATTTTTAGAATTTGCTGATCTCCTGATTTCTGTTTGTCTTACTAACTCTCCTCACTTTTTCATCTCTATGTATGTTATTTATTAATGCTCACAGGCGTAGAAGTGTATTTGCTTTCCTAACTCTGCTACCCTCATGCCTTTGGACTGATTATCTTTTGGCATTTTATATTAATCCTTGGTAAGTGATTTACTTGTTTTTCCATATGCAATATGTAAACAATGTTAATTTCTAATACATGAAAAATGTGTGATACCTTTGTTTTCAAATGGGGCAAAGCTTTTGAAGATATATTTTTCTTGAACTAGACCGTGGATTGGAGAGGATGTGGGTATCAAAGTATTTGCTACCCTGCTTCATTTACTTTGTCTGGTTATGCTCCAACCCATTTTGGTATTTAAAAGCTAATCTTACAGTGGTCATCATAATACATCTCATTGCTCTTTGCAGTTTTTGCCACTTCATTATAAGTCCTGGCTTCTTCTGTCCCAGTTATTCATCTGTTCATTGCCTGGCGTTGCCTTCTGCTGCTGCTGCTTTTCTGCTGCTTTTTTCTGCTGCTGCTGCTAAAATTGCTTGAATGTTGCCCACCTGTTTGGTGTATAATGTCAAATACTGTAGTTTTTAAAGGTGTGGTGATGCTCTCCTAACATCAGTAAAAGTTTTGCTTTTGGAGACATCAGTTCACTGGGAATTGATAGAAATTAGCAGTCCCAAAGTGTAAAAATTGGGTCACTGTGTGTGCATCTCTGTCTGCGTGTGTGTATATTTAACAGTTTAGTCTGTAAATAATTTATAAAGACTTAGTGAATGACTGGTTGGGGTTTTTTTGAAAATACCTAACCAACAAAGCCACAGGGTCTATTTAGAACTCGAACTGTTTTACAAAGCATTCAGCAAATAATTATAATTGACTGTGATCTAAGAATGTTTAATTTATGTAAGAAAAGCAAGTTCCTGTTGGTCTCGAGTCCAAGGTATAGTGATTTACAAAAGTGTGGTACCAAAGTTAAGATTTACTTTTAACCAAACGTCTTCTCTGGTGTTACCATGCAGTACCAAAGCCCTGGCAGGCAGTCATTGACATCTTCAGCAGAGAGGTTTCTGTGGCATTTTCCTTGGGTCACACGGGGTCTGTAGAAAAAAAACATACAAATTTTCAGTGGCCAAGAAATGTGTGGATTTATGTAACTAAAGAAAGGTCCATTTCTTCTCCCACGGCGATAAAAACACATTCTTCACATCCATCCAGCTGAGGAGCGGATGGAAGTTTTCTGCATCTCTGCAAGCCTAGTATTCTACAGACATGTAACTTGGCTGAGGTAAACCCAGCTAACCATTGGAGTTGCACAGTGATGGGCGACAAGGCAAGCAGTTTATTATTGTGGAGGCCACACTGATCTCTCCTAACTCCCTAATGGTCAAGAAGCCCAAGGGAGCCACTGTCAACAGCACTGCTGCAAAAAATAGTCATCATCTTCTTTTGTCTTTTTACCCCTTTTTGTTTAATATACATTAATAGGCATTAATTCACCTTTCCAGATGTGTATCTTTCTCCAGAGGCTTCCTCTTCAATGAAGCTACCTGTTTTAGTCCAGATGACCAAATTTAGAGGAGCTGAAGTTGAATGAGATGAGATTAATCCCCCTCTTTGTATTTTAATCTATAGGGTAAATGGAAGAACAGATAAAACACCAGTTAGTGTTTCAAATGTCTTTATTTTTCACACAAGTAGGTTTAAAACATTTATGAACATTTAGAAAACAATTGCAATGCCAAGAAACAAAAGCCTCTTGAGACTATCAAAGCACAAGAAATTGTTGCTGAGAAATGGATGTCAATCATAGGTTTTCTTGCCTCTTGAAGTGTTCCTTGGAGAAGTGTACTTAGAAGCATTCCCATTATAAACAGTGCTGAGATATTTTTTCTTTTGAAGTGAATTCCAGTATGCCCAACATTAGAAGGCTTACCACAGACACAGGGGATAGAAATGTGCTGAATAATTTAGATAAATTAATTTTGAAATTTCTGTGGAAGAAATCTTTGAAGATGTAGAATGTATACTACTAGGGTATGTGTATGGAACACATGAATGTACAGATGCTATACAGATAGTATTTAAATAGATAGCATGGTTGGCTGAAGAGGTTTATAATATTTGTAAACTAAACCTCTGCAAAGTAAATCTCCACATTAGTGTAAATCTGGTATTGCTATAGGTCTTGTTAACTCTGCAGACAAAGCTCCACATGTAAATGGAAATATACCTTGACAAGATAACAAAATTACTATAGCTGCTCCAAAACCTGAACATTTTGTAAAATTTAATTTTGGAAATGAACAATTTTGTTTTTCAAATTTCACTTCTAAACTTAACTTCATAACTTAAACTTCTAACTGTTAAGTTTAGAAGTGAAAAATAAAAATATTCCACTCTTAAATATTTCTTTCTGTATTTTTACATTGTTTCAAAATGAAAAATCTTTCTCTTTAATTTACTGATTGAAGCTACGACAAAAGGTATCTAGAAATCATTTTACTATCATAATGAAGTTAAAAATCATATCAGTACAGTGTGATTAATGAACAAATATTGTTTAATGCCAAGGAAAAACAAATACGACACTACTAAAATGTCTTCCACGTAAGCAAGAAGATATTTGTGCTCTCTGGCTGGTTTAACAGAGGAAATCAGTGTTTTCAAACCTCTAGCCAAACTATTCCAGGGTGCTCACTTTCCACATTTAATCTGATTGATTGCTTAACTTTTCCGTGGCAACAACAGGATGAACACAGACACAGCTCAAAAAAAAAAAAAACAAACCAAACCCTACATGGTGTTATTTAGTG
Organism: Thinocorus orbignyianus; assembly: GCA_013400375.1. Taxonomy (NCBI): domain Eukaryota; kingdom Metazoa; phylum Chordata; class Aves; order Ciconiiformes; family Thinocoridae; genus Thinocorus; species Thinocorus orbignyianus. Next base: position 1,607,669 of record VXBW01005110.1, on the reverse strand, counting down.
TAGTGCAGTTCTTAAGTCCATTTCTTATGGGTTATACTGCTCAACACATTGATAAGCTTGCTCTCAACTGTCTTTAGTGAATTATCTCACTTATAAATCATGTGAAGACAATGTATTACATGAGTGGCATAATTATCTCTAGCTGTTAAAAATTAATTAAAATTATCTAAGGTTTAAGCTTGACTCCCACTGAAGTCAGTAGGATATTTCCCATTGTCTTGGTTGATCACCATAAGCAAGTTAGTTTATAAGCATAAGTGAAAAATAGCATCCAGGCCCTTTCCTTTTTCCTTCACTCTGACTTTTTTTTTTTGCATATTTGCAAATGGTGGTCTTCTCCCTTTGCCCAACAGATGCTTCTCATTCCTAGTTGCTCTCTGATGTTGGCATCCAGGCTCCCACTGGAGCCAGAGCTGAGCAGCCCAGGGACAACCGCGGTGCCCTGTTCTCTGCAACAGGCCATTTCTTTGCCAGGCTCAGGCTCTGTGGACTCAGCCCCAGACCTGAAGGCAATGGCACTGTCGCATCAGGATTTGTAGAGGACCCGTTGCTTGTGTTGAGTGCAGGTTTTCCCTTTCACAGGAAGGTTGTTCTCAGAGCCACAGACTGGGAAACACGTCCCATTGGTGTCAATGGAAATTTTACTCTCAGCTTAAAAATGTCCAAGGTATTATCACCAGTCTCATCCTGAGTATGATGGTGATCAGAAAATGTATGTTCTTAAATCCGTACTAACTTTGAACTAAGGATATACTATAATTTAATGAATGAAAA
>VXBW01005110.1:1495777-1603732 GCA_013400375.1 Thinocorus orbignyianus | reverse complement strand
ATATTTCCCATTGTCTTGGTTGATCACCATAAGCAAGTTAGTTTATAAGCATAAGTGAAAAATAGCATTCAGGCCCTTTCCTTTTTCCTTCACTCTGACTTTTTTTTTTTTGCATATTTGCAAATGGTGGTCTTCTCCCTTTGCCCAACAGATGCTTCTCATTCCTAGTTGCTCTCTGATGTTGGCATCCAGGCTCCCACTGGAGCCAGAGCTGAGCAGCCCAGGGACAACCGCGGTGCCCTGTTCTCTGCAACAGGCCATTTCTTTGCCAGGCTCAGGCTCTGTGGACTCAGCCCCAGACCTGAAGGCNTTTTTTTTTTTGCATATTTGCAAATGGTGGTCTTCTCCCTTTGCCCAACAGATGCTTCTCATTCCTAGTTGCTCTCTGATGTTGGCATCCAGGCTCCCACTGGAGCCAGAGCTGAGCAGCCCAGGGACAACCGCGGTGCCCTGTTCTCTGCAACAGGCCATTTCTTTGCCAGGCTCAGGCTCTGTGGACTCAGCCCCAGACCTGAAGGCAATGGCACTGTCGCATCAGGATTTGTAGAGGACCCGTTGCTTGTGTTGAGTGCAGGTTTTCCCTTTCACAGGAAGGTTGTTCTCAGAGCCACAGACTAGGAAACACGTCCCATTGGTGTCAATGGAAATTTTACTCTCAGCTTAAAAATGTCCAAGGTATTATCACCAGTCTCATCCTGAGTATGATGGTGATCAGAAAATGTATGTTCTTAAATCCGTACTAACTTTGAACTAAGGATATACTATAATTTAATGAATGAAAAACATTATTTATTTTTTTACAGGAGTAAAAATGGATTAAAGAAGAGAAAGCTAACCAAGTATGTAACTTCTTTAATATTTAAAGAAATAAAAAAATACATCACCTTAGACAAAATATGCATTAGGGGTACATGGTATGGTGATATTGCAGTTGGCAGATATAGAAAAGTTCTTGGTAAACACATCCTGAGAGAGATGTCTGAAGACAGAAAACAAACAATAATTGGATAAAAGCAATTCTTCTCAACAGATAAGTTGTGGTAAAACAGCTCCTTACTGATAGAAAATTAGTCATTGAGGAAAAGATCAATTATCCAACTTCGTGATTCCAACAGAGCTTATCCTTAGTTAAAAATGACAAACCGTGAAAAAACTGGGATGCATTTATTTCTAGTGTTATTCCTCTCTTGACGTGAGGCTCTCATTATGGTTGTTGCTAGAACATTGGATCATTAATGCTAACGGGTAAACAGGAGTAATTAAGTGGTGATAAGACAGGTTCCTTTGGGCATATTGCCTCAAAGCAAATGAAAAGATTACTGTGTACATGCTTCAGTAGCTTGTAAATTAGAGCATGATAATTAGGTGAGGGAAGCTGTTTACCTGTGTTTCGTTATTCAGAGCATTAGCCTAATTATTTCTCTGTTATGTTCAGAGGCTGTGCCTGTACTACTAACAGATAGACCCTCACCTGGTGAAAAAGTGTCTAGAATGATGGGAGTCTCTAAATTACAGCTGATTTGTACCTGCTGAAGCTCTGCATGGTTTTCTGTAGTTACATGCCACTTTTTTTCAGCCACCACCTCTCTCTGAGGAGAATTTGACCTCTAATGACAAATGTGTGTAATTCCCAGAGCCAGCAGAGAAAGCAGTCATTGCAATAGAATCCAAAATGCTGTTGTAAGGATATTTTTTTTGGGGGAGTGAGCCTTCTGAAAAGTCAAAAGCTGAATGTGAAATCCATTTTTCTGCATGAGCGAAGCTCGAATGAGTTTCAAAAGTGTCTCTACCAGATGTGAAAAAATCTGAAAGCATCATTTTACATGGCACAAGAGGCAACTTAAATGAAGCTGCAGCTGCCCTGCTGACAGAAGCACACTGATGGGATGGTACTGGATCACCTGTGCCTTGGGGATGTACCCAGCTACAAAAGCAGTTCAGGGACCAGGGAACTGTAGAAAGGGTGCATGGGCTGTTCCCGTCACATGAAACCAGTGGTTTCCCTCGGGCAGGGCAACTCCGAGTGCCCCAAACTAGGTTGGTTATTGTTGTCAGCAGCTGCAACACTGCCCTGCTCTCAGCCTCTATTTCTGGTGCCCTTACAGAACAGTACGGGTAATGACTAGTATGCCCAATATTTGGTGGCACTGAACTACAAGATTATTTTTTTTCCTCTTGATTGTTGCTTCCTAACATTAACAGTTGCAAATACATATTCATGACTTGATAGTATTCTAAAGGGAAAATAGAAACAAAATGTACTAAAAATTTGGGGGTTTTCTTCAGTCTGTGTGTTTTTCTTTTAAAGCCCTGTCCAGTTGGATGATTTTGAGGGATACATCAAGGATATGGCCAAAGATTCGGATTATAAATTTTCTCTGCAATTTGAGGTAAATCCGTGGGGAGTCTTTCCTCTCCTAGCTGCCATGCCTACATCAGCTTTTTCCAGATGTTGTTGTGATATGTTCTGTGTTGTTTAATGTGCACAGTTGCTAGGTAGATCAGCTTCACTTCCAGTTCTGCAGAATTCAAACGTGGACCTTGGTGTCATTAAAGACTGCATTGAGTATCGCATCACATTTGGTTCAAGATAATTGTCAGAAAAAAACACTTCCTCTAAGTTTAGAACACTTTGGTAGTCTGAATTGAAGTCAGGATTTTAAGGTCTTTATTTTGTTTATTTAATGCCCTTAATTTGAGGGAAGGCATTGGAATGAGAAAGTAACATCAAAAATCTCTTTAAGAGCAAGGAGGTCTCCCTCAGACCGGTTCAGGCACATTCTATTAATTGCCCAGAATTTGAAGTCAGTTTAGTAGTATAAAACTAAAAAGCTCCTATCCTAGAGCTAGTTCCTAGATGTTAAAACATGATAAAGGAGTGGGGATGACCGCTAGGGTGTTACCACTATTCTGGGTGGCTGACATGGGGAGCCACCTTCTGCCAGTGAAAAGTCCTCTGATGCATCATGTATTAGATGCAGCCACTGAAGATAATGACTAGAAATATCTACCAAGCATTCCCCAGTATCAAGTTTAAAAGCCACTTGAGGACTTGAAGAAAACCCTCTAAGTGGGGTGGATGACCACCACAGAAATAACTTATCAACCCCCTGGTTTGACACTATTTTGGCTAATTAAGTGCAAGTGGAGAGGAGCAGCCTGCAGGCACAGCTTTGGGTGGCAGCAGTGTTGTGGCAGCATCAGCGGGAGAGACCACATCATTGCTCTCTAGCTGTCTGGAGCCAAACTCTAAGGCATCAGATAAGGAAAGTCAGCGTAATCCTGTTGTCAGTTTATACAGTGATTTATGAACACTTTCCATCTGGTACCTGCCACAAGTAATCACTTCACAAAGCATTATTTTTTGAGTGTTTGAGTTTGACCTTGGCATTTTTCTTTCTGTTACCCCAGGAGCTAAAACTGATTGGGCTTGACATACCCCATTTTGCTGCTGATCTACCCATGAATCGCTGTAAAAATCGCTACACAAATATCCTGCCATGTAAGTACAGTACATACAGGCTCCTGCTTAAGTCCCTTGAGAGGGAAAGAAGAGCTTTATTAAAAGAACTGGAGAATCAGGGCGGATTTTCTGACTGATAAAGGCCTTTTTAAAAAAGCTGCCCTTAGAGAGAACCAGGCAGTAGATGTTTTTTGTTATCTTTGAAAAGACATAGCTTTCTGGGGATGTTTATCAGGACTGGAGTTTGGAGGTGAGAAATACAAGGTTGTTTCTACTACTGAATAGCGTTCCTGCATTTTTCTTGCAATTTTAATGAAACCTAAGGGAGCCCAAAGGGCTGGCAGCGAGAGGGTGTATTTCACAGAACAGTAATGATGGTACATCCGTGTAGTGTTTACTGAAGCAGGTATTGCTCTCTCTTGGTAAATAGGAGCATTCTCTGGGGATTTTATAAAATATTTTTCAAGTTTTGTATAAGAATCCTTTTAATTATGACTAGTCAGAGTAAAGTACTGTGTTCAGGAGCAGTTCAATCACTTTTTTGTTTACTTTTGCAGATGACTTTAGTCGTGTCCGGTTGGTTTCAATGAACGAAGAAGAGGGATCTGACTACATTAATGCCAATTATATTCCTGTGAGTACAGAGACTCTGCACAGCAGTCAGAGCATGTCACCTGCAAATAGCATAAGATCTTCTGGAGGCTCAGTCATGTTCTCAGCATCTCCTTCAGCTTTCAGTATCTTGCCTGCAGGGAACNGTTTCTACAACACACAGAGAAAGGATTAAGACAGACACTTTACAGCTGACAAAATACGCACAGTCCAGATGGTGCGTGGAGGGAGCTTCTGCTTTCTGCTTCATATCTGGTGCTCCCAGTGTGCCTCCCTCTGCCTGGCATAGAGCAGCCATTTACCAGGGAGTAGCACCCAGTGTTTTAGGATAATTAAAGCATACACAGAGCTGTATTCAGACAGTTTGACACTGGGGGTGGGCTAAAACCCATATCAACTTTTTCCACTCTCACCTGAGCTTGTGCAGTCACATAGGCTTGTCACTGCTGCTACCGCAAAGGTTAACCACTCTGTTGTCCCCCTCCTTGCTGTGACTCAGTGTAAGCTCTTAGAGCAATGTCCACTGAGTCATTTCTCATGGAAAGGAGGCAGGACACCACAGCATCCATTTAGAAAAAGACATTTCACTTGGGGTCCATAGACAGATGAGCATTTCTGTACCCTTTCCGCAAACAGAAGGCAGAGTGGGCCCCGGCTGTGCTGGAGAGACCTGAGTCAGCCTTATGGAAAAGGGAGGTGCCCTCAGACGAATTGACGAAACCACTTTGTCATTGTGGCATGTACTGCTGAGCACGTTGCCTGTACTTAGTTTCTGTGTGTCAAGAGCATGACCCTAAAAAACTCAAGCTGCAAGTGCCTGAGCTCATGGTGAATCAAGAAAGAAAAATGTTTCAGTGTTTAAAGCCATCATTCACAACTCAGGAAACTTCTATGACATGGGATTATGGATAATAGGATTTTATATAACAGTCCTTTTCGGATTGCTTGGTTCTGCTTTTTATAGTTTACATCACTTTAGTTCTACTTACAGCATAATGCTGACCATAGAAACTGGGACAGGCACACCATCTTAATGCTTGGCTTTTTCTGATGGGGTGATTCTCCCCCTCTGCCCTATGCTTGTGAGACCCTATCTGAGGTACTGTGTCCACCTCTGGAGTCCTCGGCATAGAAGGGACATGGACCTGTTGGAACAGGTCCAGTGGAGGGCCACAAAGATGATCAGAGGGCTGGAGCACCTCTCCTGTGAAGACAGGCTGAGAGAGCTGGGGCTGCAGCCTGGAGAAGAGAAGGTTTCAGGGAGACCTTCTAGCAGCCTTCCAGTATCTGAAGGGAGCTACAGGAGAGCTGGAGAGGGACTCTTTGTCGGGGAGTGTAGTGACAGGACAAGAGGTAATGGTTTTGAATTGGAAGAGGGGAGATTTAGATTGGATATTAGGAAGAAATTGTTTCCTGTGAGGGTGGTGAGGCACTGGAACAAGTTGTCCTGAGAAGCTCTGGATGCCCCATGTTGAAGGCCAGACTGGATGGGGCTTGGAGCAACCTGGTGTAGTGGAAGGTGTCCCTGCCCATGGCAGGGGGGTTGAAACTCAATGATCTTTAAGGTCCCTTCCAACTCTAACCATTCTATGATTCTCCGCTGAGTAACTCTGTCCAAACACAGATACTAGTGGTGATTGGTGTCTCTGTGTTAATTGACCTGACGCTTAGGTCATAGATAGCCCATGCAGACAAACAAACAGCAAATTCTGTCGTGCAAAAACTCAGATTGAGCTGACTTCTGGAAATGTCTAGAGGAAACCATTTGAGTAAAGTGCCCGCAGATCACGAATATTTTTGCAATCCACATACTGTGGTGGCACAGAAATTGTCCAATTTACATGGGATCATGCTGTGTGTTGGATGTATCTGCTGCTTTTATTAGGAATATCAAATAGTTTTCCAAATGTGGTTTTGATGATGCAGTCTCAGCAAATATGGTTATAACAGATGCCAAAATGACCATTCTGTGGCTCTTTTTTATTATAGTCTTTACAACAGGCTTTGGTTTTGGAGAGTGGGGGATCTTTCCAACTGAAAGCATGCAGATAGAGATAGCAGAAGGGAATATATGGGTATAAAACGTCTGAGTTTCAAGAAAACATAGAAATGATAAACTATTATGGGTGATGACTCAGCATGTTCTCTCTTATTTTAAGCAGAATTCTAATTAATATTTTACTAACTTAAGTCCTTGTGACATAAACACATGCACGTAATCCTGCTTGTCGCTACCTTCCATTTACATCAGTGACTGAAAATCACCACAGGTAGCACTTGGGGTGATTAGGCAAAGCATCTATAATTGTTTTTGTGTCTGTAACTAAACAAACCCTTAGATTATGAAATCTGGAAGAAGCTGGAACTTTGATTTAGTATTCTCATAACTTGCTTTTTTAATGGTGCTTTCCCTGTTCTCGGGGCATAGGATTTGTATAATAACAGATTCGTCTTCTGTCTTCCGTTCTAGATCACTTATACTTTTGGAACATCGAAATTTGATGAAAATTGTAGTCTCAAAATAAATACCAAAAAAATCATAAAGTACTTTCCTTATATTAGAAATCACTTTAAAAAGTACAAAACGAACTTGAGCAAGCTAAAAAACATGTATGCCAGAGAAAATATGTGTTCTAAAGCATTAATCTTGTCGGTAAGCAGTATCTGTCTCTTTGTTTCTTAGGGTTATAATTCACCCCAGGAATACATTGCAACCCAAGGACCATTGCCAGAAACTAGGAATGATTTTTGGAAGATGGTTCTCCAGCAAAAATCTCAAATTATTGTTATGCTCACTCAGTGTAATGAGAAAAGAAGGGTATGTAACAAAATCTTGCACATAGTATAAAAGAAACTACTCTGATAACATGTTTATTTTCTGGTGGGTGAATTTGCTTGTATTGTGTTCTGATTATGAGGCAGCATCGTAATCAGAACAGGAACGACACTTCCTCCACTCACGGCAGGCATTTCAGGATGGTTTAGGGGCTGGAGCATCTTTCATATGGGGACAGTCTGAGGGAGCTGGGACTCTCTAGCCTCAAAAAGAGAAGGCTCAGGTGTATCTTGTCACTGTGTATAAAGACCTGATGGGAGGTAACGGTGACAAGGGACCCCTCAGTGGTGCCCAGTGACAGGAAAAGAGGCAATGGGCACAAATTAAAACACATTAAATTCCATCTGAACATCAGGAAACACTTTCTTAATGTTTGAGCACTGGCACAGGTTACCCAGTGGCTGTGGAGTCTCCATCCTTGGAGATATTCAAAAGCATGGTTCTGTACAGATTGCTCCAGGTGGCCCTGCTTGAGCAGGGAGATTGGAACAGATGACCTCCAGAGGTCCCTTCCAGCCTCAACCATTCTGTGATTTTTAAGTCTAAATAATAATAATAAAATACAAGTGTTATGCTTCACATTTTTCTTGATATATTTGGAATATTTTTTTAATGTGTATATTCTTGCTCCCATGTTTTTAGACATATTCTTTTAGAAAAACTAACAATCTACAAAACACTATTTATTTCTATTCTCTGCTATGCTAATGTTACCCTTCAGACCACCGATGTACAGTTCATGTCCATATTTACGCAAGTAGGAACAATCAGGCTGAACTTCATTGCAAGATATATTGCCTCTTATTGCAGTATTAAGTAAATAGTAGGGTATAGATTTCTAAAACTGAGTTTCACAATACTTTTGATTGTGCTTTTTTATATAGGCATATATATATGTTTATGTAAATGCAATATGTATGTTTTTATTTCCCTTTCAGGTGAAATGTGATCATTACTGGCCTTTTACAGAAGATCCTGTTGCATATGGGGACATCACAGTGGAGATGATGTCAGAGGAGGAACACACAGATTGGGTTTATAGGAATTTCCGAATTAGTTATGTAAGTGAAACGTTTCATGTGTCCCTGCTAAAAGGGTGGGAATAATTTCAGTCCAGCATTTTCTTTAACTTTTGTCCCTTTCTGGCATTCAGTGGAAAACATCCAAGAGAGAAACTGATGGCTTTACCCTCACTCCGCACAGGCAAATGGCTAAGTTGCAAAACTTTCCCCTAAAATTGTTTTCTCTGTGAATTTCTCTTTCTTTAAGCAAGGCTTAAATAAAAGTAGCACCAGAGCTCTGGACATTCCTATAGTGCCGATAATTAGTGACAACAAATGTGTGAATTCTGTTCTTTATCTCAGGCATATCTTCTTGCTATATGCTATTCAAAACTTGGAAATACCAATGTAGAAATTGAAAGTATTTTTTCAAAAGAGCAATTCTGCAATATTCATACATTCCTATAAAGTACTGAGGTGTGCTTGAGATCGTACAATTTCCAAATGAAATCTGTTTACATTTTTAAGCATTCCTTTCCAGCTTTGTTTTCTGCACCAGCTCATGAAGGAGAGGTTAGGGATATGGAGGGGGATGTGAAAAATGCTGGGCACTGGCATGTCAGCACTGGCCCAGGACCTTAGTCCTACCCAGCTGTGCCTCACTGCGTTACAAAGTGCACACAGGCTGCAGGCTAGGAGTTAAAATCCATAAACCACGATGTGTTGGGCTGTTGGCATCCATGGAAAATAATGAGCCTACAGTTTGCAATTCAGGTAAACTGTCCTTTACCAAATGCCAGGCAGCTAATTCAGGGTCTTTTGTACTGATCTCTTTTTTTAGTAGCCTTTGCCTATGAATCTGTTGTTGCCTGTGACTGGAGAGGTTACTGAAGCAGTCTTATTTAGCCTGATCCAGAATGACAAAACTAAAAGCATTGCTTGCCATGGTTTTTGGTCATTACCACCCCCCATCCCCATTTTTTATTTCCTTTAAGTCTCAAAGACTAAACTAATTCTGTTGAGGATCTCTCTTCACCTAAAACCACTAGAGTTTTTACCATTATGTACCTTTTTAAATAGTAACGGATATTTTTCTACATATTTCTTTTGCCCTGTAATGATATTTTCTTCCCTTTTGGTGCTTGTTTTTTACCTCTAAATTTGAAAAGCAAAAAGTCTCAAGAGTCCAGTCTTGATTGTTTGCCAACAGTTTTGTTCTTTATCTGTGGCAAAACAACAAAAGAAGAGGGAATGGAATAGAAAGAGGAAGAAAGCTTAAACTTGAAAAATGCAACAATTCTTGATTTAAAAGCAAAATCAAATCAAGCTACCACAAGGGCAAAAACAAACCCCAAACTGAGAAACATGAGTCCATGCCTTTTTGATAGTGGTGGGCTGATACTCCTTCCCTCCTTTTTAATCAAATAGCATGTACATTCTTTGCCTTATTTTTTTCTCCCTTTTTTTTTTTGGCTGACTTTCCTTTCATAGGTTGTACTTGAGGGGAAAGAAAAAAAGCTAACCACAAAATGACAAAAACCCCCTTGGTCTGACTGAGTGTGACTGCACTGTTAAAACTTCTGTGAACATGCTGCTGTTCTGCTTTCCCCACTAGGCTGATGAGGTGCAAGACGTGATGCATTTTAACTACACTGCCTGGCCAGATCACGGTGTCCCCACAACCAATGCTGCAGAAAGCATCCTCCAGTTTGTACAGATGGTCAGGCAAAAATCAGCGAAGAGTAAAGGCCCCATGATCATACACTGCAGGTAAATGCTTTGAGGAAGTTAACTAAAGGGTATAATTTGTTACATAGGTTGGGAAACAGATGGAAGGAGAGATTTTGGGGTTCTGCCCACCTGTTAGCTGGAGAACATTATCTTTGGTGTTAAGGGCAAAGGATTAGTGTCCCCTCTTTGACTACAGGGAGGCTGGAATTTCAGCCTGTAGCCATGGACATGAATCATAGAATGGTTAGAGTTGGAAGGGACATTAAAGATCATTGAGTTCCAACCCCCCTGCAATGGGCAGGGACACCTCCTGCTAGAGCAGGTTGCTCAAAGTCCCTTCCAGCCTGGCCTCCCTGGAGTAGAGTCAGTTCTTCGGATGTTATAAACAAATGGCTTCAGGAGGCACCACAGGTGACCCTGATTTACACTGGCTCAGAGCCTGCCCCTGCTCTGTTGTTTCCACACCTTGATACAGATGGTGTGGTCCCACCAGCAGCCTGCCACAGTGTACTCCTCCCCTGCAGGAATGTGTCTCTGCACAGATCCTCCTCCTCTGGTCGCTTGGTGTTTAGTACATTCAGGAGGTGACATGAAGAGCGCTATCCTGTGTTAGTAGTTATACCAGTATTCCATAACAGTGAGACCAGTTTTTCCTATTTGGGGGAGGAATGTTGTTTTATGTACTAGCAGATTTATCTCTTGTGCATCATCTGGCCTTTTGTTAAGATGCTCACTTCCTTGGCCTCTCTGGGGGCAGCTACCATGTTAGTGATGGTATCATACCAGATTGATGCCTGATGCAGTTCTCCCAACTGACTTCAAACCTCTTTGTGGCCCTTAGCATAACAGCTGCTTGCAACAGATTTCTCAGAAATGTGTGAATAGATGGGTTTGCAGTGGAGGAATACGTGTGCGTTATGGTTACACACTCCTAAGAGAAGTCAAGGCTTGATGAGGTTAACCTCAGGCAATCCTGTATCATCCACCCTAGAGGCAGCAGTTACGTTGCTGCATGATGCGTCAGCACCCTTCAGCGCTGTCGTTCCTGGTGCTGATGTGATGGTCAGCACTTGACCCTCTCTTGCCACCACACACTTTCTAGACCTCCTTCCCAGAAAACAGTCTTTTATAGCAATATCATTGCCAGTTTCCAGGTAAGACACTTAGTGTTCTACTGCAATGCAGAACAACAACAGCATTTGTAAAAGCAGCAAATGGTGCAACCCACCCCTGTAACTTACTGGAGAAATTCATAAGGGATATTGTTCTGGGAGTCCTAATATCAAGAAAGGTGCTAGTAAGCCAGAGAAGAGATTTATATGTAGTGTTGCAAAAGCAAGACCCTTATATAGCACTTAATTTTTCTGGGAAGGAATGGAAATGAGTATCAGAGAGCTGGATAACAACTGTAGTATTTTCTTTTTTAATTAGGTTGCTTCTAGCAGCAGAGAGATATTTTCAGATAGTATTTTTAGAGTATACCGTACATCTTAGACCACACGGATTAAAGTAGCAATGCTATGGAATTAATGGAAGGAGGGAGGAAAGAATGTATTGATCAATTTCCTCAGCAATTGTTCTCAAATGTTAAAGGCGGCACGAAGTATATCTATCAATAAATGTGTCTGTCAAATAAATAGATCTGAAGTTCTGTTATATTAATCTAATTTTATATATTGACACTATTGTTAAATACAATTAAAAAACCCCAAACCTGTTTCATGACGGTTATGATAAGTTGTGTTAAGATGAACCGTTAAACTTTAGTGCAAATACTTTCAAGGCTTTCCTGAAAAATACAAGACAGCAGGAAGAACTTTGGCTAAAACACACACTTCTGTCCTTAGTAGAAGTTACGGTGTTGGGACACTATATGAAACTATAAAACCTCTAAAACCACACTCGTAATGGAACCAGACTTGAACTTTACATGTGAAATTACTATGCAAAGAATCGTATATGTGTAAGAATCTCTAAACCAAAGCAGCGTGTCTTTTTTCTAGTCACTAAGCTTCCCTTTGGCGGGATGAAAATTTGTCAACTGAGTGGGTGCTGACTATTTCTGTCTTGTGCGCCCAAGGCGGAAATTCTGGAGTGTAGACTCTTCTGGGTGGTTTGTCCTTTGAGGATGAACTGTGGGAGTGTGGTGCTTTTGTAAAGCTGAGAGCTTTGCAGTGTGGAGAACTGTGCAGGTTCAACCCCAGCTGGCTCTGGGCAACCATCACTGCCGAGCAGGTCTCTGCGGTTACAGCTACAGACTCTGTAGTTAGAGATGTTCCATGAAATCTTTGAGGCGAGCAGTGAAAATAGGAAGAACAGAAAGCTGAGGGTGGATGAGGGTGTGCCTGTACACTCTTCGTGGGTGAGCACGAAGAGGAAGGTGAAGTGGTTGCAAAGCCGTCCACTCCATACTTTCTGCCTAAACAATGGATGGAAGAGTTGCATGGCATTAAATGCTACAGATTAACCAGCCTGTCTGACCTCGGATTAGCTATATCTGATTATCGCAGCTGCAGGACGCCTGCTTTTTTGCAGTACCACTGATTTTTCTCTATGCCTCCATCAGATAAGGCTGAAATGAGACGTGTTTCTGTCTGTGTTGCAGTGCTGGAGTGGGACGAACGGGGACCTTCATAGCACTGGATCGGCTCTTACAACACATCCGTGATCACGAGTTCGTAGATATATTGGGCCTGGTGTCTGACATGCGGTCCTACAGAATGTCCATGGTGCAGACAGAGGTAAGATCTGTTCACTTCAGCATTGTGGGTGTATCATCAGATCTATTTCATACCTCTCTGTAGTGTGTTTACATTCAATGACTGCTGTTCTGTTCCTGAACGCTTGACAAAATAGTTATAAATAGATACAATTAAGTTTTCATCTTCATTGTAATATTGTCACGTTATAGATCTGCTGCATAAGAGGATCTGATAATATATCAATCTGACTGATGTCTTCCAGAGGGGATGTGTTATTCTCACCTTCTGTGAAATTAATATGCAAAAAATGCATTAGAAGAGATTAACATATGAGATTTTCAAACCATTTTGAAAAGAATTGGGCTTGCTGAGGGGATTAATGGCTCATGAAATGATATCAGTATTGGACAGCCATTCACGCTTGTTCAAGAGGGTATCATCTAGCCAAGCAAAGGAACTCACACAATGGTGGTACAAGTAACAAGCAAAACAGACAAAAGGATTATGAATCTGCCAGACACTGTGTTTGCCCCTCTCCCTGCTCAAATAACTACCAGGTATTTCTTTTTCCATTTTTAAGGCAAATGTCAGGAGAATAGTCATATTGTCAGGACACATGATGGGAAAAATTGCCAAGTCTTTTTCCAAAGCAGAAGCTTTTATGCATCTGAAACCTTCCCAGTTCCTGTACTAACGAGGGGGAAAATTTCTGCCTGTTGTACTCTTCACTGCTTAGACACAGTATAAGCTGGCAACCTCCATATGGTTGGAATTGTCACCATCACTGTTTGCAGGCAGGTGTGGCAGGTAATCTGTTGCCAAGGATTGTTGAATCCAGAGCAAAGTAAAGATGATTTAGCAGGGAGGGGAGAGGAGAGGAGGAGAAAAACCTGCAGTAACGACAACTAGCATCTGGAAATCAAAAAGGGTCATTATTCACAGACTATTCTGGATCATTCCTGTCAAACTACCACTTTTCATCACAATTTATTATATTAATCCAAAGGTAGATATTTATGTAAAAAACAGAGAAATGATGGTTACGTTACAACTCCAGAGGTGATGTGATTATTTTATTATATTTTTTTTTAAATATACAGATTACCTGCCTGGAGCTGATGTCAAGTGTTGGGCTTTGGCGATCGCTGAGCTCCTGCAGCTCTAAGGAGTGGCCAACTCTGAGGTCACTAGGTGGCACTGGCACTCAGGCGCAGGGGCCACCGAAAAGGCTTCCCTTACAAAACCTGAAACAGCACAGAGCTCACCTGGTTTCACTGTGCCTCGTACACTGGAAACCTAGCAGTGTCTCGCTGAGCAGTTTAAAAAAAACCAAATGGTACAGGTCCAAAAAGGGGGTTAGTTTGGAGAGTACCAGTCCCTCCCAAAGAGGGACTCATTGTCAGGAAGTGTAGGGATAGGACAAGGGGTAACAGTTTTAAGTCGGAAGAGGGGAGACTTAGATTGGACATTAAGAAAAAATTCTTTCCTGTGAGAGTGGTGAGAAACTGAAACAGGTTGTCCCAAGAAGTTGTGGATGCCCCATCACTGGAAGCGTTGAAGACCAGGCTGGATGGGGCTTTGAACACCCTGGTCTAGTGGACCTGCCCATGTCAGGGGGGTTGGAACTTGATGATCTTTAAGGTCCCTTCCGACTCTAACCATTCTACGAAATTAGTGGGTGTGAGGAAATCTAGGTATTTCTGTGGTCTGAAACATACTTCAAACACCTATTGATATCTCCTGGCATCAGTAGACTATTGGGGATAGGGGCTGAAATCCAGACACAGATTTTGGGACAGTTGGTTTTGCTTGAGGTCCATTTGCTCCCTGGGCGTTGTGCACATAAAACTTAGCGTCCTTACACATTCATCAGTGTTTGCCTTCTCTCTCTTTGAAATCTACAAGTTACCAAACTGAATTACAGGGTTTAATCTGTATGATGATACTGATTAGAGAAGTCAGTCCATAACCAAACCCAAAGATAACCACAGTCTTGTTGCACAAAAACCTGCCCATAAATATAATGATGCATGTGCTTGATCTGACTTACTTGCCTAGAGGTTGATAACTTCCCACATAATTAACAGCTTTGTGAACAAAATCAGTTTTCAACTTTATATTGGTAAAGAAGTCAAGCACGGAGGAACATGAAGTTCACTAAAATATTTCAGGTGCATATGTGGCATTGATGCAATTTGTCACACATAAAGTATTTGGGTAACTTTCTAGGAATTCATTCATTTTCAGGCAATATAAAGTAGACACATTTTAACTAAGATCTGACTGAACTAGTCTATTCTGTTCTTTTCTGTCCTGTCCTCTCATCATTGTTCAGATTATTAATAAGTGAGTATGATGCTGAGGCATCCCAGGTGGATTTTGTGTTTCACCAGCTGCTCTCTGTAACAATCGCAGACTATTATTTTGGGAGCTGACAACTCACTGTATGCTGTGAGAGGCTGAGGAGGGGGAGACAAAGAAGCTGTGCAGGCGGTTACTGTGAACTTACCAAACTGTCTCACTGTTTGGGTTTTTGTCATGCTTCCTCATGTGCAAAAATGCCCACTCATTTGGTCTTTTCTTGCAGGAACAATACATTTTTATTCACCAGTGTGTGCAACTGATGTGGCAAAAGAAGAAGCAGCAGTTCTGCATCAGCGATGTCATATATGAGAATGTCAGCAAGTCCTAGTTCAGAGTCACAGGCGGTAAGTCAGGCATGTGGGCCCTCAGCCTTGCATCCTGGGTGCTTGGTGGCAACCAGTATCACGGGTGGTTGTTCCAGGAGCTTTGGTGGGGGTTTGGAGCTTTCTGGGCCTCATACGCCTCTGGCTGAGGGAAGTGCATGGAAAAATCTCTCCAGCAAACCATTTGCTGCTAAGACTTCTTTCAAAGCTTAAAGAAGGGCAGGACTTTAATATCTTCAGTCATTCTCAAGTCACTTGCCAACTGCCAGGTTACTAAGCCCAGCAAATGTTTGAGGATGCTCTGCCAACACTGCTGCTGTGGCAACAGAGCCTACTGGAGAGTGAAATGGTAACCATGAAGTTCTCTCATGAAACACCAGGGAATTTTTTTCATTAATCTAGAATCAAGGAACAGGAGGGGTCTCAAACTGGTACCACCATTAGCACAAGTGAAACAACCATCTTGCCTTTCTGTTGAGCCCCAAGTGCAGCTCAGCTGCAGATTAAAACTCATGACTCTGACCTACCACATGATGTGCTGGTGGGGACAAGTTGTGAAGGTACACGTCACTGCTCTTTAAACTGATGAGCTTTCGTTAAGTGGCAGTAAAAACCCAGCCATAATCTTAATATTTCATTTTGGGTGAAGCAGGAAGCTACAGACTTTCAATACAAACTGCTCTCACATGATCGGTGGAGCGTGGGCGGTGGGCACCAACACCAGCCATCTCTGCTGTGTGTTTGTGGTGTTGCACATGTACCTTTGGTAGCCTCTGCCTACATCGTTCCCCTGCCCATCAAATGAACCCCAATTAGCATCACTTTTTCTAATGTTGAGGCAGTTTAGCATCTAGGTTGAGCCCCAAAGCCCAGCTGCTTGTACTTGTGGGCAGCGGTGCCAATGTGTATGGAGGGCTGTTAAAAATAAATGCCAAGAACTGGATTTACTTTCTTTTTTTAATTTCTAAAGCATTCTGTTTATTCGGTTCCAGGTGAGACCATGAAGCACACCCATCTTCCCTTGCTTCTGATTTTTTTCCTTTTGATGGTTTGAACGGCCGGTTGTTCTGCCGGGAGAGACCGCTGCTTTGCAGTACATGGACAATGAAAGAAACTTTAACTTTCCGAAGCACTGGGGAGACAAAGCCTTAACGAGCCTGCGGTGTCTTTTGAACTGTTTCATTTCTGGACATTTTTTTAAAATACTGGACCAAATTCAACTAAGCAACATGAAGGAAAAGACGCTATATGTGCATAAAACAGATTGCTCCAGATTTTGGATTTTTGTTTAGTACTTTTGGTTACATTTTTTCTTTTTCTTTTTTTACTTTTCTGTGCAGGTTGGGCTTAAGGTTAAAGTAAGTGCAATATTTTTTTAATGGTTGACTGAAGAGTTTTCTTCATGTGTCACTGGTCTGTGCTAACGTCCATAGAAGAACAGGCATTGTTAGTATCTAATAATACCTCATTAGTGAATAGCGAGGCATGAATATACATGAAGAAATCTGGAGATTGTGAAGAGAAAAGGGGGTAGGAGGGTGGCGGGAGGGGGTGTTTCTGGTTACATGGACTTGACTGTTTCCTACAGCACTGGTATATGTGGGGACTGGGGGGAGCACAAGACCTGAGGAACGGACTGACGAGCAGAAAGCCAAACCACGAAGCCTGAAGCTGAAGCAGGCAGCCGACACTGAGAGATGGGGTCATTTCAGTTCTTGACTGTGCTACTACTAATTAAGCAGAGGGATTGCTCTTTTCGCCAACCTTTTCAGTAACGCCACAGATCAAGCTCTTGTTTTAGATCCATCTAATCGAAGGGCAGCTGAGTTTCAAGCTGGGGTATCTTATGTTTCTATAGCATTTAACTGTCAGAGCAATCTATGGTGCCTATACCCCTCATTTGTTTATTATTTTTAATAAGTATTAACCCTGTGTAAAAACGTGAAGCTGATTCAGGTTGAGGGGTGATAGAAAGGGGGGGAGAAAAAAAAAAAAAAAAGGGCTTTAACAGATGTAACTATTTCTCTGAGCCAGGAATTCCCGTTGTTACAAAAACAAGGTTTTGGCATGTGAAGGGCTGGTTACCGCTTTATTGCTACGAGGCTGCCAAAGTGTCGGTATGGATTCCTGCAGGGGCTTCGGGGTCAGCGTGGGGGGCTCTTTTCTTTTTTGCTGTCAGTTTCAGTTCTAGTCAGAATAATTAGCTATATATATTATTTTTTTTTTGTCTTTGTATAATTCTGGTATTACATCATTGTGTATTGTGACCTGGATGCTGTCAGAATGGATGTTGATGGCATTTTTGTAACCTGTTGCTTTGTGTCACCTCATTGGAAGTTAGCAGCAATGGTACTCAATGTAAACAAAACGAACTTGAACTGAAAGTAAACACACTGGATTGCTTACCTGTGAAGAAGTCACTATCAGCAAAACAGCAACCGTACCTGCATGTGCTTTTTATTCACTCACCCCGGGGCCTGCTCTTGCCTGTCAGGGTACAAGGGTGTAGCCCAGTAGCTCAGATACTTCCAGGAACCTGATAACCTCCTTTGGGTGATACTTGATCTTTTTTTTTTTTTTCTTCCAAAGTTATTCCACTAGCAGGTAAATTGGCATATATTCCTTTAATATCTACTTCATCGTCATATTGGTTACAATAGGAAGCTTCCTTCAAACTATTCTGTGCAGATTATGCAAAATGTCATAGACTCAATGCCCCAAATACAACAGGTCCTTCTGAAGGGTAATGAAAAAACAGGACTCTACTTCTGATGATTAAAAGGGTATGATAAGAATTGCCCCTCCCTTCTCTTTCCATATATTTAATACTATTTCCACAGTATCCACTAAGCCCATTCCTACAGCAGAGGTGCTATTTCTCTAAATAAGATGCATAGAGTTGGATAGAAAAGGGCAGAGAGCCCTCTCTTCAGGCAGCAGATTGCCGTAAAGAAAGGCTTCCATGGTACATGTATCTCTCTTATTTCACCAGTGCACCTCGGTTGGAGGGTTTGCTGTTTCAGTAGGAACAGCAAAGATTGGTCTGGCCTAATTTGAACAGAAGACAGAATTATAAATGAGCACTTGACCATTCATACCTTGCCTTCATGCTTGTTTTTAAAAGAAAGATATATTTCAGTTTCATTATATGTTTACTCAGAAAATATGTTCACTTCCCTCTAGAGAACTAGCAAGGAAGAAAAAAGGAAAAAAGAGAAAAAACAACAAAAAACAACCCACAAATATTCTTTCTTTCTCATCTACTGCCTCCTCCCTCCTGCTGGCCATTGCCTATTGACTCTGCATCTATTCTTTATCAGACCAGAGCAAGCAGGTTACTTTGAAAACATTCATGTGCACACAAAATACCAGTGTGAGCTGGCAGTAAGAGAAGCTTGGCTGACCATGGCAGGATACAAGATTGCTGCAAAGATGCCAAAATTGCATCTCGACAAATAATACTGCCTGAATAGCCTGAATTTACTAAACAGTTTTTGAACGCATGTCAAAAAATTACTCCGTTTGCAGAGTAACAGGTGTGTATTTTTCTTTTAATAGCTACTTAATCACAAAAATCAATTACAATGAAACCTCCTTCAGAAAAACCACCTTTTCCTACCCCCATCTGGTACACAAAACTGCACAACTGGGTGGGTTGGGATGGCAGCGGAAACCACCTCTTGCAGAGCTCATGACATAAGTAAAGCAATGAAAGAGTCTGGAAGACATTGTGATTCAGAAGATTCACACAGAGCCTTTCAGCCTGACTTGATGAGGCATACTTTTGGTTTTACTTCGTCACACTCCTTAAAGCAAGTCCAAAAAAACCCCCAAACCCCAATGTTTTGGACTCATGCTGCATGTTGATATGGTTTCCAGCATCTGTCAAAATGAAACCCTCAAGTCACTGCAGCCATAAAGTTGTCTGAAGCTTTGGGTTTTGTAATAGTTTTTTTATTTTTAATTACGAGTTTCATGCCTACAGCTCTGCTGACACCATAGATGCTTTCTATTGATCTGCTGCTCTTACAGCATCTACTGGCCCAGATGCATGGAAAGGCAGCTCTGCACAGTGAGTGACCATTAATCAAACCTAGGGCAAGTTTCCTCCTTGTTGCCTCTTGCTGTGCACGCTGCAGTGGGAGGAACACAAACATGTCTGCTTGGGTCTTCAGAAGTATTTCCTTCTGTCCTCACACAAGAATGAAGAACAGGTTGGAAAGCCTTACTTGCTTATTACTTCATTTTACAGGGTTCTTCCCTGGTCCTAAAGGAGACAAAGTTGCCCCTTGTCAAACATTCAGAATCTTATGCACCAAAAATGGCCCTTCCCTCCCTCTTCCTTCAGTTCCTTAACCACAGAGTCACACCACCTCCCTTTCAGTCCTATCTTTTTAGAGGGCTTGTATGAAAACAGTACTTTCATTCAGGCAGGGATAGCTGTTGCTTTCAGCCACTTCTTGTAAGAGGGTAATGTTGTTAGTGCTGTTGAAATGGATGGGAGCAGGGAGGTTAGACCTTTGCTGCTGCTGGTGCTGTCACAGGCAACCATGGTGGCCAGGAAGCATCTAAGAAGTCTCCTCATTTCCCTCTGTCTCCTCTTCTAACCTACATATAGTAATCAAGAAGTAGAAGCTCAGACTAACATCCCGATACTGGTTTTGGTCTGGATGCTGATGAAGCAGAAAAGGTCCAAAGTCGCAACCTAAGCATGTAACGTCAGAGAAACTGAAGAGCCAAAGGCAGCTAAGAAAGAACTTATTAGGTAAAACTGAACATAGCAGCAATAAAAATTGAAGACCTTTGTAATATTTAAACGCAGAACCCAATGCACATTTACAAGCTGCCTCATGTTTGCACTCTGCATACATAATGCTGTTCTCATAAGTAATAAAAAGTAATAATCTGCTAGTTATAGGTTTCCTAATCAGAAATACTCAATCTACATCATACTTGCTATTAATCAGGTTTCTGATCATTCCTTTGGCTAAATTAGCAAAGTACTGATGCTACTGTCCAGCAAAGGGCTTCCAAGGACATTTTCAGAGTTTTACAAACACTGAATACACGCAGAGTCAGTGGGAGTTCTGCACATCAGAATATCATATCATTTTGGCAATCTACTTCCCCATAAACCATTTGATTTCCGCACGCATCAATAATGTGGAAGTCTGCACTTATTTTCTAGCTTCCCTCAAACCCACCAACTTTTATGTAGCACAATGGTTTGGAGTAATAAAGTATGTACAAAAACAAAAAATCTCATTTATATATCACAATTTGTCCAAGCAAACTACTGCTTAACATTTGAATTGCTAGACGGTAAGTAAACTGTTCCATGCTTCAATATTGGTTAGAAGTGTTTACAAATTTAATGGGAGGTTTCACAGTGGTTTTCTCTCCCCATGGTGTCCCCATGGACTAAAGGCGTGCAAAGAAGTGCCCTGCTGATGTTAAAAGGTATGTGCTTAGAAAACATTAAACTGCTGAGTGAACATAGGCTGCTAAAACTCTCCCCCATCCACCCAGCCAAAAAGGTAGACAAATAGTAAAGTAGTTCCTGTGTTATCAAACAGGAGTCCTTTTTTCCACATCTAATAAGGCACATTTTGACATTTAAAAAGCTGGTTTGTTTTCCTTTTCAAAGACACTTTTCACGTATCACAGCTTTCTAAAATATTAGTGTTAAAACCAAAATCCTCACTGCTCAAATCCTAAAGAAAACATTTTCAATGTAACACTGCATTTTACCACTGTTTTCATTTGACACTGAAAATTTTGAAGAAAGCATTTTATTTTTTTGATAAACCCCAAATGAGATCTCCTTTTGATTTCTCCTAACTTTCAACAAGCTGAAAATTCAAACGCTGCACAGTAGAGGGGTGAAGCTCCCTGCAGTGCCTTAAACCACCAAGGAAATTCCAGCAAAAAGGGAAATATCTGCCCTCAATGCCACTCAAATTTCACAAAGTGTAACTCAGAAATCATAAAGTCTGGTTCTGCAAAGTTAAAGGGTAAAAAAATACAACTCACATTGTATTTGGTTGTTAAGCCATTAACGGTTAATTTTAAAACTGTGAAAAAACACAGAAACCAACCAGCACCCAAATCCCAAGGTTATTCTGCTTATCCCTTAAGTACATGGAAGGAGCTTCCTGTTTTCCACCCAAGTATCTCCAAATATGCCTCTGAGCACACTGGCCCCATTCAAACCTGTCTGGCTCTTTCTACACAACAGTTACACAGCAACTCACCTTCAAGAAAACCAGCTGTGAAGCCACATCTTTTCTCTTGGAGATGAAACACGGGTGCTTCCTCCAAGACCTCTGCATCCCAAACTCCACAAAGTCTGAAGGGGCTTAGAACTGATGCCTCCTTTTGGGCAAAAGCAAACCATCTGCTGAATGCTAGAATAAGCTTGCAGAGAATATTAATATTGGCATCATATTTCAGTAATTAATGGCACCACAGTGCCTTTTACAGAGTCAGAGGTGCCTTCCATGAGAAAATACAAGTGACCCTAATTTTTCAACATGAGTTCCAAAGCCCCTTTTTAAAAGTTTCAATTCCTGTACCTACAAGTAATGTAACAGTAGCTTCAGATCTTCCTTTATTTTCTCTGTCATTCACCAACTGGTGTAAGGGACTGGACTTTGCTGTACATTGAATGCTCTTCAGACTGGCTATGGATGCTTACCAGACAGTGGGGAAGAGGAGATTTTAAATGTGAATCGGAGAATACATCCAGCCTTCAGAGGACTGGGCTTGACCTTGAATGACAGGAGCAGTGAGACAGGCAATTTTCCCCTTTAAAACTATGTATCTGAGTTGAATGGATGCAGTTATCATGCAGTTGTGCTGGTTCAAATGTTTTCTACAAGGACAAAGCAACCAAGAATCATCGTTCCTTTCACTAAGACAAGAATCCATTTCTTAGTGATTGTTATGGCAGTTGGAGTCTTCAGTTGGGGATTCATCACTTCTTGATCTTGTAGTCTGAATAAGACTACATTTAAATCACAGGTGTAGAACCTACTTACTTTTCACATGCATAAATAATATATATTAAATGTAAAAATATACATAGACACATAATGAACACACAGAAGAAGCATTTGTAAGGACATTTACAATAAATGGCACTAAACACCTTTATTAAGATTTTTAACTTTTCTTTTCTGAAAAACAAATAGGACTCTTTTTTCCTTCGTACGCAGAGGAAGAGCAAACTAATGGCAAAAATCAAGAACGCTTTCTTATTTCAATACCATCTTTGCAGCCACAAAGATACAACTATTTAACAGACAAGAAATACTGTTTATTGCAGACTTTAAGCTGATTCATGTGAAAAAGGCACTATGAAACTTAATCAAACTAGACGATTAAATTTGTCTAAATTAAGTGATATTATATATTATATATAATACATATATTATATATAAAATCACACAACCATGTGAAATATGAGAACATTTTTTGTGACAAAAATCATTGCATCTTCAAAAATAATATCTGCCGGAAGGGATGTTTTA
This sequence comes from Thinocorus orbignyianus, assembly GCA_013400375.1. Taxonomy (NCBI): domain Eukaryota; kingdom Metazoa; phylum Chordata; class Aves; order Ciconiiformes; family Thinocoridae; genus Thinocorus; species Thinocorus orbignyianus. The sequence continues at coordinate 1,581,168 of VXBW01005110.1, read as the reverse complement.
TCCCCCTTTTGCCTCCAGGAATCCACTTTTCCAAAAGATTACATTTATAAAGGAACAATAGCTTTTTTACATAAGGAAAAACTGACATCTGGGATCCACGCACAAAGAAGTCTAGATTATACACTGTTCTTTTGATGGGTTAAATTACAAACAAAAAAAATGCAAGTATATTTGGAAAAAAAAAAAAAGTACTGCAGATTGTTTAATGGCTACCTACAGCAGATCTGGTCACCTCTTTGAGCTGTGTTACTATTTTCTAGTTATTCCTTCTTGTGCAATATTACAGTTTATCATGAGTGAAGTACTGATAAAATCAATGTACAGAGTATTATTTTGCTATAAACAGTATCATTAGTAACAAAACATCTTGGAGTGATGCAAGAAAGATGCAGTCTAAGTCAGGCTGCTGTTCGTTCTCTAAACATTTCCTCTCTGATTGCTGGCACCGACGACCTAACTAAGCATCCTGCAGCCGAATGCATGACAAGAAAGACTGAGCCAAAAAGACATAATTGCAAACTACAGCAAGAGATGGGATTCAGAATCTTATTATTACTGAAGGGTTCAAATGCTTTTGTATTGCTGGCTCAGCTTCCCTCAGATGAATTGCAAACAAAGACATGTTCCAGTTTATCTGTCACGGAATGGGTAATTCCATAAAGCCAAGACTCATCTTTGGGTGCAAATGACTGATGTGCCAATATTTTCACCTGTCAGGAACCTCCATTGAATTTCTCATCTGTTCGTTTTTAATGGTGAGAAGCCAGCAGCAGGTACTTCTGTGGAGACTACTGTAAATTTTCTTTATGGTGGCTAGTTACGTTTACAATATTATGAGACATTCCCCTGCACTGCTTCCTAAAGCAAAGCTGGATGGTATAATGCTACAAACAATGAAATTAAAGAAAAGAGGAAAGATATTTTAGTGGCTGCTTCCTTCATCAAAGGACTCCACACCTGAATCTGTGGCAGCTGCACTGATTTTTTCTTGTCGTCTTCTCATAATTTCTTGCAGTTCAGAACTACCACTGTTAGCCTATAAACAAATGAAAGAGAAAGAGTTTTAACTTGTGGTTTTGACAGACGATGAAGAACAAGTTAAACTCACCTTGCAGCTCCAGAACTAAAAATGTGCTCAGAATCTGGTTAAATAACATTTGGAATAGGAAAGGATTTACGCTATCCTTAAATGTAGACCAGAAAACAGAAAAGAACCTACAGACTATTAAAGGTATCAGTCTGACTTCTAGCACTGCTGAGCATCTTTAACTCTCACGCAAGTCCCTGCAAGTGTTGGGTATTTATGGGGTGAAATATAGCCTCAGTAAAAGCAGCGTTAAAGCCCAGCAGGTTTGCTACGATTCCATCCTTGAGCACTTAAATATCATGGCAACCATATTTAGAAATTGAAGCACATGAACCCTTGGTGGGTTTATGTTTATGTAATCACAAAATTCATGCATATACATGGGTTTACACAGCCAAGGCCTAAATAAGGATTGAGATACCTAATTTTGGTATCCCACATTACACAATACACCGTCCTGCATTTGCTGTTCAGAGACACAGGCTTCAAACTTAGAACACAGTAGCAAGAATTGAATCATATTACTATATTAGCAAGTGTAGAATTTGCGAGGACAAGGCCTTATTTCACCTTTCAGGGAGGAAAACAGGTCTGCTGAGCTAGCTGCAAACAGATTGCTTCAACAACGTAAATGAAGTTATTAGCAAGGCCAGGACACATATCCAACGGAGCAGAACTTTCCAGAGTGTGCATGACTTGGAATAAAACTAGAGGATTATAAAGCAAGAACCTTATCCGCTATTGTGTTATTTGGCTATGACATGACCTTCCAAGCTTCAAAACTATCTTCCAAAATAACCAGTGAATAAGGAAGCAGAGACTGTTTTTGAAATTTGTAAAACAAATTTCAGGACAGTTAAGGGGAAAATTTGTCACCTGATTCCAAACTCTGAAAAAGTATCCCATTACATAAAATTTAATTATATTTATCTCATTATATCCATTACAATGCATTATCTGATACCATCACCTGACAGACAGGTTAGGTGTCCACGGGGAAAGAAGGTGTCTTCTCCTAGGCAAATTATCATTGCTCTCCTCTTCCAGAGCGAAAGGGTAAAGTAGGGGGCTTATAATTGACTCTCTGAAGGTGAGAGAGCAGTTTTATTTGTCTTAATTCATCTTGTCCTTGCCCACTTGGTTTCAGATACAGATCAAGTGCAGCAGTCCCCCATTACCTGAAGTCATGCATAAAAAACATTAGCAGACACCCGACAACGTGCTTTATCAGAGGTCATGCAGAAATACTTTTCTGAAAATGACTGAGTAGCCGAGGCTGAAACAGTTTACCTTCCTGATAACATCAATAGTAACATGATGGAACTGGAATTCCAATTACAAAATACTGAATTCCTCTGCCTGAGGCAGAGCAACACTAAAAAGAAAAGTGCAGATGCATAAAGGTGGAGATCCAGTTCTCTGTATTTGGGAGTGCAGCCCCAAATCTGAGAGGCAGGGCTTTCACTGGCCTGCAGAAATGGTATGAATCCAGAAACACTTGAGGAAGACCCCAGATAGAACTAACAAATGAAGATAATGCATGGCGTTTTATAATGCTAGACAGCATGTGGGTTTGCTCTGTCTCTGGCTATTATTGCTATTTGTACTTAACACCCAGCTCATTTACTGCAGTATGACACCACAAGCACTACACAAAGGATGCCAAAGAACCTCATGAAAATTTGACACTGATTAATCACATAGGACAATTACAGTGGTCAAACCCATAACCCAGTAACAGCTTATTAAAAAAAACCCAAACATTCAATGGTGAAATAGCCCTAACACTGGTAAAAGTATGCGTGTGCTTAAATGTGTCTGTTATTAAAAGTGTTTCTAGTTTCTAGCAGTAAGAACATAGCCCTGGTCAGAACACGTAAGCTCATCTTTGCTAGGTCACAAGTAGACATTTTGGTTGTGATATAACTATAGCTTCCCTTAAACAAGGACAGCCTTCCTAAACCTTGCAAGTTGAAATATTATAGGGACAGAAAGGAAAATGCATCTTAATGTTTTGAGTAATTGGGCAATCAACAGGCTAAAGCAATCAGGAATTACATATCTGCTTTTCAAATCAACTTCCACCAGAAAGGCACTTCTCTATCAATTCACAGAAGAATTAAGATTATTGACTTTCCAGAAAAGTTGAAGAATACACATACATCTTCAGTAGGAAATTATGGATTGCACTGAACTGCAGTGACATATATTCCTAAGAAGAAAAGTGAAGTGTTTCTCCTTTCCTCTCACACGGCTTGAAGAAGGGGATTAAAACAAGTTTAACCGTGTTAGAAAGCAACACTCCCTGATCCACACTGATCAGGTAAATTGTAAAGTAGGCATCATCATAAACTTGTCTTTAAAAATACACCCGGTAGTTAAAGCTTAAAATCATTTAGGCAAGACAGCCCCAACTTCATGAGGGAATAGAAACACATTTTAAACTTCTTCAAGATTTTATTTTAAACAGGATTGGAAGAATATAGCTTCTTGGTTGGGCTACTCTCATCTCTAGACAGCATTGAGCCCATTTCTCTACTTGCCACAACAAGGTTTTAAAAAAGAAGTAGACACAACTACAATTTTCCTCGTTTAAAATTGGTAAGCATTCTCCCTAGCACAACTCTGTATACAAGCTTTTAAGATGTTTAAGGAACAATACTACTGTAATTGAAGCAAACTGCCACAGAGCAATGAATAGAGAGAGACAATACTTTTTCCTTAGCTCAGTAATTCTGCTAGCACAGTGTGAAATGTGTTTTCCCCCACTTAGGAACCCAGCAATGCAGATCCTCCAGGGTTTGACCTGAAAGGCCTCGAGATTCAACAGTGAGCTCACTCTATACCACTTTCTTAAGCCTAATAAATCAAATCTCCTCTACCCGATAAAGCAAAACTATCTCATCACCACCAAAAGTGCCAAGTCTATTTCTCCAACCAGCAGAAAAAGTAAGAGGCAATAAAAAGGGCACTTTACTCTTTCCTACTGTTTCCCCCAAAGCCCTTTTCAGTTCATTCTGTCTTCTTGCAGCCTGATTTCAGTCTTAAAGTTGAGTACTACCATACACTTTTTCTAATTTTGTGGATCCCTTTAGAAGTGGGAACAGGTACCACCTAGCCTTTTGGTGAACGCATTTTCAATAGATTAATACCAAGTAATTCAGGTACCAACGCTGCTTATCAACATGATGGGAACTGAGAAAAAGCCAGCTGCTTCACAGAAAGACCTATTTACTTCTACAGGTTCAAAAGCTGGGACCCAGCATTAGATTAGTAAGAATGGTTATACATACCTCCAAGGCAGATTTCTGTACCGTAATTTGGCTGTAGACTCTAGACCCTTCTGGGCAAACAGTCTTCAGTTCATCTTTATTGAGGGAGAAAAGCTGAGCGCCAGTCAGCACACCAAGGCTGTTGACAGTCCTGGAGTCACATTAAGGGAATAATCAAGAAATAAGCAAAAATGCACTAGCCGAAGGAAACAATCAGGTTGGCTTCATCCCACATTGGCTCAGATAGGGCTACTAAATCAAGACAAATCTTAATGCAACAGAACTCTTGAAGTCAATTAAGCATCTGTTATAATAAGCACCTTTTGGTGGAGGTTAATATATATAATTTCTTTCCCCTAACTATATCTCTATAATCACATTGATGTATATGGTTGTATACTATCTATACACATATATGTACATAAATATATATGTATTTACATGTAAAAACATTTTTTTTTTCTCCAAGGGTGTAGCTGACATGTCTTGATTTTCAGAAGACTGCTGGATTTTAAAAAGTGGGCAGACTACACCCTAATTACTTATAGAAAAACAATTTTAAGAAGTTTTCTCACATTTGCCCTCAGACTTACACAGGGCTGAATCCTTTGGACTGCAACCACGCTTTCACATCATCAGGTGAAGAGTCGTAAGTGATGTTAACTACTGGGATGTTTGGTCGTGGCACATGGAACTTCCTCTGGGCAGCACTCCGGCCGATAGTGAGCCGGTGAACAAGTTCATCCTGCACCTCCTCCATCTGTGATTTCCTGCCTAGAGAGAAAGAATCCCCAGAGGAGCAGAAGTTATTCTCAAGATCGCTTTATCAAAGCCAGGTCATTTCTTACACTCCACTTTAAATCTAAAACTGTTTGGTGTTTGACTTTGTCTTTTTTTCTTTGAAGATTCATTCACTAGATCTGACTGATGTATTATCCTTCTTTTACCCTAGGGAAGATTTCGGTATTCCTACTCCCCTCTTTGCAAAACAACCCAGAAGAAATTAGAAGTCCCCAAATTTCAACTGAGACCCTAACCAGAGGAGATGAGCTTGATATCGCAGAGAGGTGTAGACCAGTCTGACAGCACCCAAGCTGTGAAGAACAAGGGCATAAAGGGTTGGTTATTCAACTGCCATAGTCTGTGTTTCTTCTAATAGAATTAGGACGTTTTAAACATGAAAACAGAAAAAGATGAGGAAGAACATAAGATTGTTTACACAATGGAAAGGCAGCACTTTCCACAAACATTTTCGAATTGAAAGATCAACTTTTTAGTGCAAATCAACGTAAGCAAAAAGTTTCACTGCTGCTGATGCATGACACTCTAAGTGATCTTAAAAATTCCCAAGATTTCCTTACCAATACATTTTTAGTCATCTTTATTCAACCTTCTTACTTTGATACACAAACAGTAGCTACAGCACCTTCTCTGATGCACTCAGGTGGCAAAAGCTATTCCTTTTCGCCCATTACACTGATAGCAACAGGGGAAAATGACGCAGTTTCAGTATTAAAAAACTGTAAAATAGCAAAAATGTAAATGTTTCTTTCTTTACTTTTATATTCTATCGAAACGTCACAAGGATCAACATCTCTAGCCAGTTAGAGCAATAAAAACAAGCTTTACATAGGCTTTTAGGATTATTTTTTTAAATTGCACAAAAAAAAAATAATTCCTTGGTTTAGTCATTTTCTTTTTTCTTTTACAAAATAGCCCCAGGCTGAAAGTGGACAATACACCTTTAGTAAAATATTTGAAGCATTCAGGCCCTATTACATTGGGGATTCCCCCCCCGGCCGAGTATGAATCTGAAGCCAAAATGACATGTGCTCAGTGATATGTGAAGCCCTGAGATGGAATACACAAGTAAAGCCTTTAGGCAATGTTATCAAAGCATGCACCAGTAATTTTCAGTAACAGGAAGACAGCAAGAAAATTATTATCTTCCTCCTATTTACATTGATTTTGAAAGACTTATATTTTAACTAGACCAACACTATACCAAAAGACAAGTATTTAGCCATTAGATAACAGATTCTTGGTTTTTCTAGATACTTTATCATAAATCAAACAAGATTCCCTCAGTGTCAAGCAGGTACTACATCATATGTTTCTGCAGGGTTCAGGTGGGCACTTGGGCAGCAGGTGTGAGGGCAATGTTGTCCATTAACTTTCCAGAGGCAGCTGGTTGGACTAGATGATCTTAAAGGTCCCTTCTAACCTAGAAAATTCTGTGACTCTATGCCTGTGAGGTACCTGAAGCCCATCAACTAGGATTGGACGACAGCTCCTGGGAGGGTACAGGAGCTCTTGTGTGTGGCCCAGGGCTTCAGCAGAGAGCAAGAAGGCAAGAGATGTCTTCTAGCCACTTAAGTCTACAGCAATCCTTCGCACCTCACACCCTGTACCTGAAGTCAGGATGGTCTTCTCTTTCCATTTACAGATGAAAAATGTGAAGACCACCATGGATTCAAGGAAATACCTGCTACAGCATGCTAAGTCCTTCACACACAGAAATAAAATTACCTTTTTTGTACATGCGTGAAGTTCTTCACCCTCACTTTCCACGTCAGGTTTCTGGTTTTATTTAAGCAACAAACTGCCCAAAACAGGACAAAACCACAAGCTAACCCTACCATTTTTGGGGGGAATTGACAGTGAAGCCTGTTCCTCCTGCCAGGCTGTTCTCCATCTATAACTTCCAGCCAGCCAGTCTGTTATGTGAAAATATCAAAAAGGTCACAGAGCCTTCCTGAGTTCACATCTTAGGTACAAGAGCTTGTCTACCACCAGGCAATGTCAAAGTAGGCTCCACCAACAGAGGGTGGTTATCCAAGCAGGCATGCTTCACATCCATTGGGGACAGAGCGGAAAAAAAATCCTTCTGCAGAAAGAATTACACTCAATGCCAGTTTTTACCTCAGTTGGAAGTGGGTTTTTCTGATATGGCAGGGAGGCAGAGGATGGGAAAAGTTGCCAACTTTTGAACTGTAAAAAAGTTCATTATTTTAACAGCTATTACTTTAAAAGCTATAGCAAAGGCTTGCCTACAAGTTTCAATTATTTTGAAGCCAAGCCATCACATTGCTTAAAGTGCATGTAGGACAGAAATTACTAAGTAAGTTCTCCTAACTTGTTTTTCAGTCAATACAGAGTAGGAGCCTTAGCATCAGTTAGGCTTTATATTTACAAGGTGGCCTTAATCAGAACTTTTTGTGACTGCCACACACTGCTGGATGCAGGTTACCATGTTTTTCCAACTAAAGGGCTATGGAGTATGTTCTATCATCCTCCTAAGACAAGGTGCAAAAGTTTGCCCAGTGGTCTGCCAGTTGCTGTTCCTTTGACCAATCTAAGATGACCTGATTATAAGGTGAGTCTCCTACACACGCTATTACAACACGGTTCCTATGCATCAGCCAGACCTGTAAGTTTTCTTCCAAGCCCAGGATACGTGTTTCAGAACGGTGCAAATGCCCTAGTAATATGCATGAGGACATACAGAAGTGTAAGAACAGTCTGACTGATTTTAAAAGCCATTTAGACTGTAATGCGGCAGTGAGTTCAGGTAGAAAAAGTACATTAACCAGAATTACCAGCATGGGCAGTGTTGAAAACCACTGACTGAAGATCCCAGACAGTCATGAAAGGAGAGAATTTAGGACTGGGACAAGTGCATAGGTGTTTTGTCCCTATTTAGCATTGTGAACAAGGGTCAGAACACAACACATATACACAGAAAGTGGGGAAACACAGGGCTAAATCTAAATATTCCATAGATATTTACCTGAAACACAAGGTTTTAAGGAACTTAAGGATTAAGCAAAAGACACAGCAATAGGAGAAATACTTTTTTTCTTGCTTCTTAGTCAAACTTACGATCCACAGGAACTTGCTTCTGCCTCTGGGTTTCTCGTGCAACGCTGCCACCACTATCACTAGAGGTGCTGCTTTGGCGGCTGATAGTTGCTGGTGCTTTGGGCACGGGAACTGGTATGGGTGCTGGTGCGCTGGGAGGGAGGGGGACAGCCACGGGGACAGGAGCAGGTGTTGGAGGTGGCGAAGGAGTAGCAGGAACTGGATCGGGTTGTTTTGCAACATAGTCTGTCCTTTGTTTCTGAAAAAATGCAGAGAGATTTGGTTTCACAACAAACCTTGGACAAAACATCAGACAAACTCGGGTTTCTCCAGGAAACATGGGGTTGCTTTGCATCAACCGACTTAATTTATTACACAAAGGCATTTTTGTTGCCAAATCTAGTTCCAAAATTTGCCAAAACTTGATTTGGCATCAATCTCCTCTGTCAGACATAGAATTCGCAGCAACGGCATCATATGAAACACATTTCTTTCTTTCAAGCAGATGAGTTCTACAGTATTTTTAAATCCCAAACCTCTATTACCTGGAACTTGTTCACAGCTTCCAATTTTCTTTTTAATTGTTGGACTTTATGGGTGTAAAACTGTATATTGTAGAGATGTTATATAAAAAATAGTGAAAAATTAAGAGTCAGCCACACCTAAGCCTGACTAACGGTTTAACTTACAAACGACACCGAGGCTGGGATAACACATTGTTTCTTGAACTGCAGACACCATTTAAGAGGCTCCTGCTCCTCCTACCCATTCAGTTGTATCTTTTCAGTTGTCTGCATGGTCACTACATGCTACCCCAATGCAATAATCCAATTTAAAAAATCCATACCCCAGACTCCATAATTCTTGGAATAAGAATTGTTTCTTTTGCCCAAATGTGCACAATATTCTAACAACATGTAAATTATTGTGCTGTTAATAACTAGCTAGCAGGTCTTTCAAGAATAATTTTGAGGAATAATTTCTTTTCTCTTTCTTTGCCTTTAGAATGGTACCAATTACAGGAAGACGCATGGTTTTTTTCAAAGCAATCCCAATGAGAGACAAGCCCAAAAGCTCATAAGCAATCTAGGCCACTCTTCTTTCAAATGGTTCAAACTCCCCATCTCACTGTTTTAACAGTGCTCCCTCTCTGCAGTTTTGGACTAACACAGCTTGAAAGTTTAATATTAAAGTTTGTTTGCTCAATAGGAATGCCTCATTTCTTAGTTATGAGAAGTCTGCTTACTTTGGTATGAAAATAGATGAGTACATTCCCCAGATTCATTGCTCCTTCCTGAAATACTCTTTCCTTCTTCCTTGGAGGCAGAAGGTTTATAGCAGATCAAGTAGGGAAATATTTGTAGGAGCCATATGTTAGAATCTGAGCAGCAGATCACTGCCCTGACAACAATCAAAATTTCATTAAATGTCAGCAACTGCCCTTATCCAGGAATCCCCAACTCAGTAAGTCTAACTCATGTACAAGGCACTTTGTAGTGAGTGTAAACTAGGAACATTACAGCTAAGCTGTACTGAGTTACACCAGCAGAAAATTTATCCCATCAACTTCTTTGGCCAATCAATTAAGCAGAGGAGAAAGGTCTTTTGTTTCCCTTATATAATTTGTCACTTAAATTGTAGAAGTCAGCTACACCAAAGCAAATACACAGTCTTACATTCCCCATTAAAGTTTTTTGTTGGTTTGGTTTTTTTCTCCCTAGCATTTAGTTGTTCAGAGGTACTCAGCTCAATTATTTCGTGTCCACATTGTGCAGTGAACTGTGGGGAGATTAAATATATATATATATCTATCTCGTATGATTGACTTTTCTGTGTTCTATTACATCAGTGCTAAACCAATAAATGCTTTTTTAAATGTCAACTGCCAAGAAAAGTGAAATGCATAATATAAAAGAGAACAAGCAGAATAACGTATATTTAAGAAACCTGTGCTTTGGTGGAAAGAGTGCCCCGCTCAGAATACAGTAAATACGCCATAATTTATGTACTATGGTACATCCAAAATCTTGTTAATGAATTTAAAGATTTCACAAATATTGAAGTGTTCTAATGACATTGAGACATTTTTTAAATTTTGTTTACAGATTTCAGTTGATCAACTGTTATCCCCACAAGGTATCCTCACGTGTGCCCTGATTTTCTCAAAAAACATGCAAGGAAAAAGCAGGGCTTTTTTTATTAGGTAGAGAGGATTCATTACACACCAAAGCATCAACTGCACATCACCGCAATCTTAATCCAGAAAAAGTGGTATCTAAACACTATACTCAATGGATGCCACCAATGTAGTTTCAAAAATAAGTTGCACTGCAATCACAAGCCTCATCAGAATAACTCGCTGGAGTGAAAATAAAAATTACACTGGAAGCATCACATGAATTCTGAATTTACAGATGAAACCACATTGAAATACACTTCACGATTTGTTGAACAGTGCTCAAAAGCCAATTATACATTTTAATCGCATTTAACATTTCTTTTTTTAACACATCTTTTTTTTAACTTCAGATCTTTTGAGGACATCCACACATTCATTCCATCACTTCTATTCTTCGCTACAAAAACACCATACATGCACTATGGAATTTGTTGACTACAGGTCCAAAAGCGTAATTTTTGAAGTTTAGTATCAGAAGAGTCATTTTTGTTACCTCTGAAAGCTCTCCCAACAATTGCTGTGAGGAAAATGCAGTAAATAACATCAAATAGCATTGTTAGAAAGGTAAAAAGTAACTGCCTCATGCATTACTCCTGAATTTCATACACATTAGCAATTTAAGACAAAGGAACATCAGTGCTAATAATTACCTCTTCTTACTCACTAAGCAACTCAAAACAGAGAGAGTTATTATAATTTTCTTTTTTGAATGAGAAACAGACTGTTGGCTACAACATATCCATAGGTGACACCATGGAAGTGATGAGCTCTTTTCATAGCACCCATCCAGACAGAAACTTAGAAAGAGAGTTAATAGATAACAAAACCCAAACAAAAAACTGACAACAGATTGGAGATTGTAAGGTGAATGCAGAGAACACCTGGAAGCCAGGAAACGTAAAACAGTAAGAAATAAGTCATGGCAGATTTAAAAAAAGAACATACTCATATTAGCTTAAGAAAGGCTGGCTAGCTTAGAAAATGAAGTTAAATGTCGTTACTGATAGACGTGTACTCACTAATTTGCTGACAGCTGTAAGAACAATGAACAATTCTGGGTTTTGTCTTCCCTTCTACCTTGTATTTTATTTTTTTCATTTAAGAATAAACTTGAAATCGTCAAGTCATGTGAATTGGAGCAAATTCTTTAAGTTATTTGGAACAGTGATGATATATCCCTATTTTTAATGACCATGTATCAGAAAAGCTTGCTGGGACTAGATTATTTTTTCATCATTTTTTTTCCAGAAAATGACAGGTTTTACATGGAAAAGAGTCCCCAAAGCTCTTTTTTCAACATACTACAGACTGCAACTTATAAAAAAATCAAGATTCGCTATGATTTGATCTATTTTTAATGCAAGCAAAATAATAAGTTTGGGTACAATTGCTAACAAGCCTAATTCTCGTTAACTGTAAAAATACCGAGAACAACGTATTTTCAAAAACATTTTGGCATAAAAAAAAAAGGGAATGTGTATATTCCAACTGCGGCAAATACAGACCTAGCATAAAAGAAGCATTGGGTACAACCTTAACTAGCGTTAGTGCTTGGAAATGCTCTCATTAACTTAACACAGACACAGAGCTCCCCATTTACTCTCTTTCCAAACTTTTTAGTGCCACATCATTCTTGTTTGCACAGTGACAGGAGTTCGCCAAGAGGGCTACAGAGCATTCAGCCTCAGTTTTGTCAACAACATTGTGGTTTGGATATTTGCTTGAGACACATCTTAAGAGAGAGGAGAGAATCAAGTTCTTGTCTTCACCGGAAAGGGCCAATGAGGTATCCAAGACCCGAAGAGCAAATTTCAAGCAAGGTCTTCTGCCAGAGTTTCCTTTGGTGGGCTCAGCTATTATGCACTCAATCATCTGCCTATTAAAATCCCATTACAAGTCACCTAACTAGCTCTTTGTAGGGTGCAAAGAACTTATGCTTTTACTGAATTTACAAACCCATCTTGCTAGAATGTAAAAAGTACATTAGGATGGAAGGAGGAGAAATTTAGATAGAATTTACTTATTCAAATTGGTGTTAGTTAGGATTGTTCTCCATTTCTTTTAAAAAAATATAATCATGGTCAAACTGGGAGCTTTTAATTCCCATCAGTAATCAAATCCTTTTAACACCTATTCATCATATTTTTATGTAAGTGGCATCCCATAGTTTGGGACTGGATCAATGTGGAACTGGGTAGGAAACAAATCTTTTTTTTTAAAGCCTTCAAAAAGCCTTGGTTTGATGGCAACTTTAAAGAGCATTTGATATGAAACGGGGTGAAAGAGACACTGGCTCTTGGTCAAAAATTACAATATCTCTGGCCACTGCAAAACGAACACCTGGCAACTGCATCTCTTCATTATCAAACACTTCATGATCCGTAGGAAAGATAACAGTTGGCAAAAGATGAGTATAACACTATGACACTAACTTGGACCACAAATACTTTGCTTGAGGGGAAACTACTTCCCACAGAGATATTTTAAGTGAACTGAAAGAAACAAAGAGACTTGAAAGAAAGGTTTCCATGGCAGATAGCCAAGAAATGCAAAGGATACTTGTCCCAAGTGTCTTGGTCTTTACATGCCATAAACATGCCTCTTAAATACACCATCACAAAAGTGTGAACAGTCAGGGTTTTTTATAAGAGTACAGGACTGCATTTGGCTTAACATTTACTCTCTGTGCCTCAGGATTTCACATACAACACTGATAATATAACTTATCTCACTTCACAAAGACTGCCATGAATTTAATTAACATGTCCACTAAGATACACACTTCTATCCCAATTATGTTCCTCAAATATCTTTCTCAAGAACATTAAAAAAGGTTAAAAAGTAAAAGCACACAGTAAATAGGAAGTATTTTGATTTATTATTTTCTAGATTCACCAGCAACACTTGTGCAAAAGAAGGAACTAGAGTGCTTGGGAAACTGTTTATGTTCATATATGAGGTGGTGATGAACCACTGTTGGTTCACAATAAAAAGACAGACTAAATGGCTGGCCAACACTACAGGAAACTGATAATCAATAATTAAAATTAGTGGGAAGCATAAACAATCAGCAAAATGCTCTCCTAAATGTGCAAAAGTACCAAACAAGCAAAAATACAGTTTTCCTGTAATTAATTCAACTGACCTGAAGAAAAATAATGTTATAACCTCTGACTTGCAAAGATGACAAAATAACTAGGATGTTGTTTGTGATGTTCCTGCAAGTATCATCTTAGACAATACAGTGCTTCAAAGCAACTATCTGGGTGCTGGATCCTGAAAGGATGACGAGAAAATTCAGGATCTAATCTAGTGTGTTGACTCAGCAGTCACCAGGAGAGGGAATAGAGCGAGAGTAAAATAAACTTTACACTGAGAATAATTGTGATAATGAGGCATCCATCTCTCAGAGAAAGGGTGTTGGTCTGTAGAATAATTATCACTATCAGTGGAATCCTTAATCCTTCCTAATAATCCGGAAACACCCTTCAGTCTGCTGTGTTTTGAAGGCCATTAGTCCATAAAGAAACACCCTAAACTTGTACACACCACTTGTCTGTGTCCAGAGCACTCACTGCAGCAGACAGGCTACCTTGAAAGCAGTCTTTCAAAAACCAAAGAGGACTTAAGAGACCGGCAAAAGCTGCACAGCACCAAGCAGTGAGCCTGCTCGTGTCCAGGCTCTGGCAAAGGCACTGATAGGAACCGCTTCAATTTCCTGCTCTACCCACAAGTTCTCCTGCTTGACCTTGGGCAAGGCAGTCATCCCTTCAATGCCTCATTTCTCTCTGAAATAGCAGCAATGCCTCATAGCGCTGTTATGAAAATAAACAGGGTTATGCAAACAGATTCCGAAGGAACCATTTATCTATCACAGGGAAAGAGACAAAGAAGCATACTCAGGATTGCTAAAATTAGAATAATTGCTGTAAAGTTAAGAACAACATTGCTGACACGTCTTGGTAAAGACTCTCTTTTATCCTGTGTAATTTATTATATTCCTAAAGCTACAAACAAAACAAATCAGGGACTGTAGGGCACAACCTGCCACAAGGTAAAGAAACAAAATTATCTTAAAAGTGGTACTCCGACCCTGATTTTCATAGGTCCATGGAAAATGCTTTGTGAAAATTACTACTTTGTTATTTCCCACATCATGTCATTATTTCAAACAGAAGACTTCAAAACCTGCAGTGCATTACAAGAAATAGTGTAAGAACCTCTACTCAAACCCATACTCAGTCTGCTCAGGATTTCTCAGCAAATTCCAATCACACAAAATGACATGCACCCAAAGGAAAAAAAAAAAAAATAAAAAAAAAATATACATATATATATACAAAAAGTCAGATCTTTAAATCAGGATTTGAAAAGCACTCTAGGGTCATGCTTCATTTCACACACAGGCAAAAACCACAAGCAATTTAGAATGAGCTCAGACAACATAGGCAAACAATTAGGGATTGGAAAAACTCAGAAACGATCTGGTTCAAGCCCACCAAGTTCAAGACAGGTCATTATTGCACCAGAAATAGCATAGGACCTGTTTCTCAAGAGGTTTTCTATATCCATTGCATAACTGGAAATACTGCAAAAGCTGCAGCTTTCATGATACCTGTGCACACAGAATCCGGCACAGCAACACCTTCCACTGGCATTTTTAGGTGACTCCGCAGCAGAGACAGGCAACAGCAACATTATGGAATTTCTTATTTTTCAGCCATCAGTTGAAATGTGTGGGCACAAGGAATGAATATTAGATTAAATCAAATCTAAATTCAAGTTTCAACAGAAGTTTGGTTTGCATTTGGACTGAAAATGATTCAGAGAGAGGCCTGGAATTTCTGCTTAATCCAAACTTGTTTGCCTGACCTTTCAAAATCATTAGATATAAAAGCAAACAAATGGGTCTTAAAAAATACAACCCCTTATTTTATGAGCCTTTGGCCCACTTAAATGTTGTCTAAAATACACATTACACCTTTATCCTGCATATCTGTACTCAGGTAGACAATTACACTGATGTAAGATCTCTTTTTTTTATTTATTTTTAATATTGTACCTCTAATTCTGCTTAACATATAAAAAAAACAACAACAAAAATCTTAATTCCACACCACACCATGAAAGAAAGAAAACCAGAATTAGTTCAGGAGAATAGAGTGCTATTGATTCACAGGCAGAGTAATTGGAAAAATACCTGCTTTGTGAATTCATCAAAGACAGCTATTTTTTTATGATTCCAAAATTACAATAATTAAGTAAATTCAAGACTCAGACGGAGACATACAAAGACAGAAAATAAAAAGAAAAGCTAGCATTCACTCTCCTAGGAGAAACAAAGATGACCCTACCTTAAATAATTCAAACTCCTTCTTTGGCATCAACAGCTATCAATCCACAAAGGATATTTGCAATTAAAATAAATGTGTACAAAGACATTAGGATTGAAACTACTACCTCTAAGCAAATAAGTAGAAAAAAGAAAAACAACCTTAAAGGAAAACATTTTGCTGTATCTCTGTCAACTTTAGCCTCATGTTAGACTCTATGCTATACAGAAACCGGCTTCAGTCTGTACAAGAAATACAAACCTTTTGACCTATTAGAGGAACATGCAGATATTTTAGCCTTGCTGGGAACCTATTTCTCCTCCACATGCAAACAGGCACACTTCAAAAAAAGTTTTTCTCCCAAGGAGCAGACAGTACCTGGATGGTGCGGGTATATGCAGGCTCTGACCATCCTAGACCACCTTCTTGATTCCTCAGAGGATCCAGAATGTTGTTTGGCACAAAGCCTGTGCTGCCGCTTTTATTCTGAACTTTCCACCACTGTTTTCTGTCATCCAGAATCTGAAACAATTTGGTAAATTAATTACAGGGGTCTTCTGACTTTTCTCCTGCCGGTACTTAGACTGTGCATCATTTCAAAACAAAACCTTAACTCTACCAGGTTCTGCAATTGCCAACAGATCTTACACAGATGTCCCTAAGAAACCCTTGTAGGCTTCCTTGATTATCACCATCATTACTTCTGCATTTTTCAGAATGTGGCTCTGAAGAAAGGATATGGAAGAAAATTGTGTAATGAACCTCCGTAAACTCAGACATGCTGGACAAGACAGCAGAATGAAAATCAAATACTTGCACAGACAGGTTGGCACCTCTACAACCTCTATGCTGTTGACAAAAGGAATAAGTAACTACCAATAAGTCAAGGAAAAGTGCATTGTTCTGGGAGAGCACAAATTTGGAGGGAAGTCACTTCAGAGTAAACAGGGAACCGAAGCTGGATGGCCAGAAGAAGTCTGAAATTTAACTGCCTGCTGTGCAATCTCATATGCAATATTTTCTCTCTTTGTTGCTCCCTCCCTTCCAAATACATTTATCTTTCAGGGTATCAGCTCTTCCAGGTAAGGACAGGACAATCTTTCACTATGTCCTGTGTGTGCACAGATAGTGTTTGCCAGAGCCAGTTATTTAAATACTAATAAATTAGGCTTTTAAAAGCAACACTAGAGAAGACAAAAGAAACACACAAATGTATCTCTAACATGGATCTCTACAGTATCAAGTTAATGCAGAATCTTCGTTTATCTTACCTATGTTGCAAAATTAATTGATATATTAATTCTATATTAAGGGAGATAAATCAAACACATTGAAGTAATCATCAAGGACAGCCACACTGTCCACAGGAAAAGTACCCTCAGCTTCGAGTAGTACCAGAAATTCATACATTCTCTTTGCAAAAGAAAATTACCTCTACAATCTCTTCTTTCATGACAGAAAGCTCACTGTTGTTTCTTGCCATAAATTCATACTTGCATTTGGCATACTTCTTGGTCTGTGCTTTACTGTGTGCTTCATAGTTTCTGCAAAGCAAAGATCAGACTATTGTTCAGTGAGACATTCCAGTAAATAAAAACACACACAAAACGCCCTCTTCCAACAACCTGCAAAACAATTAAACAAAAAACCCCTGCCCCACCTTAACATGATGCTGCTGTAGAAGTACCTATTTATAACACACTGACTTAAGTGCCAAAAAAAAAAAAAAAAGAAACAAAAGAAAGAGGACGTTGAGCTACACAGACCTCAAGAACTAGTTATCTTTATTGGCTCACTGCTTGCAAGATCTATGATAACAACTTAGATTAGCAGGTGCCATTGTTTTAAAACAAAAATACACTATATTTAGTTTGTTTTTCTACAGTAGGTTAAACAACCATTTGCCATATAAACAAATGACTATACTTAGCATATAATTGATATCTTGTGCTGTGTATGAAACTGTATTTCTAGTGCTCATCATAAATCGTTTCAAATACATAAGAGATGAACAAATTTTTGCCAATGGAATTAAACTCTTAAAAAATGTTCACCTACTGTAGAACAGCTTTTTAAACTGACCATAAGATACCATCAACTCTGACAACCCTCAAGTTACTGAATCAATTAAAAATGAAAAATAACTTCTTGGCAGTTACAAACAAGGCTCATTGTTGAGCACAGCATACCACAGTTTAACTCTGTGTCTGTTTCCATGAGGAAAGACCTGTTCAGAATGCCTTTGGGTAAGAAGCTACTGGTTTCTTTGACACAGTACCTGTTCAAAGCAAGAAGGTCCCCAGCCCCCTCAAAACAGGTCCAAATAAATAGTAACATTATCCACTTATTGCAAACGGCACCCACCAACCCAAATCCATACCAGGTAGTCAAGTTAAAAAAAAATAATAAAATAATCCAAACAACAATGAAAACACAAAGCAACCAATGGTTTGAAATGCTGCTTATGACATCATAGTACAGGGATACAAATGCAGATGGTTGTTGATGTCAGTGCTGCGTAACTGTAGGTCTCAGGTGTGCCTGAGCAGTCCATTAGTAACCTAGCTACTGCATGGCTGTGGAGAACTGTCTCACTTGACTTGAAGAACAGAAGAAGAGTCATGTTTAGACTGAAAGATTATTTGGAGAGAAAGACAAAACACTAAAAGTGTTTAAGGAGAGACAGAAAAACAAGGGATGAACCCCAGCCTGCAGAATAGCTGCTATGAGGCTGAAAGATGTGTGAGTAATCCCAATTTTTTTCAGCCACCCACTCAAAGTTCATATAATTTTGAACTCCCTCTTTACTATTTCAGGGATATGACTAATGTAAATCTGAAGACACTTTTACTTCTAGGCTGCCTTTCCAAACTTACTTCACGAACAGTTTCTTCCTACTTTGCCCACACCTATCCTGACCCCTTCAAAAAACACAACTCGGGAAGAATTTAAAAACATGCTTGTGTTTCAGTTTGACTCCACTCCGCTGCAATCAGCAGTAACATCCCCAGCACAGGCTAGTCGGTGCCTGTATGCTTCTGAAGAGACCATAATTCTTCAAGCCCAGCTTAACGAGACAAACAATGAACATGGGGCACAATATTCTCAGTACTTCCTTCCCTCCATCTTCCACTGTGCTTTCTTATTACCTCTCAGATACACCATAACTGCAGCCCTCTGCTCACCTGTGCAGGCTGAATGAGACCCCAGTGAATTGCACAGACTTCCAGGGTGCTTTTCTTCAGACAGCACAAAACCAGAGCACATAGCATACTACCATGAAACACCACACAACTCGATGAAAAACTATTCAGTTCTCTTTCAGCATCAGAGAGACTCCCTGATATACCTAGTAACACACTAAAAGTTTAAGATCCTAATTCTTACTTTAAGTCATCCAAGGAAAGCACACCTTACTGGAGGTGCATGTTGGAAAAAAAGCTCACTGACGTTCCCCATGTAACCTAACTGTCCCTCAGAAAGTAGTGGGTGGCCCAGTCACTGCCTTTGGACTGTTCATTAGGAATACTAGTTTTGTACAAGGACCAGATTGAATTTCTCACTTCCACCCATAAACCCACTCCTCCACCTGCTTCTTCACAGATGATTTAAAATTTATCTTTCAATGGAAGCTACCTGGGGTAATGCATATTACCAGCTTTCCCCCAATTAATGAGCTCCTACCAGGCACATATTATATGTCTCAAGAGCCAATTAACAAATGGAAGTGTGGTGTGTTGAGCAGAGTGGAAGACAGGGGCACACTGGATGTTTGCATCAGTACCAGCCATCTAGACTCTCTACTGCAATCAGCGGTGAGAAACGGGCATCACTACTGCATGCCTCATTTCACATCTTTCAAAAGACGAATTTCACCTTGTATGAACTGCTGCTTTAGAAACACCCATTTCTCTTTACCCTCCACAAAGGAGGCTTGGATGACTCTTTCAACTGCAGCCAGATACACTGATATCATCAATTGTTCAATGCAATAAGACCCATTATCTAAACCTGAAATGGAGGCAAAAACATTTGCATGGAATACTCTTACTCTGAAAGGATAAAATGGGTCTTATCACATTACAGATAAGAGAAAGGAATTTAGAGTACATATCATCTATGTTTTAAGCTGACTGGTCGTGAGACAAAAACTCAAAAAGTAACTAAGTTGGAAAAAAAGACTACAGGTGACTACTACTGCTGTTGTTGTTATGAAGAATAAATCCAAAATTCAGGAAAAGGATCAAGTCACACCATGTGAGAATTATGTTTGCACACGGATTAACAGTATCTTTTAGCACATAGCTCAAAAGGAGAGTTTATGCAAAGGTTGTCATCAAGGGAGTTACATCAATGCTGTTTCAACCAGCAGTCTGATCCCCCAAAACGTAGCCTAAACATTTTTCATTGCACATAAGCTAAAATACTCTTTGCATGGTGTATACGGACTGTGGTTTGCCATGGGGGAGCAATGCCAACACCCCTTTACCGCTTAACTTCCACAGTTTGTACCAGCAGAAATTCTCCCCACTGACAAGGCTGAGACTCCAAGGATCACTGCATTTGACCTCGTCAAGCTATTCAGATTTAGGCTAAAATGAAGTGGATGAAAGAGAATGTGCTGAAAGACACTGGTTGCTATGCAAACATTTCCGAATGTTTTTTGTAATATTTGTGAGAGAATGGAAGAAACAAGGAGGTACAACTCTGAAAGGGGATATTTATGCACCAGTGCTGAAAACTAAAAGCAGGAGACTATTGAGCGCTAATTGAGCAGCTAAACAAATCAAATGTTCATTCAAAACAAGGACAGAGGAATCTCAGATCAGACTTGTCATTCTTTGTAGTTCTGAAAAGAGCAAAGGATATTTTTTAAAACATGAAACAAAGCAGAGATGAAATTTAAACCCAAACAGGAAAATTCTGTGTTTTTAATTGGGTTGGAATTCTACTGTATCATTTTTGACAAAAGCATTGATTTAACAGCATACATAAACAGGGCAGTTTCAGAGAAATTACACTCGAAGAGTCTTAATGATGTGCCTTAGAGAAGCAAAAGCAGAATACCCACTGCTAACAAGAATCACTTCCTCATAGAAATAACAATGGACACCAGACACAGCCAGAGGTAATTACAGACACCACCACCCCAATAGCAATAAGCGGGGACAGTTATCCACAGCACCACGTACGCCGCTGATTCAGTGTTACCTATCTACATGTCGGCTAACAGTTTGCTTAAAGGCAGCAACAGCCGCCCCCTGGTCCAGCAGAGGCCCTCTTTTGTACACTGTGTTACTGAATGCATACCCGTCGGACGGAGGGTAGTCGGGAACACTGGGAGTCTGGAAGACAAAACAGAAACAAAGCCACACAGTGGATTAGTGTCATCAGCCACCGCCCCCTGGTTCACTTAATCCAGCACCCCTAGGGTCCCTGTCAGCATTCAGGCATCCTCAGGTGCTCACGATTCTGCTATGAAAAGTTAATAACTTCTGCATTTCAAATACATAAACAGGGAGATCAAAACGATAAGAATAAAAGAATTTCTATCCCAAGTCATCCCACTGCATTAATATTGCAGTGGATATTCTTTAGAAAAACAGTTCTCCAGGGCAAGGTCCGTGTCATCTCTCAAATATCACTACGGCAACACAACATATAAACAACGACTGCATGGCTTTAAAATAAACTGCGCTGAAAAACCACTTTAAGATTTCATTCTAGATGTACTCTTAGAGCCAGAAACCTCTAGCTAGCTAACAGCAAGACTGTATGACAAATAAAACCTCCCAGGTAAAATTACCACTCGGGATCATAATATCAAGTGTCACTCTCTCACTGAACATGACTATAGTCAAAGAAGAACAGCAAAAAATGAATGTGCTATTTGGTGTAACTAAGGATTTTAATTAAGGAAAATAATCACAATTTATCACAAGCACATATATAAGAATATTCAAGTATTTAGGAAATTCTTTTTAAACAGCAGTCCTTTAAATAAACCCACCTTAAGTACAGCAATGGTACTCTGTTTCTAAGTAAGAATTATTCTAAACACATTCCTGAAAACAAAACCAAGCCAAGCAGTTCATTTCTGGAAATTATGATTTCAAAATTGCGCATTCTAGATCTTTTCCCTTTACCATCAGCCAGCTGTAGCAAGTTAGAACAGCTGAGATTCATTAGAAATTTCCAAATCTCTAAGCATGGCTTGATGGCTTGTTGGCTGTTTTTCTGTTTGTGTGGCTACCAAAAAGCCACTCTCCTAATTTCTACCTTCAAGGACGTGATGCTGCACCCAGAGATACTTGCCTATGGGGCTGAGGGTTTATGAAAAGATAGTAAAACCACACAACCTCCACACACACACATAGAATATTCTTTAAAACTATATTATTAAGACCTCTCTGAAAAAAAAATCTCAAGTGTCACCTATCTTATACCTTACATGAAAAGACATGCAGGAAGAAGGAACTCATTTTACTTCACACACAAATTATCTGCTTTGCCTTAGCCTCACTGGCTATCACCAGTTCCCTCTTGTTTAATTTGAAGTCCTCATTGCTGAAACTGATTCCACCTTGAAACCCCTCCCAGTGGGAGCTGCGTGTACAACTGCATCTTAAGATTCAGAAGTGGAAAGGATAACAGGAAAAAAAAATTAAAAAAACGTCCTCATGAGGGGGAACCTCTAATACTCTCTGCCAGATGTCAGAGCAGTCCCTGCCCAGCTGGGAGGAGGGTCAGGGAAGCCACAAGCATCCCTTCTCCTCTCCTAGGATGGCACAGCTCTTGACATGCAGCCTTGGTCCTTGGGAAAACAAAGTCACATCAAGACACGTAGCCAATCAGCCGCAGGAGACAAACACTTAAATTCTTATTTTTCCAGGACCCTTTGTTAAATAAGTTGTTATGGGAGACTTAGGAAAGAGCATCTGGTATCCCTCATTCCAGGGCAGTTCTTTTGCTGCAGACAAATAGCATTTTGCACTATGCGCAGCTTTTTTCCAGCTCAGCACCTGCAGCATTTCACAGCTATTAAGCACAGCTCAGCAGTTTTACCCCTAGGGATGCGCTGGGAGGTACTGGTGCAGGGAACCGAGGTACCAAGGTTAAACAACTTGCCCAAGACCACACATGAATCAGCAACAGTTATGAAGCCAAGGCTTGACATCCCAGGCACATAAACACTTTCAGTGAACTGGGATTTTGTTTTATTATTACTTTTTTTGTGTCTTTTGATGGTTAAGATGAAGAGGCTAAACTGGCACAAACAGGCCACGAATCTAACCAACATTACTGACATCGAAAAGAATGAAATAACTCCCTGACACACAAGCAATCAAAATCCCTCAATATATTTCACCTCTTTCTAAAATAAAACAAAAAAATAAAAAAAAAGTTTTAACTTTCTATATGTATTATGAATAACAAATTAAATTTTTAAAATCACCACCAGAACAGAAAAATTAGTTGTTCATTTTTTCAATACTATTTTGGGTCTTCTGTGGTTTGTTTGGTTTCTGTTTTTTGTGGGTTTTTTTATTTATTTATCTTTTTAGTTTTATTTAGAAGAGCAGCAGTGAAACAGAGAGACAAATTTGATTAGATTTTCTTGAGAGCTGACTAGGAAGGGGGTGACAGCAATGGTTACAGCTACATTTCATATAATTGTGCCCATTCACTTTACTAAGTGGGGGTTTTTTGCTCAAAATGTATCACTGGCATTAACTTAGTTTTTGGTACCTTTATTCTTGCATATCTTGTTAGGCATAAAGCCAAAGAGTGTTTTAAGTAATCAAATACGTACCATGTTATCCTCTTTGCTTGGCAGACTTTTTACCCAATTTGTCTCTATTGCTGAGTAGAGTTTTGGGCTTTTGCTTGCCTTTTTTTTTTTTTTTTTTTGACTAATGGAGATTTTAATGAAAACAAAGTTTTATTGTGACAAGCTTTCTATGGGCACTTTTGATAAACTTCTGAGGAAGTTCTGTTGTCTCCAATAAGAGAATTGCTCTGCAAGAAAATACTGTCTCACAATAGTCATTAATTCTTCCTTTGAATCTTCTTCCATACGTGCATTTTTTCACTAACAGATAAAAAGATATATATCGTATCTAGAATAAAATTAAGGTAAAATCCAGTGACATTGCATTAAGATGTACTCCAAATGTAGTATTGGTGTAGATTGCTTGAGGAAGATAGGAAAGACTAGGGACTAAACCTAGAAAATTCTTGGGCACACTTCCATACCACAGCTGATAACAGGGAATCTTGAACTAGCTAACACTTGATTGAAACTCAGACAGAAATTTCAAGACAGAAAGATAAACAATTTTTTTAACGAAAGCTTGTGTTCTCCCAACAAAACAACAAAAAGTATCCAAATCTAAAACTTGCATATGTTTTAAAAGGCAATAGCTTTTTTTTTTCTGAACTAAAAAGCAACAAAATCCACTTTCATTTTTAAAATTTTCCCATAAACCAAAGCACATATTCTGGCCAACACTACTGAAAGAGTAGGAAGTAGAATCTTTATAGTCAGCTCCTGTGTTTCTCAACAAAATTAGTCAGAAAACATGCTCTGGTTTCTCTGAAGGCTTCAGATGGTGATGCATGTTTTCATTCTTTAAACAGAACAATTTATTTTTCGCTTAATCAATCACATTTATTGAGAGAAAAAGATGGGAAAATATTCCTGTGCAATAATTCTTCTAATTGGCAGCTGTTTTTTCAGAAGTAGGCCTAAATTACCTGACATGTCATTACTCTCATAGCACCTCCAAATACTTCCCTGCAATACAGTGAAAGTATCAAGAAATTAATTAAAGGAATACTAAATTCTACAGTTGTGAGGAAGCAGCTTAAATCCAAAATTCCCCAAGAAGTGTTGTGTTTCACTTTTTGTCTGTGTGCCTGTGCATGGTTGCACATTTGAGAGTACTTTGGCTCAAATCCTACCTTAAGCATGTATGGCCAAAATCAATGCTATCTAAAAGCACAGGTCAAGAATCAAACTGAACCATAGAGGGGCTTGGATTGTCCTCCCAACTGAGGTGGGAAATTGAACAAAACTCAAGGAGAACAATAGGCAAAAGCCTCATATTTTTCCTTCTCACATTTTTGGCAGCTGAAGCAGTATTTTTTTCACAACACTTTAATATAAGTACTATGAGTTTGCACTGATGTAACGGTCATCCGAGCATGGTTACTCCAACAATATTACAGAGTATTTTCATTATGAAGGAAGCAGCTGGTGTTGTCTCCAGCTAACTTAGAAAATGCTGTCGCAGGTAACCTACCTCAGTGGATAGTCTTTTCATTTCTTGCTTCCGCTGTTGCTCTGCAACATTTGCCACGGACTCAGCCAAATGATTGAGCTCTTGCTCCTTTGGAGCTCCCATGAAGTTCAGCAAAGGAGGCTCCCAACCATTTCGGAAACGGGGGACATAAGGTGGAATAAAATGGTCTTTGGGCCAATCCGCTCTGTATGAAAAGTAAATTAGAGATCTATATCAAGGGCCTTACAAATACTGGTTTAACAGATTCCCTAAAAATTGAAATGCTTTAGAATTTTTTTTAGTATAGAGGAGAAACTGGCATTACACAGAAAATCTGCAGAAATATTTATTGACTACAGCTATGCTCCCTCGCTGTGCCCTGAAGAAAGAAAGAAACTGCTCTTGCGGTAAGGACTTGGACAGTGGTAAAACACAACAAATTTGTGCCTTACAGCAGAGGATGAGTAACAGAAGAATCCATCACAAACAAATCTAGGATCTGTTTTAACTGTTAGATGGGGAAGAATATTGTAATGCACTATTTGTGTTAAAACACCAAACAAAAGACACAGCCTGCTTTATTATAAAGTCTGAAAGCAGGTATGAAGCATGGAAGCCTAGGGAGCCTAGCTACACCCAAAAGAAAAAGTTAAACAATAGCATTTATCAACAAAACCCCAACTCTACATGCTCCAAGACGCAAGAATTATCATCACATTTGCTGCTCAGATTGATCTTTTTAAAATACTGTATCACTTTTCAGAGCTCAACTAGCATTCCCTATTGTAATACAAAATACCTTAGTAAATGTTTTCATGCTCGCCTTTGCACTATACATAACACACTGTCCTGCAGTATAAATTACTGTGTCTTCACAGTGGAAGCAGAAACAGGAATGTACATTATAGTCCTTAATGGTCTTGGTGTTGACACTTCTCAAAATTAACAGAGAAATGCTGCCAGTTATACAAATTGCAGGAGCTGCCAGCAATTACTAGCTCATTAGCAGGCCTGTAACCCTTGTGTTTCATCATTCAACGCTCCTGCTACAACACACTCCAATGTACCTCTCCATACTGAGATCAAACAGACAAGCATTTCTAATCTGCACAGGTCAACCAGCTATATTAAAAGTGCTTCATTCTTCACTGCCCAACATAAGATATTTCTCTGTCCATTAAACTTTTTACAGGATGGACTAAACAAATCATGGTGGTAATTCCCAAGACAAGGAGCCCATTATTTTATCCAGTGATCCATTTTCCCTTCATGGGGCTCCAATGCTACAAGGCAATGTCCACTGCCAGTCCCACCACAAGCTGCTATGAAGGTAGTAGAACTTGAAGGAGGTAAAAGCAAGTGGATGGTGCAATCACAAGGAGCTGCAACTCCTGTTTCCAGCTCATTTTGTAGTAGCAGGCCAAACAAAAGACCTATACATCACTCTCCCCACTCTGAGGATGTTTATCATCACATGCTCTAGGGCTTTCCATGGAGCCTCCTTCCTTACCAGAAAAACACTCAACTACTTTTCATCAATTAATTAAAGAAATCCACTCGGTCGATGTTTGTGCTCCAATTTGAAATCTAAGAGCAAGGATGAATAAACATAAAATACACAATGCATTGCCAGCCCAAGTGATTGCATATACTTGATCATCATCAAAAGCATTTATCTACAACATATTACAGAGTTAAAATATACTTTGCTAATTTAAACTTTTTTCCCGAACACTCTATTTGCTTAAGTATTTTCAAACCGTATAAAAATGTGCAAAATAGCTAAGGTTTATCTAAGCCTAACCATAACAGTGAATTTATGAAGTGCAACATGTAGGATATGCTCATGTAACATGGTTCAGCCAATAAACATTGTTTAAAAATTTTAAACATTAATAATTTTCTTTACAGCATTATGATGCTTTTGAAGAAGTAGTAAATACGTTGTAAATTTTTAGCTTTTGATAATTACTGAAAATTGAAAATAGAAATGTGTATCTTGTTCATCAATATTTCATCACTTTTTATTGCAGCTTCTTCAGATTGGCTTTTAATAAAGTCCAGATAGCCAGGTTGGAAAAATAATGGTCAAAAACAACTGGAAACACATAAAGGACAGTTCAGAAAAAAATGACTGCAGAAGGTTGTCAAGAGTTACTTGATACCACGGACAAAACAAAAAATTCTATCTCCATTTTCTTCCTCATTGAGATCCCTGAAATCAAATCACTTTAATATCCCACTGAGGCTAAAGAACTCCTTTCCAAAAAATTCAAAGAACAGTTCCGAAGAATCTAAAGCCTAACGAATATTGAGTTTACTGTGGAGTGTATAACCTGGTTAAGATTGTGTCAATGAACATGAGTTTAGAGATCATCTCTAAAATATGCAAAGACTTTTTCTCACCTGGTTTTTGTCCACGCGTCACCCAATGACATCCATAACTGTCCTTCCTCACTAGTAACAGTATATCGCAGGAAATCTACAGTATCTTTTGTTAAGAGAGGGCTGAGCACTGTACCAGCAAGCTCTGGACCTCCTGTTGTCTGCACCACCTAAATCCAAGTATTAAAGTAATACAAAGAATATATGCATTGTCAGTAAGGAAGTTACTTACAGAGCTGCTAGGAAATATTTGTTACTCAAAAAAAAAAAAAAACAAACCCACTCCCAAAAAGAAAAAGAAAACCCAACACCAAACCTCTGATAAACTAACAATGTGTCTTAATGTTCTACAGATTAATTAAACCATTTATTGCAGAACTGCTGTTCTGGTCACCAATTATTTTATACGTTGACCCACTTTCAACAATATTATTCTTGCTCTACTGATCAAAACCACACATACTTCTATTAAATAGACATACGGTTATGCCTTCAACTATCCTCCTACATTGTGGAAAATTATTTCAATTTCTTAATGTTAATCAAAAATTATAATGGCAAACTATAACACACAAAGCTAAAGAGGATTTAAATAAATGTATTAAGTAGATGGGAATATATGCAGAAGAAGATATAAATTTTTTTTTCTAAAGAGAAATTCATCCCGAGAGACAAAGTTATTTTCCAGGGACACAACATTTTAATCTTACTATCCTTGAAAAGGTCACAGATGATATAAATACAAGAGTTCCAAAGTAAAACATTAAGAAAATAGTAAAACCTTACCATATGTAGTGGGGTAAAGAGAAAATGGACCAGTTCAGCTGCACTAGGATTCTGGATATGAAACTTTAATTTGGCCTGAAGGAATCAAAAAATGACACATTTTAAGAAATGGTTAACTTGTACGATAATAAATATTTCACATAAGAATGGTCAACCCCTGGTCAGGCCACAGGTCCACCTAAGCCCAGTCTTTCGTCTGCAACATCTGCTACTGCAAGTGTTCATTCATCCAGCTGTTTTTGAATCCTTTAGTTTTGTTGTAGACGGATGAACAACGCCCATTCAAACAGGGTTTCTATTCATCTGCCTGTAACTTGCCATTTTGATTTGCTGTTCTTTAACTCATTACCAGTTCTTCAATTTGAAACCAATACTCTCTTACGCCCCTCATAAAAACTGGTTTTCATGAACACATTGTCCATTATCAAGCTTTTCCAAGTAACTATATATTTATAAAAAAAAAATCATATGTTCTCTCTGATATAGCTTCTTGGAGGATTTCCTTTATTTACTGATCAACTGTTGGCCCTGCAGGCTCCAGAAATAAGCAGCATGCCAGAATGTGTTTTAAAGAGTTATAATAGTTTTTATTGCATCTTGCTGTCTGTTCCTCAAACTGCTTTTGGCTAGCATCATTCTGCTTTCATATCTACCCTTCCAGAGTATGTGTTCAAATGAAGAAAAGAGGAGGATGTGTTTTTACTTCTAATAACTTCCTATACATTGTTCTTTAGAAAGACTGAAAGAAAGTTTTTGTGACTGAAGTTTTTTCAACAGATGGTATGCATTTTCTAGGAGCTTCCAGCATGGTGTTTTAAAGACGTTCCCATTCTACTGGCAAAGATTTTATTCTTCCAGCTATTCTTTTTATTTTTAAACTTTCAGATATAGATTATTCATTTATACAGTACTCCACGTCTGACATAAAACATCAGGAGGAGAAATTTCAGGCTTTTGTGGCTCTTGCAATGATGTTGAAGTAAAGCACTGTTTCAGCACAGCTCTTCAAGAGCAAGATTAGAAACAAGGTCCTAGATGCTGCTAAGCACCAAAACAAGAACTCTTTCTTCTGCACAGAAGATAAAAGATTGAAAGATGCACATATTGTTCTTGAGAGAAAAACTGATTTCAGTGCAGAACGTGGTAAGAGTAAGAATGCAAAAACATGAACATTACAAGCACTATTACTGAGAAGGATCATCGTGTTCTAAAACACCCATCCCCACAAAACCAGAAATCGTTTGGGGTCAGAATCACAGCATTCAATGTCGGTTTCAAAAAGACCAAATCAAACATCAAACCAAAAAAATTCTTAACATTTCTACATATCTCTTTACAGCCCTGCAATCAAATTAATTCCCTAAGAGGAAGAAAAAGTTGATTTGACTCAGTTAATGCAAGAACAATTTTCCCAGTTGGCATAGCTTCCCCAACAATTGGAAGGGACAGTCAGTATCTGAAAGGAAATGCTTTGAAGGTGTCCCACTTGCAGACTTCCTTTAATCGCACTTGCAGAAGAGGAGATGCCAGGAGAAGGCTCCTGAATTGTCACCTCTGTTTCTTGAGAACCTACTAACTGACACCAATTTATTGGATGGACTGTTCTAAGGCCAGAAAGGTCCTATGCAATGATGGTAACATGCACAGGGAGTCTGATGAGCATTGCTGAATAAAACTAAATTAAGGCCACAGCTGGTGATGCTGGCAAGCATACAACAGAACCCTGATCCCAACAGATATTCCTAGAAATTCTTTTGTGATTTATACTCAAATTTCCCAAGCAAAAGGCTTTTAAGAACCAGGAAAAGAAGAAATGCAACAATGCCAAAAGAAATACGTTCATCTAGTCACTGTGTAGGGGCCTTGAGGAGCAGCATCCCAAAGCTGGCTCAAATGCCAACCTAGGCCAGAGGTTGCCAGTCCTGCTCTTGTCTCAGTTCAACCTTGGATGGAGAAGGAAAAGGCAAATTTCAAGTATCAACTGAATTACCTTGTCATGTCAGCCAAGGACCAACCAAGATTATGTTTCCAGATACATTATTCTTGAAGAAGTTACTTGTGGGTTTGCTCCTTTTGGAAGAGCAGTGGAGATCAAGACAACACAGAACTAGGCTCACAATTCCCTGGATGGCATGATCACCACAGCTGGCAGCAGTAGAGCATTTAAGACCCAGAAGGTTTCTCGACATGGACAAGGTACCAGAAAAGTTAGATAGAAGGCAGAAGGCTTGATTAATACATTCCCAAAGACAAAATAACCTTCTGCAGCCCCATCAAGGGAGTCACCAATAAAGCATCCGCACCCTCTGCAACTGCAGGAGCATCCAAGAAGACTCAACTGAAAAATACCTACAAAGCAAATCTGTCATGTTGCTGATTATTCCTTCTCCTTTTCATTTTTCCCCAGAATTTTAGTACTACACTTCACACTAATGAAATATGACATCAGAAAACCAATGCAGCAAAACCGACACCCAAATTAATTTGTAGTAGCAGGAAAAACAAAGATCACATTATACTTAACATCAACTATCTCTCAGCTAGCAGTTACTGCATGCCTCACACCACCATACCCACAAGCAGTCACCTACCAGAAGATTGAAGCCATGCTTGAATTTTTGGAAGCAGTCAACAAATTCATCTGGAGGTGGTGGTTTTGCACGGAGAGTAAGAACTCCCTCTGGTGATAAAATAAGATTTTTAGGTATCTATTTACACGGTATGTAATTTCAATAAATATTACAGGCATAGTAAACATATAAATACATAATAAATTTACCAACTTACAGAATTTTGTAAATGTAGAACCACAACTGAGAGCATATTCTGCAATCGTATCTCTAATTAGTCACTCCATACTGACTTCAAGCAAATGACATCCACAGGTTTCCCTCTAAGAACATACCACATACAACTTTTTGTGCTCACATTGAACAAAAATTACTACGTTCATGAAAAAAACACACATTTGCTAGCTAAGTAAATGATCCTTAGAGAAAGAGAATTGTGTGCAGTACAAACTCCTACCTCCAGGTCCTTTCTTTTTACTTTTTTTAGTTTTCTTCCTCTTTGAAAGTTCAGCAAATGCTTCAGCAGCTTTTTGAAGTTTGGTAACAAAATACTCAATGTCATCCAAAATATGGTTCAGAATTTGCTATGGGAGAAAAGAAAAGTAACTGTTTCTCTACAGAACCTGTAGCAGAAATATTCCAGACATCAAAATGAATATGCTCTCAGACACCAACAGCTTCTTCAGAACAAAGTCCACGCTAGAACATTGCTGTTCTTAACGTTACACACCTGTTGAAGTATTTTAAATCTTAGATTTTTAAATGCATAGGGCCAGTGGAAGCTTTTTAAAATGTAAGCATCGAGATTATTAAATTCAGATTGGAATTACACAATTTGTTCACACATTATGTTTTCTCTCACAACACATGAAAAAAATTCTAATTGTCTAGAACAGCATTTTCCTAAACAGTAAAACTTCATTATCTTCTTTACTACAAAGTACTAAGCTGTTTGTTGAATGTCAGAATGTAGTTTTATAGAAATACTCTTTGAAGACCTGTTTTCAAAGAGCAGGTGGAGGAGAATAAGGACCCCTGGGGAAAACATAGATACACCAATTCAGCAGGCCTTAAAAAGCTTTCTTCAAGACCCCTGGATATTGCCAAGAGAAAAACAGAAAGCTAGAAGTGACAAATGAGGCAATATTCGATATTACATACAACATAAGACCTGCCCAATTTGATCTCTTATAGGCAGTATCAGAAATGACCACATGTTCATTTTCCAGATACTGCACATACCTAAATACCACTGAATTAATGGAATTTATCCTTATAAAGTTTGCTGAATTTGGTATACCACATAAAATTACCATTTATATTTCTAGCTCTTCACAGCAGAAAACTTTGCATCAACATTCAATGCTTCCCTCCACCCCCCCGCTTTTAAAGTCAAAAAATAAGAAAAAAAGAACAGCTGCCTACTCATTTTTAAGGTTCAGCACATAAGCATAGGCTGCCTAGAAAGCTTTCCTCCAGAACTGAATTTCCAATGTGGAAAAAACCTTCCCACAAAATAGAGCTGTAATTTCACAGACGTTAAGCAATATTACTTGCAGTTTTTCACTTACAACATCTCTGTCAATCCTGGCTGCTATCATCTCTGCTGATTCTTCATGATCATGGTATTGTCTCTGTTTTTCAACTACAGGAAAGGGAAGAAGAGAATATACATCCATATACACAGAATTAGTAACCAACACTCCCTATACAGCTTATGCTTGAAACCTTACTGCTGTAAGAAAATGTTGGACAATGTTTGTACCATTCAATTTGCAAGTACTCTACATCGACTGAAAAACTTGCACCCTAATGCCTGATCCTGTCATGTCTCACACAAACAGTTTAGATGTATGCTTCCAAGTCAACTTTACTGCACAAAATGAAGTTAACCACAAAAGTGTGGTTCCAAGGTCTAAATAAAAAAATTACAGCAGAAAGCGACAGATTATAAATACAATGTAATTGGAAATCATCCCACTTAGCAGAATAAGCTGAAAAGCTACTCCACCGGAGGTAAGCAAATAGCAAGACTGTAGCAATTACTTCAAAAAAATTTTTATGCAGAAGGTAATAAGCAGAAAGGGATGTACGAATTTGGACAGAGAAACCAAGTCTGGCAACACAGAAATGGGGGAGATAATGATGTGATAAAACAGGTATTTCCAAATACCAATGACTTTTATTCTAAAACAAGGATTAACATTTTGAGAAAGGTCAAGTTTTCTTGTATTGTACTGTATTGGTATATAAATACTGTATTGGTTTTGTTAACAGGTAGGATTTTAATAAATACATTTCAGGAAAGATCCACATGAGTGGAATAAAAGGAACTGAAGTAACTCAGGTCCATAAGTGGTCTGGGCAGGACAGATCACTTGACAAACTAATGAAACTTTTCTGAAGTCGAGAAGTCATTAAACAGAAGAACAAATTAGCCCTTACTCAAGATACTTGCTATACCGTAGATCAGTAGACACACATTCTTAACATTACATGTTTCTCTGGACATTTTTAGTTGTTTTCTTTGCATAGGTGCGTACTTGGCTGAACGGTACAGTTTAATAAACCAAATATAATAAAGAGTTCATGGATAATGACTTCTAATTCTAAAATCTTAGTATCTATTATCAAAAAAGGCAACAAAAATGAACCCAGACCAAAAAAGACCAAGATGATTCCCTTAATACAGTCTGTTTTACTGAAGGAACTTTACTATTTCTAAATAACATTATTTTTTCAAAGAAATCTGATGGAAATAAAAGTTTCCATTAGAGACAAAAATTCAAACCCATTAGAAATGACACAGTGTTCCTCCATTAGGGTTTAAAAAGAGAAAAAAAAAGAAAAACACAAAAAAGCCCCATAAACTAGTTTTGTTATATAGGCCATTATAAAGAGAAATATAAAATAAATAAAGAATACTAATCTCTAGTCCCCTTTTAATCCATGATTATATTTTTTGATTGTCCAAAATATCCGGGCTACACTCTCCCTATTACTAAAGAGATCATCATTAAATTACTAGAGTTATGACAGTACTGATTACTGTAAATGTTCACAAAAAAAAAAGCCCAGATTACCATCTGTAGCCCACAACCCCACCCAGCTAAACACAAGTAAAAGGAGCTCTGAACAGAAATGCAGAAAATGGGTAAGTGCAAGGAAATGACAAGTCAGATTATGGCAGTCAAGTCTTATTCCCCTGATCAGGCAATGGTGGCTTGGGGCATTTCAAACTAGACTGGGAGAATAATTCTATCTGCTCTCAGCAAGGACAAAGGGGTGACCTCGTACAACCATTTCCTTATCTGGATTCAGTTTCTGTAATCTTTATGAAAGTGATCCTTCCAAATTATTGTTGTTATTACCAGGGATCACAAAAAACTACTGCCCAGAACAACAGTTTTGTTACTACGCTTGAGGCATCAGGCTCCCAGAAATACTCACAGTCTCCCTGCTCAGACGCCCACGCGGACCACGCTGCCACGCGGCTTCTCACGTCCACCTGAGTGATGGTCCCTGGTGGCACCGGGGCAGGTGCCTGCGGCGGTGGAGGGATGGTGCTGTCAGCTTTGGATATCATCCTAGAGGAAGAGAAGAAATCCCTGAAGTGACACTTGAAAGAAAAACATTCTATTTTCTAGTGCTTAATCAGAGAAGACAAGGAGGTTTTACAAGGGCCTCTTCTACTGTTGAACACGCTACGGACTTGCCAAGTAAGCAGTACTCAAGACCATGATGTGTAAATATGTTAAACATAGCAGGAAATCTCCATGATTGGGTTAGCAAACCTTTGTCA
Organism: Thinocorus orbignyianus; assembly: GCA_013400375.1. NCBI lineage: Eukaryota > Metazoa > Chordata > Aves > Ciconiiformes > Thinocoridae > Thinocorus > Thinocorus orbignyianus. The sequence continues at coordinate 1,546,609 of VXBW01005110.1, read as the reverse complement.
CCTGGCCACACAGGAAATGCCCAAGGAGTGCAACAGAACACAACATCTAGAGATCTGCCAGTTTATACAGGTAAAGTCAGCAGCTCGGGTTTAGTAGGTGGCATTTTTCCACCATATGCAGTTTACTAGATTGACTTCTATTTTGTGTGAAATTTTTCATTAGAATTTACCTTTCAGCCATCACGAGTTGTGCATCTAGTTCCTAAATTGGACAGGTTGTCAAATACCTGATTCTTACAAGTCTACCAAGAAAACCAAATAAATTTACAGGCTGTTTTTCCTTATTATATCAGTGGCCTGTTCATCCTGTCTTGATACAAATGCAACATCCCATCATAGACTGTGTCAAAGTTCCCACCTGCAATTTTCCAGTTTTCCCATTCTTAATATAGTTTTAAGTACCGTAAGGAAACAGGTCTTTGAAATCATTCTGCAACTTCATACCAACAGACAAAAAAAATCCTAATAACTCCTGTCACACAGGCATCCCATCCCATCTTGTCCCTGTGTCCTTACTTAAAAACAAGATCTTCACCTTAAGTTCTTCACTTTATAATCCCATCTCATTCATGGAATTCTATGACGCCACAAAATGTCAAGTGTTATTTTGGTCTTTGGACCACTCTATGCATGTCCCACACTTCTACTTGTCAGTAAGCTTGCAGCAACTTGACAGTGCAATGATGGGAGGAGGGTCTCTCCCTATGGCCCTGTCAGCACATGCATGATACAACAGCGAGTAACCAGCGTTAAGCTGTTACGCACTAATGACCTCTTGGCATCATAGCCCTCAGAGACTGATACCTCAGATTATTTTTCCCCGCTAGATGTACTGACCTACATTCTTTTCCCAATTAAACCTCATTAGTTTCTGAGCACATCCAATGTGTTCGAGTCCTCCTGGATTACATCTTTGTGCTTGTGCTTGTTTGTTACAGTACCACAAACAGTAAAGTCTAGGGTTGATTTTGTTTTTTTTTAATTTTAAACCCATAGGTAGGTAGACACAGCCCAAGGACTTTTTTAACAATCCGTGTTACTCAGAGATACAATCAGGATGCAGTTACATACTATCTTTTCAACAGACTACCACTATAACTGTTGGTATCAAGTGTATTTGTGCCTTTGTTGTTACACCTCTGTTGGCTACCTCTCATTTCTGTATCAGTCTTCTCTGAAACAAATGGACTGCTTTCCCCCATAATTTCTTATTGGCAGAAAAGCTTTTACTGCCGGGGAGACAAGGTGGTTTTGGTATTGTTAAACAAGCAGGCAGGAAGATTACTCAATCTTCAGTTACTGTTTCATTTAACATCTTTAGATTCTAAAACCTGTTATCAGAATCTTACTTACTTGGATTTATGGGGCATTTGTGTCTTTAATTTAAATCCTGAACTACTTGACCCATATGCACAACTGAGACATGCAATGCTATTCTCTGGCAAGGGGTATTGATGTCAGCTGTTCCCATCACTGAGATGTAATTAGGAAAAGCAAGAGCGATGCTATAAATTGAGACAGCATGCGGTAATTATTAAAGCAAGGTCTCTATGGTTTGGGAAGTATATTGTCAACTAGCAACAAAGAGTCAAAACCAGCAGGCAAACTTTGAGAGCTTCTGAATGCTGTAACACTCTCTGGTGACCCTATATACTGCCAGGAAGTTAGGTTTTTACCTCAGTGTTTCAAGTCTCTTCTTTTGTTTCCCACTCTTGCTGTCACTGATTGCACTTTCAATATCTTCATGAATGAAGGTAGCCTAAAGAGACAGAAGTAACCATCAGTTACGAGCTGTATCTCTTCATACACTATTTTTAGGGCATCTTCGGATTCCAGAAACTGTGACCAAATCCCATTTATTTAAAAGTTCTAGGATAAATTATTTTACACATAAACCGAATGAAGAAACTCACAATGCTATTGTCTGGGAGATGGTATTTTTGTCACTGCTCCAATTTCAAGCATTGCCATCAGATGAATATGTCACCTAGACACCAAATTTGTCTGAACAGATGTAATTATCTCAAGTCAACCATTATTAAGTTATTTTTTCCCCACCACATATGTAATTTTTATTTTTCTCAAGCATGTCAGGGGAAAGACATACTATCAAAAAATGTACTATAGATATAAGCAGCAAAACTACTTTAGATAGTAGCAGCACAAAGAATTAGGAAAGTAACTTGTAGTTAGACTGTTGTCTTTAAAAAATAACAACAGCCTCCGATTTTTCTTTGATTTAACAGAAGATGAGTTTTCCAGAACACCTCCTAATCTGTAGGCTTCTGCATCTTCTGACTACAGTCTGCCTCCACCAGTGGCCCACAAGTGAAATTTTGATGCATGTCTAAGGCATTGTTTTAATAGATCTTGCATTAAATAGGTCACAGCTTCTCATAGGATTTAGAATGCTCTGTTACTCGTCTTCAGCTGACAAATTAATTTCCTACACAGGTTGTCAAAGCCTAAATCTGTCACTGTCTGGCTCGCTCTACAAGGTCCACATCTGTCTTGGTCCTCTCATGATGGAGAAGCATGCATCTTTTGGGGAGGAATATGTAACTTCTGCTGGGACCAGAAGTCTTTGTTGAATTCAGGATCTAAAGGGATTAACAGACTTCTCAGGCTGTAATGAATTGCGCTACAGAATACAGACTAGAGATACACAAAGGTTGAAGACTTAAAAGAAAAATCTTAAGCAGATTTGAGGAACTTAAAAGTACTCCATTAATCACACTCTTGATATTTGTCATTTAACTTTTTTTTTTTGTTCATAGAAATATTGAATGCCCCAAACATTATTGATTTTTACTAATTTTAAATTGCAGAGGCTCCTGAGGTTCATGGTATCTTCTTATTAAAAACAAGACAAAGGCAAAGGAGAAAGACTTATCCTTCCAAAAACATCCAGGTCTCATGGGTAAGGAACAAAACCCAGGGTACATTCAGTCGAACAAAACCTCAGAAGAAAAGGGGAATCCTGGACTTCCAAGTCATGCTTATGCGCTCTGCATTTTTATTTGCACACAGAGGAACAACTTCAAAAGATGAAAGTCTGAAAAAAATAGACCATCTCTTCACCTTGGGAGGCTGGGTCCAATAAGACCTCAATGAGGATTCCTGCATTATTTAACATACTGCAGCCTGATCTTCTCACAGGATCCCAATTTCCATCGAAATAGCAAATACTGTGAAACTAGTCACACAGTTAAACAGTTGTCTTCACACACTACCCTCACTGTGCTGATTTCAAAACGATTCCACAATGTGATTAGCAGTGCTTTTTAAGACAACTGTATCAACTACTACAAAGAAATTTAAAAATGCCTATGAAATTATCAATTGGAATTTAAAGAAATGACAAGTACATAGAGTAACTAACAGATATTGAAATGTATAGTCCTGGAAATAAAGAAGTATGGCAGAACATATGTATTTAAAAAAATATTTATGCTTGAAAGAGATATTTTAATCAGAGACAATCTCTTTCTTTGTTTTGCCCCTCCTGCATGTAGTATTTTCTGTTTAGTATCTCTCCAGCAGAGAAGAGTTGCAGAGAGGTGGGAATGTAAAGAAGATTTAATTGTTCAGAGACAAAAAAGAGCAGGAAAAGGGGAAAGTCTAGGTAAGACTCAGGGCTTGAATGAACTCTTTGCGGAGCACAAGCTAAATTTGGGATAGCTCAAACTCTTTTATGCCACTTTCTTAAATGCAAACCATATACATATTCTAGAGTTTTGCTCATTTGCTCAGCTGCAGAACCCAAGAATCAATATTTACAGAAACTACATATCTGCACATGCACTACAGATTCGGCTTACATGCAGGACTACTCCCTTGCAAAACATACTATGCTACATTTACTAACACGCTATACATAGTGTTGATATCATAAATGCATCAAAGTTAAAGCATATTTATAAAAATAAAAGAACAGAAGTATTTTCCATGAATAAGCTTATTTGATTTTATCCACTGGACTTGCCAATTCATAAAATTTCCCTTATTCAAATAAGTCATAGCAGATCTCCATTACTACCTTACCTTAATCTCATCACATTGGAAAAGATGCAAATCGGGCTTGTTTTGGGTTGGTTCTTTACATACTAATGCAAGAATTGAATTGTAATTGCATGCATTCATCACAGCTTGGCAATGCTGAATTGTGCTTAAAGGAAAATTCTCCAGTTCATTCTGTCAGAAGAGAAAAAACAAAACAAAACAAAACACAAAACACCACCTTACTATATACAGTCCCAATCTCAGAAAAGCTGCAAGATTTAAAAATGGAAAGTGATAACAAGCTAATTAAAATACCGAATCTCACATACATCATTTTTCTGCTTGTTCCCTTTCTCTCTCTCTGAAAATGAGACTGCCACTCACAGATCCTACCTTTGATTCCAAGTCCACCAAACTGACAGCTTTGTCATCCACTTGAAGAATCATATCTTGAGTCCACACTTTGCCTTTGGCATCCAGCAATTTCAGCTTCCTTATTCCATCATCTACTGTAATCATTGCCTCTTTTCGGTCCAGAACAAAGGTGGTCAAGTGCTAGTGAATGGGATGCACATTTAAAAAAAACTGTAAATCCCAGGTAGCGTCAGTATTCAAATTGCCAGGAAATAGCAACACAGCAACACAAATTATTCATGAATGAAAGTGCCTTTGTACATGACAGATCCCAGCAACAAACCATGGGAAAGGTTGTTTAGTCCATAATGTCATTTTAACTCAACTGATTTTTGTAACTCATTGTTTGTCATCCTCTGTCATTTCCTCACTACGGTAAGTGGTTAGACTTGAAGGCATATTCTGACATCTTTCAGGTGCCACAGTTAGAATTATACCCTGAGCATTTAATTAGCTCTCTTGAGGAGTGAAAACCTGTTTCACACGGCAAGCTGAATCCAGGAAGCGTCAGCAGAAGCCTCCCAGAAACACCCTGCCAATGCACCTCCACCACCACCCTGACCTGGAGTGTCCTCATCTCTTCCAGAGCTGCCAACTAGCATGCTGGTGGTAAGCATGATGGGCTTGCATCTGACTGGGATACCTTATGGACAGGCTAGTGGCTTCTTTTACACAGATCACAGTAAAAATGAGGTATACTAACTACTTTTGCTCATCAACAACTTGGAATACTCTCCAGATTCAGTTAATGGTCTAGAAACCAAATACTACCCCACAGGTATTGCCTTAACTAGTTTCCCTGCCATTAAGGTTTTGACAATTTCTCCTTCAACCTGCCAACCATGCAATACAACCCATAAAATTATTTCATTTTATCCAGGTATAAATCTATCTTCACATTCTTATCAAACATATGGTTACACTCATCCAAGCTGAATCAATTCTAATATGTGGCTGCACACCAACCTTCTAAAGAACCTAAAAAAAAAAGATAATTAAGTGTACTTTCTTCCATTACAGGATAACAGCACTTAGTAACATCAGACAAGAGAGTAGATACAAACTGAAAATAAACAAAGTATTAAAAAAGTAAAGAGAAACAAACTCTCTACTGACTGCTCACACTCTAAATACAAGTACTAATTTTTATGCCAGTACAGTACCAAAACCATTATGGAAAAAAAAAAAACCAAAGTAAAACACCATCAGACAATGAGAAGCAATACAAGTATTCATTTGCACCCAAGCTTACTTTGTTGAGTATTTTGAACTTATCTACTCTTGGATAAAAAATGACAGCAGCATGCAGTAATTCTGCAAAGCAGCTTAAGACTGAAAGTAAGGTATTTTGCACTTCACATCAGGGAAAAAAATATGTGCAGGGAGAATATGTTTAACTACTACAAAGTAGACTAACCGGGGCTTTTATGGGTTAATGCTCAACTCCTAGATATTTTGTCACCTCTGATGATTATAACTGATCAAAGTGTTCATTTTAAATATCATCCAGTGTGCCTCACCAACCTCACAGGGTTTTTCAGCTCTGCCTCAGCCTTGCAACAAGGCAGGTTCAGAGACAGGGCAGCATAACACATTGAATCGATACCCCAGTGAGAAGTCCTGTCCGTTTGCCAAACTACACACAACTTTGCTTACATTCTTCCACATCAAAATTTCAGTTCATTATGGCAAAGCGATTGAATTTGAGACATTTCAGAGTAATCTATTCCGAAGTGACCTCAGGCTGGCAGGATATTTTAGAAGATGTATATGCCTTCAAGCATACGTATCCTCAAAAATCATGTAGGCAAAAAAACACGCATGTAACTGAAATCTAGAATTGGTATATCGCTCCTCGTCTCACCTCTACGTGATACTGTGAAGTTTCAGATATGCTGCTGGCACTGTCTCGTGCATAGTTCTTTCTTTGTTCTAGAAATGGGAGGAAAAGAAAGAATAATTATTCATTCAACTTCTCATTATGCTGCTTTGCATACTTCTCAGAGACACTTAAGCCTAGCTGTAGATATGAAAACAGCATTTTGACAGAAAAAACCTTTACCCCACACACAGTCCGGCACAAGGATCATACCTACGTCAACAATGTTAAGAGAAAGCCAGTGGGTGCAAACAAAAGCCAGTTATCTCCTCACAGTGAGTCAGGACACTGGAGGAGAGCAGTGTTCTGACTGAAAACGCTTCATTGGGAAGCCTGATTATTAAAATGACTGCCTTGCCACTTTGGTAGCAAGATGATAACAAGCATCAGGCTTACTGTATTTGTTTGAATGCACTTAAAAGCAAAAGTATCTTCTGATATACACATAATTTTCATGTTAAATCTGCAAAGCAACAAAGCCACATACAAAGAAGACCTGACTCATCCTTTATTTCTTTTTTATTCAATTTGATGAATAACTAATGTAAAAATATGCATGGAAAGTAGAGAAAAAATAAGGGAGGGGGGGGAAAAAAAAAAAAAGAAAAAAAAATGTCAAACGCTGCAGCAGAGAAATGCACACCAAATATCTCTAAACAGAAATATTATTCAGCTGAACAAAAACAGAATGCTGCAAAACCAGAAACATCATTTGCCTTTTACTCCATATAATAAATGAATATCAAATCAAGAGAGGTGGAAAAGGAAAATGCAAGATGAAGACATAGCACACACCTACACCACAAAAAAACAAATTTAGATGAATACTGAAACAAATTTTTCAACTTTAGTGGAATAAATTTGACTGTGATATTTGGAGTTTTTCTCTTTTTTCACCACAACCACTTAGGTGCCTGTTCAGGAACACTAGGAGCTTTGTGTAAGGAAAGAAATCACTAGGAGGCTTAGATGAGAGAGGACGAAGGAAACTTGGTAAGTAGGTGATTCTTTTCTCTTTATATTCTAATTCGATTTCTGATCTTCAAGTGAAACAGGCAGTTTGATTTTGTTTGGAAAGACAGTACCTGATGATACAGAATACACCCGTTTCATCATACTTGGAGTATGACAGGGGACAATAAATCACGTGATTGTGTTGACAAGAAAGGTAAGTCACTTTTGGCAGAATTAAAGTAATTAAAAAAAAATGTCAACTACTACCAAGCACGTGATGTGTGATATACAGAGATCAGCAGTGAGGACATCAGAAAAGCCACATTGTAAAAGACTCTTCTCTGACCCAGGTCTCTTCATACAGGCATTTTCAGGTGCTGATGCTGACAGCAGTGTCCTTATTTTCAGGTATCACTTGCAGAAGTGTTTGTCACCTTTTATAATCACACCATTATCTATCCAGTTCTCAGTGACTTTCATGAAAGACAATACCATTTCTGAAATCTCTGAGTAGCTTGAAGCCCCCTTCCCATGATGACAAACACTGCTCCTGTACAGCAGCTTCTCAGCTTGTTTTGGTAAGAGAAGTATGCAGTGCAATCAGCCAAATTCAAGAATACCTTAGATTATCAGAGGTTTCAACTATGTGTGTAAATATTTGAAAATATATGTCTTTCATTATCCATTATTCTGAAATCCAAGGGCAGAGGATCTGCATTGATTCCAGCTGTACCTACTATTTCTGCTTTTGCAGCATGTTACTTAAAGTTCTTTTTTTTATTTTTTTTTGGTTTATTTTCTTTTTAACCTCAATAGACGCACACACACACGTGCACATTCCAACAAAACAGTCGATAAAGCAGTACTGTCTGATTTGCTACCTTTCTTTTTTTGTTTGGATGATGATCTGAAGAAGTAAAGTCCATCTGTTCCTAATAAAAAAATGGAATTAAAAAGTAGCATCTACTTTAACCCCATAGAATTATTTGTATCTCCAAGGAAATCAGTTAACAGTCTTTTGGTATGGACTGTAAATAATAGTTAAATGCTGTTCAGTAGGGAAGAATATATGCTTAAAAAAAAAAAAATACACTTGTTTCAATTAATAATACATCAAATATTCAGCCTTGACTGTCATTAGCTTTTTTTAGGTGAACAAAAGTATTATTTCTTTAAGTTTCAAATTAAACCGGGATAAGAAATTTTACATCCACTGTGAAGTTTATAAATCCTGCAAACAATAACAGTTAGAGTTGTTTTAAATAAACAAAGAATACATACAAGTGCCAAATAATTAAAAAAAAAAATAAAAAATGAAAGTAACTATTACAAGAGATTCCTTGTTCTGCTTCACAGAAATTTTGTCTTGTGCTAAGACAGGATATCCAAAACCATTTATAGCACTGATTAACACATCCTTTTCCCCAGAGCAGCCCTAACACTTACAATAGGCGTGATGGCAAGGTTTTCAACACACTATGTCATGGTCAGAACAATAGTGTTTATATAAGAAACAGAGCTCTCTGAATGCTAATAAAAATCTGTGTTTGCCTACATTGACAGCCAAGGAGAGCCCCTCAAGTTCTGCATTCTTAATTGCAACAGAACAGTAACAAGAACTTCAATAAAATTTCCAACTAGCAAAAGTCAGTCCATGTTTGTGTTAATAAACAAAATATAAAACACCACAATTGACGCTTCATACTGAGTTCAGCAACAATTCCTATTTACCTTTTTACTTCTTTAATGCAGGTAGAATGATTATTAGGACCTGTTAGAGATCCAAGTTATGAATTTAATAGAATAGAATAAAACAGAACAATTTCAGTTGGAATAAACCTACGATCGCCTAGTCCAATTGCCCACTTCAGTGCTGACCAAATGTTAAAGCACGCTATGAAGGGCATTGTCCAAATTTTCATGTAGTTTTGGATGAGCTAAGTAGCCACCCATAGAGGCTGTGAACGTTAACATTGCTACAGAGGAGCTGGAGGTAGATACTATAGGTAAATGCTCCATCCTGAAATTATTCACCCTTCAAGATACATCTAATAAGTACCCTTGCATCAGGCTAAACTTTTCTGTTCCTCCTGGAAGGGTTTTTCATCAACCGTTGTTTCTGTTGTTTTTCAACCCTTAGAAAGTGGGTCTTCTTTCCCACATAGGGTTAGCCCAGCTGCTAATTGCTCAGGCTCCTTGGGAAATGGTCTTCTTGGCTGCCTGGCATAAATTGCACTGAAGAAAGAATAAGTAAGGTCCCCCCATGATAATATGAGCATAACAAAAAGAAAAGGGGGGAAAAAAAAGAAAAGAAAAGAAAAGAAAAGAAAAAGAAAAGAAAAAGAGACTGGCATTAAGAACGCACACCCTTTCCCACAGTTTTTGCCAGTAGCTCAGATCTCAGCCTCTGCTTTCTCCAACTGTCTGGCTCATGTCCCCAGTTCTACCTACAAAGCCTGTCCTTAGAAAGGAGGACACAAACTCTCTTCTGCACCCCCTTCTGCTGGTGTGCTCCACCACCTTGAACTTTCAGCAAAATTGATACAAGCCTGCAAACCTGTTCTGCATCCTTCTCTATCCACAACACAAAAATCTGCCACTTCTTCCTACAACACTTCCATATTTCCACTGCCATGTCAGATATATCCTAGCACATGACTCTCCAGTCTTTTTCATCCACATACAGCTGCTTATTCTTCCCTCTTTTCCGACAGGGTTGCCCATTGCTCTTCTTGAAATTCAGCTTCAATCTTCTCAACTCTTTCACATATCAAAGTGGCTGATTATTATTCATTAATATTAATCTCACTGCTTTTACAGAAACACTGAAAATGCATCTTGACTTATCACATGATCTTCAAACGCAAGTAACCCATATTCTGCTATTGAAAATGAGCAACAGAATTTGCTGTCGTGCTGCATGTACTGGGCCTGGCTGGGATGGAGTTAATTTCCTTCCCAGCAGCCTGTATGGTGCTGTGTTATGGATTTGTGACCAAAACAGCATGGATAACATCAGGATGTTTTAGCTACTGCTGAACAGTGTCAAGGTCTTCTCTGTCTCTCAGTCCACCACCCCACTGGGCGTGCACGAGAGGTTGGGAGGGGACACAGCTGGGACAGCTGACCCCAACCGACCAAAGTGATATTCCATATTGTACTTTCACTGCTCAGCAGTGAAACCAGTCTGGGCATTGGTCTGCCTGTGGGAGGTGGTGAGTGATTGCCTTTGTGTTACTTGGGGGTTTTTTTCCATTTTTTCCCCTCCCCCCTCTTTCCTTCACTTATTAAACTGTCTTTATCTTCATCTGATCCTCTCCCCTATCCCACTGCAGGAGGAGATGCGGGGAACGAGCAAGAAACTGCGTAGGTCCTTAGTTGCTTGCTGAGGTCAACCCCCAACACTGAAGAAAAAATGATCTTTTGTATGCTCCATTTCATTCTCCTAATCAGTCTCAGCCTCTTATGGGTCCCTTCATGCATGAGGAGAGTTATTGAAGCTAAAGCAAAATTCTGCATCTGAGACTTACAGATAGGATGCATAAAACTACCAAAAGTATTGAGTTTTTTCTATTTACTCTACTTACTGCAGCTCTTATATCCAGCATGTGACATACAGTGCTGCCTTAATACCGCAGCTAGCTCAAATCCTGCTGATAAGCTGCACACAATTTATCTAAAGTATTTTCCCTTTGATAAAGGAAAAAAAATAAAAAAGGATCATGGCAGAAGACACTCAAAATTAAATTCTTAATCACAATCTATAGCAAATGCAACCCAGAGGAATCTGAACAAAATAAAATCTCTCACAAGGCAAGGGCAATAAACTTAAAAGCAGCACAGCATTTCACTTATATGTCTTAACTGCAAGATCTACTAGCTACTAAACCTTTCAAAGGAACATCGATCCACAGAAACTAATACTCTTCCCTCTGCGTCATGTGGAGAGATGCTACTGCTATTCATGTCTTTGTAAATCTATTGAATTCTCCAGTCATCAGGGATGGACCGTGTTTCTGGCTTCAAGAAGACAGTGAAAAGGTACTAATTTCATATGAATTTTGGAAGTAATCAGAACACCAGAAAACAAAAAATGACCCCTTGATCAAAGACTTTTAGCCAAGTCAAAAACACGCTGGACAGTAGACGACACAGACAAACAGGACTCGTTCTCTTCCTTGCCCTCCCTATGCTAAGAACTGTGCTCTCCCCATTGATTTCTGTGAAGGACCATTTCATACTTTGGAAACGTAACTATTCCACAGTTCCAGACAGAAACACCAGTATCGCCCCCAAGATCTCTTCAGTGAGAGCTGTGGGCAGAACCTGACATAGGTAAAGTTAGAGTCCTGTCTCACCCATTTTCCAACTGGAAGGTGGTACAGCAATATGGCAAATTAGAAAGCCGCTTAACAAACTCCATTGTCATTCAGAAGATCACACAGACAAATATATCACAGCAAGAGAAAAACAATTATTTATATAGGTAGGAAAAACTCCTACCAAAAGAAGATCTCAGTCTAGGTCTTAACAGATTACATGAAGCATGGATGGTGCTGGTTAGGTCTATGATACCTTTAGGCACAATAGATTTTCTGTTTCTAAAAGTCTAAAACAGAGACGAGGAATCTCAACACTTAAACTTTGACTGATGTCTTGCAAGTAATTCTGTAGGCCAGGTGTAACAAGTATTATTGTTGTTATGGTTATGATATCGCAAGGAAGGACAATAGCGGATCCTGCCTTCTCTGCAATTGCCAAATTGGAAAATGTCTGAACAGTACACAAAGACACAAAGCTCTGAAATCTGATGGCAATCCATACGGAGATGAATTAAGAGTCTCCTTCACAAGCTGTCCTAACAATCCTGAGTGACAGTATAAATTATCACCACACATCATCAAGCAGGAAAGCCCAATACTTAGTTTACTACTATATATTTCTGGTTCGCATTGGACTGATTACTGACACCCCTTTAAGACCGTATTGCAGCAGCTGGAAAAACTCAACTCGAGACTGAGAGCAAAGTGCAGGAGACGTGACCTAGACATCTGGGGAGAAAGGTCAAAACTCAAGTTCAAAATGAACCTCATTATGAGAGGAGCAAACACTATCACTTCCAGAGATTTGTGCCACAAGCTTCTTCCTGACGGCGATGTGGAACTAGCTATCAGAGAAAGTGTATTGTTTAGAAGCCAACTGTTAGTTTAATTTGTTCAAGTATCAAATAACACAAGCACGGCACATGGATGGCTTCTTTTAATGGAGTCTATATAATCTTCTTGTGATTTCCTTGAATTTATTCCACTACAGCATTCGCTCTGAATGAGGTATTTGAGCAATGCAAAAATACACAGGCCATTTCACCACTAGCACCTAATCACAGCCATGGGAGTACAAGCACAATGTATAAAACACCTAGTCTTTTCTGATGCAGCGGGAAGACAATTTTAGCAACATCTTTCAATTCTGTGCCTTGTAATAACCTAACAATGTGGAGTCAAACACTAGCTCGCTACCCCTGGGGACTGGGGCTGCTCCACGCTGTGTCATTTGCTGGCAAGCCCCCAGCATAGCCCTGGCTATTGGTGCCGACCGATGCTGCACATTTCCCCGTGAGCAGAGCTGCAGAAGACAGATGAAGAAGCCAATGTTAGAACAAGAGGTGACAGTAGGAGCCAAACCCCATTTCTGATGGAAAGATCAGGAAGTAAATGATGAAATAAACCCTGTAAGTATGTGCAGAGGGCATCTTCCCTCCCAATTCAGCCAGAGATTTATTATGCAAATAGAAAACAGTTCATTTCAGGAAGGAAATGGGTGAAAACAAAGGGATTATTTGACACAGGAAAAAAGGCAGCTACAAGGAAGTTTTTGCTATTAGATAACTGCATCAGAGATAGTGATGTCTCCAGCGTAGTTTTTAACTGAATTGTTTGTAACACTAGTAAAAGTCCAGACTTCTTTTCCACTGGCACTGTGGCCAACCTTCTGTCTGATAACCAAAGGAACAATCACGTATCACTTCAGGACTCAACACATAAACTTCATGCCATGACATATACACGTGTGTAAATATGTATACACACAATTATTATTAACAATAATTTTATTTCTTTTACTGTGCTTGGAGAAGCTGAGTTCAAGATCAAGTGGCCACTTAGGAGTTCAGGTACCATCTTCACTTATCGACACCCATGGATAGGTGCTTTAGTCCAAATGACATTCAAAAGTCTTCCAAGAAAAGTAAGTTTGTCATGGACAAAGTTTGCTGCTAACATTACATTGTCATATTTTATCAATACAAAAAAAACCCCAAAACACAGCCCATTTTACATTTACAGTAAAATTATGTATTTTTCCCAATGTAGTATAAGTGAATCTATTAAACACGTGAGCTTTGTATATTTACATAAAGAAAATATGTACATTTATTATACATGCACATAATACAAAATACAAAAAGAAAGCCAGGACACCTGCAATCCGCTTTATAGGTTTTCAGTCTCATGGGTCTGAAATAAAATACTTTAATTGCTAATTATAGATAAAATATTTTATAATAAGCATTTTTAACACATTTTAACAATCCCAGTATCACTCAACTGCTTCCCAACTCCTTTGGGACAGCATGCACAAAAATCTCTAACATTACAAAGGAAAAAAAGACACATGGGATGCAGCAGAATGGTAATATGNGGAAAAAGGATTGTCAAAAAAAAAAAAAAAAAAAAAGAAAAAAAGAAAAGCATAATTGCCCTGAATTTGAGAAAGGTTTTAGATGTTTTCCTTGTTTTCTCCAGTTCATACACTCGGTGATACTGACAGCCTAGTTCTTTATGCATACACAACAGAGCAGAAGCAGTAAAATGTGCAAACTCCTCTCTGAAAGCTGTGCCAATACATATCTTCACTCACAGCTCCAGGATAATTGAGTCTTCTACCTCATTCCGTTCCTGGAAACTGCAACTACAGTTTTGTGATATATTTACCAGCAATGGAAGTGAATCAAGACCAACAATCATTCTGTAGGAGCCACCATGCAGCAGCCTTATGGTAAGCATTTTCAATTAGTACCTGAATTCAATTAAGTATTTTAGAAGTAAAAGGCTGTTTACCATTATATATACTACATACCTCCAATTTACACGCTTGTCCCCATATTCTACTTACATACTACTATCCCATCATATTTGATATGAAAAAGTTCAGAGAGGGATTATTTTAAAAGCCCACAAAGATTAAAGGACATGGTTATGACGATTACTGATACTGTCATTGTTCAAACCATGTAGTCTTGAAAAATAATGATATAAAATTAAAAAGAAAAGTGCAACACTGTCATAACACCTCATAAAGAAATAATCCACTAAGAGTTCCTCCACAACATCTCTTGCTGGTTTATTTTACCACCTACTATTTCTGTCAACACGTGCAATCAGTTTGTTGAGTGAACCCATACAGGATGGAGAAATCAGTTTAGAATGATCACTTGAGAATTTTCCCCAGTTGTGGTTCCTGCTTGTAATATCATGTCAAGTGACTGACTTTCATAGCATACTGATAAAAAAGATAAGGTTAAACTTACAATGATTCACATGCAATGTGACTTTTAAATGGCAAATATTTCAAATGGTTTCCACTTCTGTCTTTCCTGATTTTTCTAGAAATGGATCTTCACACTGCTCTAGTACAGTGCCTTCACCTGCTCTTTCAGAAGATACAAAGCTAGGAAACCTCAAACCTCTTTTTGTAGGCTTTTAGCCTCATGAATTTTCAAGTAGCTTGAAAGCCAACAAAGCAACCAACAGAACAAAATTCCTCTTGTGTGTTCCCAGGCAAGTAAGCAAATTTCAGGCTTGGAGGGTATCCTTCCAAGGGCAAACTTTATGCTGTTCTAAAGCCACAAAGCATCCTGACATCACTTCCCTAACCCCCAAAGTCACTCTCAGCCACCACCCCACCAAAACAGGAGGGCAAAAAGACTGCTAACTACTAGGGATGTTTCAGTTATTAGCTACTGCTCTCTGAGCTTTCCAGTTTGCTAAAGTGCAGAAAAAGTGGTGGACCCAACAAATGAGAGTAGGCTGAGGTGCAAGGTGTCCTGCACAGGACTGGATTCTCACTGCAAACCTCATTCTTCCAGTCTCATTGGTTGTACTGAGTTTCAAAAGAGCATTTAACAGGCACAGATTTATAGAGCAGAACATCTCTCAGCCTCATTGCTGCTTGTATTTCCATTACCAGCACAGCTATCAGCAGGATGTATTCACAGCGGAGGTGGATGACCAGGAAACGCTGCAATTTGGCTGGCAAGGAACATGACTAAATTCTGCCTCCACAGCGATTTGGCCATGGGCTAGAGAGTGGAGTATACAGCCAAGACAAATACTAGCATTTGTAGTTGGTAAGCGCAACAACATTTAGGCATTTGCAAGTAATGTCACATTTGACAGTCACAAAGCCTGTTAAAAAATAGCGGGCCAAATAGGACTCCAAATCCATTACATCAAATCTAATTTCCATGAAATCCTTCTGTCAAACATGAATAATATTGTAAATTCCTTTTCTGCTAGCAAGGAATAAAGCTGGAAAGATACAGATCATGAATCAAACCTACAGCACAGCTAGACCCCTAAATGCCTTCTCCCTGGTACATACTTTAGCTATAGGATCACTCTTAGTTTTGTGATAAATGCACTGCTGCCTTAAGAATTAGCAGGTGGGAGGTCTCTGCTTAGTAAATTATGAAAACATCTTCTAGTTAGATCTAATAGGAATAAAAATAACTTTGTTCTTTAATTTTGTTGATATACACACCCATGTGTATGTACATACAGTTTCAGATCTATGCGAATAAAATACTTCCACCACGACATCACAATCAATATTTAAACAATAATTTTAACAGAAAAGTTTAGGGACTTTATGTCACCTTACCATAAAGAGCTTTTGCACTTGTTTTTGAATTCTGGTCCCTCTCTGCCTGAGCAAACGTTGGGGAACCGTAGCCACTGGAAGAAAACTTTTCTGGTTAGTAGATATATTTACAGATATATCTACATATCTATTATATAGACATTATATATAGTATATAATATTATATACATATTATAGAGATATAGATAGACATTATTTATAGATATATTTGCCACACAGAAACAGGCACTGAAAAAAACCCTCCCTTTATGTAGGACTACACATATATTCAACATAATTAGCAGGTGTAATGATACTGGATATTTGTTCTGCATCAT
Organism: Thinocorus orbignyianus; assembly: GCA_013400375.1. NCBI lineage: Eukaryota > Metazoa > Chordata > Aves > Ciconiiformes > Thinocoridae > Thinocorus > Thinocorus orbignyianus. The sequence continues at coordinate 1,530,103 of VXBW01005110.1, read as the reverse complement.
GAATACAACAAAGACTGTTTCACTTTCTTAGGCTGGAAGCTGTCCTTTTTGTTGCACTAATACAGCATCACACACAGTGCAGGGGTGATATATACATGGATACTACCCTAACGTACATAGCCAAAAATCATTTCATAATAATAGTGATAACCACAGAATGGTTAGAGTTCAAAGCGACCTTAAAGATCATCAAGTTTCAACCCCCCTGCCATGGGCAGGGACACCTCCCATTAGACCAGGTTGCTCAAAGCCCCATCCAGCCTGGCCTTCAACACTCCCAGGGATGGGGCATCCACAGTTTCTCTGGGCAACCTGTTGCAGTGCCTCACCACCCTCACAGGAAAGAATTTCTTCCTAGTATCTAATCTAAATCTCCCCTCTCCCAATTTAAAACCGTTCCTCTTTGTCCTATTGCTACACTTCCTGACAAAGAGTCCCTCTCCAGCTCTCCTGGAGCTCCCTTCAGATACTGGAAGGCTGCTCTCAGGTCTCTCCGGAGCCTTCTCTTCTCCAGGCTGAACAGTCCCAGTTCTCTCAGCCTGTCAACTATGCCAAAGACTTGGTAGGATTTGGGTTTTTTTCCTGCATACAGAAGTGTTAATTGTTTTTAACAATTTTAACTGCTTTTCATAAAAGACTAAAAGGACTATCGCTGCCTAGAACAAATGAAAAGGCAATCCAACTTCCTTCTAGCATAACAACATGAAAAAGCCATATACAAACTCACTTTAAAGGGACAACAACATGGGAAGCAGATGACAGCACAGATGCCCTGCTCTGTACAGGAATACATGTTCTTTGGCACCAAATTAGGTCAATTCTCATTAGTGCTGTGAATGAGCCTAGTACCATGCTTCTGATACAGGGGAACATCCTCTTATTTCAGGCAAGGTAACACTTTCAGCTAACAGCTGCTCAGTTCTCTTTACTGGGAAACAGTATTTTCTCACAGGTGGGAAGGGCAGCCTCATATTTTATGCATAAAAATGCATTCACTCAGAGCTAACCTTAAACATCTCATGTATACAAAGACATCTGTAGGTAATATAATGAGTATGTTATGGTTACAGCAATTTATTTTTCTGTTCCAAATTATTTCATTGAGTAATACAGCTTTACCCTCACACTAAACCAAAAATAAGTCAGATTATATCTGCCTGTTTGGAATCTGCACATTCTTTTACAGAAACTGCCTTTGTACTATTCCAATAGGATCTAATGATTATGGCTCTATCTGAAATGAAAGAGTAAAGAGAAAACACAAGACAATTTTTCATCCATAAAAGGGAAATCAAAGGCATAATCTTACTTCATTTGTGGAAAATAACTTCCGTATCCACCAGGAGGGGTGTTTGATATATGTCCATTCATTTTTACTGTCACTTACTGAGGGAAGCAATCTGGGAAAAGAAACAACAGCATGTGAATTGAATTGATCTCTTAGAAGATGAAGGTTTCATACAGATGTAATGCAAACCTAGTGAGAAAATTATAGATGAAATGGGAAAAGAACTACATCAACAAGCTCAGTTGTTACTATTTGCATCATGACGATGCCTTAAATACCTGTTATGGAACTTCTTCCAGTTGCTATTTGATAGTTATTGCTTCAAATAATTTATAATTTAGTGAATAAAGCTATTATTATTGATACAATGGTCTTTAGGAATAGCTTCAGAAATAAAAGGCTAAACAAAGAACAACACTTACTGCAGAAGTGAACAAGAAGTTCCAAATGGCAATTTTAACAGTTGAGAATGCTTGATTTAAACCCTGAGTTCGTCTCTTTCAAATGAAACTTTTGAAATGATCATTTGATACATATTCTATTAAACTTAGCCAAATTGTTAGAAAGATGCATTATCAAAACAAAACACAATTGTTAGCACAAAAGGAAACTTGGTTAGCTATTTTGGGACTTAAAAAAAAAATTAAAGCATTACATTTTTTTTAAGCAGCATTTATCATCCTCATAGTTTGGCATGCCAAATAAAACCTCTCATATAACAGCAATACTGAAAAGGTCTGATTAAACAGTTAAAAGAATAGTTTCTCCCTTTAATAATGTGTCCATTGAAGTTAAAAATGAGTCTGAAAAGTGACTTTCATAAGCCCGTAAACAATTAACAAATGTCTATTCAAATTTACAACAGCCAAATATTCTTTCATTTATACATACATCAATAATATACGTCTGAATATTTCCCTACCACTTAGTCATTAAATAAATAGTTCTTTTAAGTCCGCAAAATAAGCAAAAGTACATCAGATAAAATTTGCACCTAACAAAAGCTCCGTTTCTAAATTAAGCACAACCTGCTTTGTTGCACCAGAGCCAACTTACAACCTGCTTATCTTCTGCATCACAAAGTCAACTCACTGCCTCACTTTCACTGTTCTCTTCCTGTTTTACAAAGAGGCGGCACCTGACTGACCTACAGTACATGCTGTATTTTGTATCCACATACGTTCTGCTGTTTCCCTCTTCCACGCAAAATCAAAATCTGTTCTCGGCTACTAAAGTCTTCTGTCAGTCCAAGAAACGTACAAGCTGCTTTTGGTCTTCTATACTGAGAACAAAGTCATTTTTATATTTTCTGAGGACCACCTGACATTCTCTACCTGAGATGCAGTCAGCAAAGCCAGCTAGAACCGAGCTGTACTGATTATGTGCCAAATGCAATCACGTGGAAGTATGGTATTTCCCTTAGTGAGTACATAGTTGGTAATTTTTATTAGTCTCTCTTTTTCTTTTCTTTTCTTTTTTTTTTTTTTAAACTTTTTTTTTTTAAACTCTTTTGAACTTTGATAGCTTCCTGCAAAACAACTTTACTGACATCCCCATATTTTACTTCCATCCCCTATTTGACTTCTATTTCTCCTGCACATCCCCACAAAGATAGCATGTATTCAACTTGGTACCCTGTTTGGCTGCTCTAAGCCACTTTTTTACAGAGTGCAGTACTTAGCAGCTGTCTCCCATAAATTACTATCCATGCTGAGTGCTGCTCAATTCATTAGTAATTACAACCTTTGGGAAGCATCCTGAAATTGTCCCATGACTTGAAAGGACAAAAATATTCATTTTCTCAGCGGAATTTGCCAGGTCACTGTGTACTCCTTGTTCCGTTTCAGCAACTGCATGGACCAAAGCTGTTCAGGGTGCTCTTCTGCAGCTCACGCTGCCATTAAGCTATTCAACACTTCCTATCCACTATTAATCCTTACCATCTGCAAACATTGCTCAATTGGCTAACAATTTATCCTAAGAGTGACCAGATACAAAAAACTTGCACAAATTACTTCCATTGCTTTTCAATATCCTCAACTTTCTCTATTTTCCAGACACATGTTATTTAAGATACCACTTAGTCAATAATTCTACTTGCCATACCCTTTTATAATCTGTGATCCCTTTCATAGCCTTATTTATTAGAAATTCCACACATATCTGCTTTAAAGTGAGATCTGGAAAAAACCTTGGGTTTAGACCCTCTCAAAATGATTTCATTCCTCTGACATCTTAATCTGACAAATACTTGGGTTGTTACTTGTACTCTGCTTAACTTTATGAAAGTGGTGAAATAGATCTTTTAAGTAGAAGGAATGTAATATATTAGACCTTAAAGCTTCGGTCTTTGAAGTTAGCATAACACAGTGAATTTTAAAGCAGCAATGAAGCTGAACAGCAGATTTTCACATTAGGGGAAGAAAATGTGTCTTATGACTGAGTGCTTGCCCACTGTAAGGTATAACACTTAGAATATATCCAAAAAGCTTTAAAATTACATTTTTAATCAAGTGCTACTGAAAAGCTGAAGTCAGAAACTTTGTCTGTCCTTCAAAAACAAAAATAACAAAAAAGAAGTAAGCAGCTTGTTCTGCCAAGTAAGCACAAAAGTTTTAGTGAGTTTTAGCTGATATGCAAATAAAACTAATAGAACTTGCTATTTGGTAGTTCAGTAAAGCCAACAGTATTTCCTGTCCCTCATGCCATTTTTCCACTGTGAGAAAGAAATCAAAAGGTTCTGAAATGCCACGGCAACTACTTTCACAGAACAATTTCAAGAGGCTACGCAACGTTTCTATTGCTTGGTTCAAGAGAGCTCCTAAATATGAACACAAACAAACCCTTTACAGTCATTGCTAATTAGGCCTTAATATTTAGAACAGCATCAAAAAGCTGCCCCTAATTATCAGGCAATTTCATCTCTTTCAACCTAAATGTTTCTGAAAAAGCGTTTTAGGAAAACACTTCAAATTTTTTATTAAGTGGATGATGAAGAGAAGGGAAAAACCATAAAAGGATAACACAATGTGCAGTGCTTCACTTATTATTTATTCCCTTGTGCAGCTTTCTTTGCTGTATTCCTCATCTCAAATGCTCTTTCATCTCTTACTACCAGTCCCGTAGCAAAAGTCAACCCGTGCACACTACGAAGCCATTGTCATCCAGAAGGCTATTAATAAACTCCACTTCCTCTTTAATCTTCCCTTTCACCTCAGCCCAGCAGTTCACAGCAACATACCCTGGTGTCCTAGACTTTAAAATAAACATCCGTCAAAATTAACTGTATGATCCCTCTTTAAGTAGGCCTGAAGTATCAACAGTTTACTTGTGAATATGCCCAAGAATGGTCATGTCTTTCTCAGGATCCTGCAAAGAAATGCCTACTCTGAACCAGGAAAACTAAATACGAACTTAAAAAAAAAAAAAAAAAAGAAAATAAGAAAACAGCTAAAAGTAGTAAGAAATAATAAGAGAAATACTAAGATATTTACCTTGAAATCTATTAAAGTAATATATTATTAAAACAGTAAGAAAATGGTTATAAATATGAAACTCCAAAAATCAAATACATTCAAAATTCTCTTCCCACGATATCAGAAACTCAACAAAAAGAAATCCACCTATGACTTCACTGCTGTCATCAGCTTTATCTTTGAAGGAACTCTAGCATATTGCTAATAAGCAGCAATATAAATGACAGGAGTCCAGCCTTTATAACAGACAAACCATTTCTGAGACAGATATACTTTGCTTCTTTAGTAATCAACAGTTATAGGTGGTCTAGTCCCAAACACAGGGACTATTACACCTGTATACAAGGTGATTACATTGGTCATAAATATTCATTTCTTAGAAATGCCTGAATGCTAACATACTCTTTGCCTTCCCCATCATGTAGCACAACAGCCTAATGACAGCAATACAGTTTCTGTGCAACAAGCTGACACATCAACAACTCACATGTTTTGCCATTTAATTTCCTAGTAGGAGTTCAAAAGTAACAAAATCCTTCAATCTGTTTTAAAAAAATCCCTTGTCTAGAAAGGCAGAGCTATGCCATTAAAGAAAATGAGATATTCTAGAGGCCGGTGCTCGTTTCCACTCATCCTGAATCAATCGGTCCCACTCCAAAGACAGATGACAATATCAGATGGAAAAAAAGAGAAACAGCTTAATGGCGTGGATATTTTAGAGATGATGGAGGAGGAAGGGTTAAAGAGAGGAGGATGTAGGGGAAGTAAAAGGAAAGCCAAGAAGGGCTGGAACAGTAATTATCTACGGATTAAGAAAATGTTATTAGTAACAACTTATTGTTATCCCATGCCCCCCCAAAACCCCCAAGAATTCTTCCCCAACTAGATAGAAGGCACCGGCTGCAACTCCAGCCTAAACAAAAACAATGCACATGTTACAAGGTAACATTTATCTGTAGCGGATCTGACATTGTAGCAATGTCAGAAAAGGACATGCTTTCTCCACCCTTTCCCTTTTTAAAATATTATGAAACAACAAAACCAACCATTAAAAAAAAAAAAAAATCAGATGAATCCAGGCTACACTGTAACTCACTACGCATTCAATAAAAATGCCTGTTACTGCTAATTCCACAGCATTCAGTACTGCTGTTCTACAGAATGTAGAAAAATTATTTAACTTGTGCATGACTTCCTATTTTTCATTTGTTTCTCCTTGAACCTTACCCTGTTCACCTTCACACACCTCCCTTAAAAGCTGCATTACTCACTCATGCTAGATTTTCTGAATAGTTATTACTTTTAATATCCTTGGATCTCCATGCTGAAGTAGTTTCTGAAGTTATTCTTTATGTTCTTGTAGTTTGGTGTCTTGTTCTCTTGTGTCTGCTTTGCTGTTCTGACTTTACCCTCTCCAATTTGTATCTTCGCTCCAGCCACAGATTTTTACAAATGGGAAACTCCTTATAGAAGTGCATCCCACGGAGTCGAATGAAATGATGCCACTGCCCTCTGCTTCAGGACTTGCCTCAGACAACAACCGAGAGCAAACAAGAGTTCTGAGTTCTGCTGGCCGTTCAACCTCTTGCCTCGAGATAAACACCACGATGCACATGCATGCGTAAGTAAGCATTCCTTCAGCAATGATCACTGGGGATTTTCCATCCTTGGTACACTGGTATCAGAATGTCTCCGAGACAAACTGCTACCGGTTGGGCTGGCAGCAGCTTTGCACTGTAATATTTTCCATTTTCTATTAAGGGGACTGGAGCATCCAAAGGCCAGTCAAAAAGATGACAGCAAAACCACGCAGAAAAAAAAGAAAGCTAGACCCTGTAAGTGATGCAGTTTCAAGACAGAATTCTGGCTGTTCCTCTTGCTTCTTTCAAGACACTCTTTACTCATGATGGACAGCTGAAGCTTTCTGGGAAAGGAATTGGTCGTCCAGTATACCCTCCCCTGTCCAAGTGTCAAGACTTCAAGCACAGATGTTAAGTACAATAGCCACACTGAAATAATTTTGAAAGTGCTGTTACTTTCGGGTCTTCTCTGGATTCACGGCACTTGTTCAGCATGGCCGTTTAGTATTAATTACACAGCATCTTAGTTTATACAAATCTGCACTGAGCTGCTTCCTATGTTTAGATTTTAGAGCATCCTCAAATAACTCTTCCGGTACATGCAACATTAGCTAAATGGAATTCCTGCTGAAGGAACCTGGGGGTGGAGAGGAAAGGAATGGACATGTGCCCCACTCCCCCGCTGAACTTCACTCCTTACAGAAAACTAAACTTACAGAAACAATATTCTGAAACCCAGAATAGTGTTTGCCTAATGGGGGGTAGGAGGGTGGGAGCATCTCAAGAAACTAATGACTGTGACAGATGAATAGGGCTCTGGACAGGTGGAAGACAACACTGAACAACAGGAGACACATCACTACCCAGAAGGAGGGATTTCTAAGTGTTCTTACCTCCACCTCCAGAGAGCAGTGCAGCAGATGAGTTCAACCAACACTGCTTTTTCCAATTTCAAAAACTGTTTTGATTTTCATTGCCACTTTCTAAAATCTATTCTTCTTCCTCAATCCTTCAGTACAAGGAGTAAGCTAAATTCATCAGGGGTATCCCTCTCATTAGGAGGGATACAATAAATTTATTTTTAAAATTTGATAACATAATTATCAAAGTAGGAGACTCAGTAAAGTAATGCAAGATCAGTCTTCAGAGCAAGAACTGCTAGCTAAAAAAGAAGTTTTCTGTTGGGAAAACCAATAAGATAAAAAGTGCCTTTCAAATCTTCTTTCTCCTACTATGGTATTTTCCAGCGATTCACTGTTGAGGAAATATCCCAACAATACAATTAAGATAGGTACCTTTTGAGAAGAGGGAGAAATAGGAAGAGTGACAGGAGGAATTGAATGAATAAACTTCAGATAGATCCTGTTCATAGATTTAGTTCTTTTTATGGCCACGCTAATAAAGAACCTGCTTGAAAACAGGTTCCTATTCTGGCATGGCAACCTATTTCCATTCATGTTGCTCAAGTCTGGGCCATGATTTATAATTAACTGTATTGAAAGAAAATAAAACAGCTTCACCAATACAAAAGCTTCAAAGACTTAAAATCCCCATTTTAACAAAGGAACGCTAATAAATATGCCAGCACTAAAGCCACCACTCACTGCTATTTTTAATTAGAGAATTAACCACCTCATCTAAAGCAAGATGACTATTAATTATCAAGATCAGGATAATTATGCAGACCTTGCAGAAAGCATCACCAGAGCTGAAAAACCAGTATCTTGTATAAAAGAAAGTAAAAAAGACAAACCCCAAAACACCAAACAAAAAAAGCCCTCCACACATACAGAATAACAAACTAAAGAGGAAGGTCCCTATGGTATATGAAGGAATTTGTGGAAGGAGATAGAAAAAGGGGACAATAATGTACTGTATAAATCAGTGTCTCTAGTAAATCTTGACTTTGAAGCAGTGCTTTTATTTCAGTCCTGAGGAAGGGCCCAGGTGCCTTGAAAGTGTCTACTTTATCTCCTCTCCCAAAAGCACAGTAGTGTGCTAGCAAAGGATTCTCGTTTTACTCACAAATCCTAATCCCAACATGGCTATAACAGTACACTCAAAATCTCCACCTGGAGAGAGATGTACAAAGAAACCAACCACCATAACAAAGCCAAAACTGACTTGGAACCACTGACTAGTGAGTACCAGACTTTTATTTTTCTTCTTCAGACTCTCATTTTTTTCATAATTTCCTTTTCTTCCTTGTTACATCATTCTTCAAATAAAACCATTAGATTTTAAAAGAGGGTACTTAGACATTGATTTGAAAGTCAGCTTACAGCGTAAAACCAACAAACCATCAACTTGACTGTAGAAATGAGAACTTATAAACAACGATAAAATATTAGTGTGCATGTTGAGATGGGCCAGAGAAAACTCGGCAAGAAATGGTGTGCAATATGTGCTTCATTCCAGATGCCATATGAGCACACTTCCCACCACCTTGAAGACACCACATGTCAAAAAGATCATGAAATTTGGGACATACTTTTACCTTTCATATTGTAAACACTCTGTGAGTGTAGCTGACAATATTTCTGAACAGTTTCTTGTTCTGAAGTGCTTGTGGAAACATTAACAAATGATAAAGTTTACTGTAGCGGTCCTGTAAGACTACGAAAGTTAACAAGACAATGTCTCTGGGTGTTATCTGCTGTTTTAAATAAAGTTTTCCTCTCAGTCTGGCCAAAAAATGAGTGAACTCCCAACATAGTTAAAATACTGCTTGCTACTGAAAGTAGACCAAATGAAACTGGTTTATCCACCTATCCACATCTACTTGCCAGCCTAATAGCTGTGTCATGACACCGATGTTATTAAAATTTACATGGTAGAGTCCACAACAAAAGCTGAAATGAAACTATATAATGACATACTCCAACCAGATCATTAAAATGGAAGAGGAAGGAAAAGGACAGGAACACTCATCAATACCTCTCTAATTTAGGTTAATAGAAGTGTGGCAAGATCTAATTCTTGTTTTCACAAATTTACTTTCTTCAATTCTGGTGAAGTTGCCATATAAGCTTTTATCCCATAGACCTTGTAACCAGACACTGACACTGCGGTCACTGTGGTCTCAGACATGGCAATAGATGACTTCTATTGCAAGGCTTTCTTATTGCTCCCTACTTAAACTTTCACTCTAGCCTTTTTTGTTTGTTTGTTTGTTTGTTTATTTGTTTTAATACACAGAATAAATCAGGACAAAGGCTCATTTCCATTGAAACCCATCAGGTAACTACTGAGAAAAAAACAATTTCTAGGCTAGTAGCGTGTTACAGTCTTGAATCAATCAAGACAAAAAACATTGAGTAGGAGCAACATCCACTGGTTTCCTGATTAAGAAACACCCAAGCTCCATACTATTGTGGACCACCCTTTAATGACATGGAGCCAGCATCATTTATGAAATTTTGATCTCTTCCATCAATAAAGTACTCCACAAGCCAATTCACACAAGCCTAAATAGCCTCAAACTTTACTACAGAAAGGGCTCTTCTGAAGGACAAAGGGCTCATACTCTATATTTTACTCTAAGATTTACATTTTCTATAAGGTGCAAGAATAAAAATAAAATTTTAAAAAGGCAGCTTCCATACAGATCAGTGAAAAAGAGAAGGCTGTGTTTAATGAAGTGAACAAATTTATCTACAACTTAATATTTATTGATCAGACCACAGCAAATTAGCAATGCTGAGCTGAAAGGTAAGATCACAGTTGAGCTCAACAGCAAAAGTAAACTATTCTAATAATGCTGATTAACTCTCCAAAGTTACATATGAAGAAAGGCCTAAATCACAGAATGTGCAAACGAGGCAGCAAATGAAGCTTCACAAAGCTGATATGCAAAAGTTCTGTAGGTCTTTAGGTAACATGATTTACAACAAATGCCACCATCATAAGTTTTGGGGATTAAACAAGATTTTGGTGTTAGAAAAGTTAGCAGCAAGATGACTGTGCAGCAAGATGTATAACCTTGTACACAGCCTCCGCAGTTCTCAGTACTTTCAAACACTCAATAACTTCCTTGCATCCAAACATCAGCTCTAGATGCTTGTTTGGGTCACCAAAAATCTCGAGCATCAATTTTTTGTTTGCATTAATGCACACATAACCCAGAGAGACTATATTGCAATTCAGTACCTGAAACATCTAAGCACAACTGAACAGTCCACACTGGGGCTACAATTATTCAGCACAAAGTTGCTCAAGTGCAAAAGAACTTACTGAACGGAGGTCACAGCTGAATGAAATCACACCCAGCCATGGCATTAACAGTGCGCTTCCGAAACTCAGCATTTGTTTCGTGGAAGAAAATAGATTGAACAATAACAGATTCCACAATTTGTAAGGAAGCAAATTAATTTAAACTTTTGGCATTCATGTCTCTGATTTTCTAGTTTCAATTATTTACATTTCTCTGTACAGATACAATTTTCTCCTCCATTAATCTGGGTCAAACCCTTCTTCTACATGCTGTACAATAAAGAAAGCATATATTCAACTAATGTCAAATTTTTGAGGTTGGGTTGTTTTGTTGTTTTTTGTTTTTTTTTAAATTACCTGGTCAAATGCAGAAACATGATTTTTTTCCCAAATCAATAAAAAAATTCATATTTCCAAAAGCAGTCTCTGAAGTTACAGGTCTGACTTTTAGAAATAAGTGTTCATACTTCTTAAAATTTCAATACCCTTATAACACATACTAAGTTTCCAGCAAACATCCAGTGGTTGGAGATGACAAAATTACAAACCTTTACAAGAGAAAAACTACAATCAGTGCAAAATGTTGTTGGCTCCAATTTCCTTTAATTGTGGATTTCAAATTTTCACATATCAGAAGACAATTTTGTAAGGGATTTCTCATTGCTGGTTACTGCTGGTTTAGCTATCACTAAAAAGGGATCCTGAAATACTGCACTCAGGTATTTTGTTGCAGTTTGGTCACTCATCAAATTGAAACCAATTTCTGAGGCATTTCCAATGTCAATTTTTTGTTTATACTGATGTCAGATATGTTCCCAATGGAAACCTCAGTCTGGGACAGGAGCTGAACACACCCTAGTACCAGGAAACCTCAGAGGAGCTCTATTTTTTGGAAAGTTCCCACAAGTTTCAAAGGAAGTTAACTTTCAAAAATATTCCAGAATATGGATTTACTGTTCTCCACTCAGTTCTTTTATTAGAAATAAGAGTGTGTGAAGTAATGTGGGTGGGAAAGTAAGGGGGAGAAAGGGAAGGAGTTAAAAAAGCCATACATAGTACTGCTTTCGTATCTTTTCCTACTTGGAGGGTTGATGGATGAGGTTTGGGAATCCGAAGGCACTGTTCATTTCCATGCACTTCAAGATTTGTTCTAGAGCTGATTCTAGTGATCTTAACATGACATAAGAAATACTCATCTAAAATCTTATGTTAAAGATATGGTTAGCCTCCTGTAGAGGTAAGAAAGAATGAAATAACTCTATACCTTTCAAGAAGGGTCACTACTTTATGGGGATCTTGCATAAATGATAGTAATTGGAGATACTATAGATTGATTGGAGTTTTCTTTGTTGTCTTCTCCTCCCCTCACCCCCCACCCCAGCCTGAGAAGAGTGTATTTGGACAACTCTGTGCATCTTTGGTACTTTTAATACATGATACTAAATAGAACTGACAAACTTCACAGGCTGCTTGACTTTCAATAGCAATGGTAGTACCACAAAGTGAGTTACACCTTCAATTAGAATAAGGATTACCCGTGGAGATAGGCCCTAAAGCAATGAATGTTATCTTACAAACTATTTTCGATAAGGCCCTTATCCTCCTGGTTACACCCATGTGGCTAGAAAACATGTAAAGCCTTGCAAGAGGCACTACAGAAAAGGCATCCACAGAAAAATATTGAAGGACAAAGGCCTTTTAAAATAGAGCTTTCTTCCACAGTGTAGGCAACTAAGAAAACCTGTTTATTAGAAAACTTCACCAGCTCCTCACCAATTATTAAATTTTGTTTAAAGAGCTATGAGTTGCCTAAACTGTTTTACATTTTCTATTTGAAGAGACTGAGAAGGATAATTTTTCCTTCTCCAGAAGGCACACTAGATAAACTTTAAACTCATACCCAGTTTCAAAGGAAAAACATTTGTCCTACACAAAGCCTCAATTCAGAGTCCCTGTTTTCACTACAGTAAGAAAAATATCTGTGCCCTAGATAATTTGTTCATATATGCCAATAAAAACATATTGGATTAGAGCCAGCACTTCTAGCAAGCACCCAAAGACTTCTGAAATTCTGTGAAAAGCAGAACTCTTTTTTTTTCTCTTATTATCGTTTTCTATTTGCCACTCTCAGTTCTTATTACTTCTTTCCATTACATTTGTCGACATACTACTGTGATAAGTCACCAAAAGAGGAAAATAAGACTAAATACTAAAGAAGCTTTTATGAAAAAAAGCTTTCAGATATCTTTACACAAAGTTTAAAATGTTAAGTACATGCCCTTTTGAACTACACTCTAGTTAAAAATTATAAAAGAGACCAAAGTATATTCATGATTTAGAAGAATAAAGAATTAAGAAACACACTGACCAGCGTATAAAAGAACCTGGAGAAAACTTTTGAGAAGTTATTCAGATCACAGAAGGTTTTACGCTGTGTATGTGCTTCCCCCAAATCCATTGCTCTTCTTAAGAGTTTCCCAAACAATCACAGAAAATGGGGCTGAAAAGGAAAGAAGTCATCTCCAATCCTTAAGGCAGGAATCAACTACGCCAAGGTAATTCCCAAAAGGTTGTACTTCCTAACCTCTTCCTTGGGTCACTAGTGAGAGAGGCTAAAAACCAAGCCTGGGGAAACCCAGGGGCTCATTATGCTTATTCTGAAAAAGTTTTTCTCAATAAATAATCTAAATCCTTGTTGCAATTTTAAGTCACTACCTCACTTTGATACTGTTTCTATTCACAGCATATCCAAGAAATAAATTAGGTTCTTAATTTTAGAAAAAGAAAAAAAAATAGTAACAACAAGCATCAAATCAGTGTTAAAATGGGTTCATAAAAATATCCTGCTCCTCAGTCTTGTTTGATAAAGAATAGTTGGTTTATTGCTACCTCCTCTCTCTTTTATAACTTATCACTCATATCAACACTGCAATAGGCCTACAGATCTCATACGTATCATCTCATATGTTTTTCCAGCTAAGCAATCCAAAGTAAGCAGACGTCATTTTCTATTTTCCCATGGGAGTCAACAAGGCAAATTTCAAGGGGAACAGTATTACAGTTACTTCATATATATATTATCTTTCATTATCTCAGTGTTTTTCTAAACCGTATCCCTTTGCTTCTTCAACTTTGTTTAACCTCTTCTTTTTCCTCATATTGTTTAATTCAGCCTTATGCTTTTTTCCTCCTTTTCCTTTTCTTGTGCACATATACAGCAGTCCTTCTGAAAAAAAAATAATTAAAGAAAAAATAATCTGATTACAGCCTCAAAATTAGTTCTTAATGTTCTCAAAGCCTGTAAGACAGGGACTCAGCTTGCCATCCACATTGTGACTGTCCTTCATCCTCTGACTGATGGGGCTGGATGACCACTGAGATAATTAACACCGACAGCTGTAAATACTGTCTTTCTCAATGGAGGTGGTAAAAGTATTAGAGGTAGTTTTTTTGTGAATGGATGTGGTCGTTTGTGTTTCCCACCTATTGCGTAAAGCTTTCTGAAAACTCAGTCATTCATAGACAGATTTAGGTGAAATGGCAGAAGTGGTTACTACTCTAATTCCCTATGCCCTCTTTCTGCCTTTACAGCGATGCAAAAATGTGATATAAAAACGTTAACTTCTCTCTGGGAACCAGAGCTTGAAACCCAGTGCAGAAAAGTAAGCTGCAACTTGCAGGGGTTGAGGTTATGGCCCAAATAAGATTTAGCACAGGGATAAGGCAGTTCACTGGGACAGCTGGAAGGTTATCAGATGTCCCATCTTTGTCCATCCACTAGCAGATTAGATAGTCCCCAGGCTACCCACACTTGGGTCACACTATAAAAAATTTCACCACAAACCAAGCAGATAGCTCATAAGAGACCCCCTATCCCAAACTGGTACTTTGCAAAAAAAAGCCTGATGAACAGGGGCCTGTTTTCATGGTCCTCAACCACCTTCTTATGCTCTAAAAAACAGACCTAAATAAGCTTTTTAAATCTTCTGTTCTCTCCAGACTAGCCTTTGCCCCAGCACCAGCTATCCATACCTCCACAGAGCGCCATCAGCAGCACAGACCAGTGAGGATTTTTGCATGGTGTTACTGAATCTCCTCCAGCCTGGTCTGAAACACCACATTTTGTCCTTACTTCTACAAGGAAGTCAGAGCGATACAGCCTACTGCTCAAGGAAGATGAGCCTCCCTGGTCCACGTGCCAACCATCCACCCCACAGCAAAATGGCCCTGGGGGCTTTAGCTGCTCAGGCACAGCAAGGACTTGCATGAGGGCAGACCTTCAGTCACACCTTCAGCTGCTATTTCAGCAGTGACCTGCCCAGTATCGTGCTCAGCACACTGTTCAGCCCTATGAAGCTGTTTTTGTAAACAACCAAGTAACAGCTAGTGATGGTCCATAAAAAAAACTCTCTCCACAAGGCAGAGCTGCCCCACCACCCAGCACCACATCTGGTCTCCCTTGCTATAGCTGCAAGACGCAGGCTTTCAGTCAGCCACCCTGGCATGGTCCTGGGTCCACATCCCATGGAGCCACCTTCTCCAGAAACCACCCACCTCACCTACCCCAGGGATGTCACGGTTGTTTCCCTCATCACTGAAGCTGTTAATTGGGAATGGAGAGGAGGTCACCGAATCATTCACCGCCCATGCATAACAAGGTCAACACTCCCAGCCAAAGGCGTCGGCACAATTAGTATCTGGCCAAGCTGGCCAAGCCAACTACCTTTGTGCCCTTTGTTGAAGGGAAAACAGCATGGCTGGATTCCAGAGCACTGAAGGTGACATTTAGGCAAAATACATATATAAAAAAAATTTGCTTCCTTTGCCGTTATTCAGCTTTGTGACTCAGCTCTTCTGAGTATATTGTAAACCTCAGCCAGCGCCAGCATCTCCAATGATGTTAACAGGAGATATACACACCCATTTTCTCTAAATGAAGTTAGAAAAATGGAATGAGATCACTGCTCTAATCTGATTGGGGAGGTCAAGGATCACAGAAATTATAAAGGGAGAAGGCTATTGGATTCAGCCCTTTTCCTGCTAAAAGATAGTTCTCCTGGGCATGAGCTTCCCATTTTTACTGATGGAGCAGCACCTCTTGAAAATCTTACCCCTAAAGGAAAAAAAAATGTAGATACGACACAAAAGAGTCCTTCTACCAGTAGAAACAAAGTGCTGAGAGCACAACTGTGCTGCCCTTTCCCTCTCTGCCCACACACCCCTGCCATGCTTGTTCTTGCCACCCATGAGTTTATCTTGTACCTTAGGAGGGGCCCTCAGTTTGCATTCTCACACCTGGCTGAAGGAAAGGTACACCAGATTTCAGCTGACAGCCTTGAGACTCAATAAAGCCCATGCTCATTTGGAGGAAATACTGAGAAGTTACTACCAGGGATGGGCAGAAAGCTTACACTCCTAGAATTAAAATAAGGGCATTTGCAGCCAATATCAACCCCCCTTACAGTTTCTGAAAGATCGAGCCCTGGTGCCCCCATCTTCTTCATTGCCTCTTTTCCCAGTGAAGAGCATGTATAGCTCAGTTTAAAAAAAAGTCACCAGAATATTTGTGTGCTTCTGCAAGGAACATATTAGAAAAATCATAGATTTGGGGAAGGAGGGAATCTATTATTCTACAAACAGGGAAATCCCAACAGATGTCCTAACATCTTTTCCTGCTGTCCAGATCGATTGGCGAGCACCAGGGGCTCCTGCGTAGTTCCCTCCTGCCAAGTTTTAGCACTGCTTAGCAGATGGCTACTTCTCACCATGCACGGGGCTTTCCCCTCTCCGGCACTGAATGGTTTCATGTCAGCTAGAAGCAGAGGCATCAGTTTGCCAGGCTTCAAAACCAGCTCCTTTCACACCTGCACCATCAAGAGGGTGACCCTGCTCTCTTGCTCAGGCTTGGTGCAATCTGGAAGCTCAAAAGATGCTACACATCCACTTCCCTTTTAAACGTGAGCAGAATGGGCATGACAGCCCTAACGCACGTGATCAGACAGCTATCTGGCACATGACAAGAAGCACAAAGCACTCTAGTAACACAAAACAAGGGGCAACGATGGCTCTCCTTCAAAATTTCGGGCATACATTGCACAGTGTTCTTGTTCCCAGTAATGAAGTCTAACGTGTTTACAGCAGCAGATGACACTTGTTTTGAATAGTTAACAAACAAGTCTTTAACCACTGTAAATCCTCCTTAGTACAGAAGACAGTAAAGTGGCTCTAATGAGGGAGAAGGTCATGCTCTCTTTGACTTGGTCTTAAAATGGAACTACGTAAAGCATGATGTCATGTAATTTGCACTTCCCCAATATTAGGTTGATCTTGTCTAATGTTCCTCTCCTCCTCAGGAGAGGAACAAGGGGACATTATCCAAGAGGAAAATACATGATGCAGAAAACTAGCCACATGCAATATAAAAACTAATGCCAAACTGACCACAAATGCTTTTCCAGAGCTGATTTCCCAAACTGTCCAAGCAGGGGCAAGGAATAAAATAAATCTCTCACTCCTGACTCACACCATTGGCCTGAACACAGGGTGGTTCGTTACTCAGAAATGGCATTTGGACGCCCCCCTCCCCAAGAACAAATTGCTCCACAGCTCCAGATTTGTGGAAGAGAAAAGAAAACTTGCACAAAACTTGAGGAATTTGGGATATATTTCAAGCCATAAAAGTAACAAAGGAAACTAAGCAGCATAATGATTTATTTTATGTATTTTTGAATTATCTAGAGAGAACTATATCTCTACAATCCATTTATTTTGCCTACTGTCCACATTGCAAAGTGTTCTGGTCAGCTGTGTTGTTCTGTCCCAAGCCTACAGGGGATTCCATTTTGGTTTTTATCCTTTTTTTTTTCTTTTATTTTTTTTTAATCCCTATTAAGTTTTAATCCTTGTCTTGTTGCACACAGAAGACAAACCTTGACGTGGAATTGCTAATCCAAGAAATATTTGGAGTAACAGTTCAATACTTAAATTTAAATTACAAAAGCAGAAAAAAAGAAGTCCATAGGGTCACCAAAATTCTTGGAAACACTGTTAGAAGATGAATGTAACATGTAAGAACTACTCAGAAGTGCGATGGAAGGGGTGAAGTCACTGAGTTTTCAGGCTGCTGGGACACTGAAACAGTTATTCAGCACAGATAATCATCATAAGTCAACTATGAGATAGGCTAACTGGCAGGATGAATTAGAAGAGAAAGAAAACTCTGAAAGAAAAAGAACATTATGAGATACAAACCAGTCTCTCTCCAAAAGAAAACTACAGTTTTCCATTTTTTTTCCCTTTCCAGAAAGTTTTAGAGGAAGGAGGCGGAAGAACCATAGATCAGTCAGTTGCTCAGCTTCCAGTTGTCCTGATTTTGAAAAATATTCCGACTTCACAAGAATCAAGGCACTCATATACACTGAGATGATTCTCAGAAGGAAAACATGGCATGAGTAATAGTCACGTGCAGAGTAGAGCAGTTAGCTGGACACTTTTGTCATCTTTAACACTCACTTCCAAATGTCTCAGTAAATAATTTATTTCACCACAATATGCTCCCAGGATTAAATTCCACACTGTGTAATCTGAGTGTTGCTGTTCACAACAGACCGGTCTGCTCAGAACTCCTGAAATATTAGTATTGTCTGATTAAAAATTCTAAATCAGGAGAGACAATTAGCACTCTTTTAACACTGCAAACCTAAAGTTTTAGAGAAGAAATTTTACCTTTTCAGAAATTCACCATTCTCCACTTTCACCTCTCATGTCTCCCCTCCATTCCCTTTGGATACGAAGGAAAAAAGTTGACAATATCGTTGGTCAAGAACAAAATTGAGAAGACTGGACTTCATAGTTCTGCTGAATGTTTCAAAACAAAATTGGGAATCAATGAGCTTGATTCCTGCTCCTACCTTAAATTGTTAGGCCAAGCTGGACCTAAATCTTGGCTGTTCTGCAGTTATATCAGGGCTGGGGTTTTTTGACTGTGCCCAACACTTACTGTATTGTGTACATATAAAAATGGTGGGCAAAGGATTGAATTTTCGTTTGTTTTGACCACCTCACATAACCATGATGTCTAGGAAAGGAATTAGAAGTTAGTTGTTAAAGGATTACAACTAGAAATGGCCTAGGTTTACTGAGGGTTCTACACAGGTAAAGCTTAATTATTTACAGTTTAGTTCCTGAGAGATTAAGTCCCAAGGTTAATTATTACCACGAATGAATATAAATCACTGGTTTCTATTTTTGTAGTGCAATCACCAGCACTCAGTAAGAGCTATAAGGTGAGCGGGAGGAGATATCCACCCTTAAATAACACCATAGCACAGACTTTATCAAAAGAAAAATGACAGAGGATAAATGTATCTGCTTAAAGAGGGGAGATGTGTTCCAAAGCAAGAAGAATTGACTTAAGTGGTCAGTCGCTTCTCTCTTCAAATGAGAGAATTTATTCAAAATATGCCAGCAGCACTCCAAGCTAACCGTGAAAGTGAAAGCTGTCTGGGACAGCAGGAGCTGACGCTCAGACCACACTGGGGAAGTCCTACAGAAGACACCATGCCTTGGCATTGGAAAGCCTGCCAATGCTGCGTGGATGGCATTGTCAGTCGGATGATGGCTGCTGTGAACCCATGTAGCCTCAGCCCCACCTATGCAGCTGTCCTCCACTGCAGGATCCTCTCCTGAAATGCCAGTACAGATGCCTTTTGCTGGTACAAATGCCAGGGAGATGACAGCAGACTACAGAGGCAGGAGCAGCGTGAGCAGCAGGCACCAGCTCCTGCCTCTGCACAGACGCACGCCCGGGAGGTACAGGAAAAGTACACACCACATGAGCCATGCAAGTAGAAAGGTTTCAAAAACCAACACACCTGGGAGCAGGCACAGCAATATTATCCGGCATCAGCTTTCAAAACAGCAAAGTAATTCCCAAGACCAGCAGGGATCTCGGAAACAGCTCGAGGGTACACCCAGCAGCACAGAAGGACTTACGTGCCACAAACCCTCAGTCACAAGGGAATCTGAAAGTGATGGTTATACTCTAAGGCTTGGACTAGATGTCATCCCAGGTGCCTCTGTATTTGTATCTACATTGCAGCAACCATTATGGTCCTAAAGGCATCTCCTCCTCCACACAGGAGCAGACTAAGATCAAATATCACAAGGTATTAAAACATGCACTAAGCCCTGCCCTGATTTAACTTCCAAGCAGGTATTTGCACCATTTCAGATTTGTATTTATTGTTCAAGTTCCAAAAGCATCTGATTCTTCTTCTCTTTCAGGGAAAAAAAATGCTATTGTTATGCACTGGTAGTTAATGTACATTGGACCACAAATCACCATTTGCAGAATAAACATGAGGAGGGTACATATCATTATAACCAAGCAATGGTGTTTATGCTTCATGATGATTGCAGCAGCAAAACAAATGCTTGGTTATACATGGAATGGAAGTTCAATGATTCAGGAACATAAGTCAACTGCAAAACGAAAAATACCAATGTATATCACCGAGACAATGTATTTTTGTAGAAAGTTTTATTCTGGTGAATAACTGTTCTGAGTTGTTTTTAAATGGGCATTAAGGAATACAAGTGTTTTAATGACCTGTCAGACGTAACAAAAAGCTGCAGCTTAAATGTTTTTTTCACACCCTGATTCCCCTGCCACACACATACTACTTGTATAGCCTTAGTAGTAAACATTTTGTGGCTAGCTCTCTTTTAAGGAGAGTCAAGAATAAGAATTTTAAACAAAATTCATAACAAATACATACACAGACTTTTACTTCCATGAGCTGTGAATTAGTCTCATATCAAGACCCTTGGAATACCAGTCTATGCAAATATATTGAATTGCAAAAGAGATATATGCTTAACTCCCCTCTACCTTTTAGTCCATGAATCACCCATAGTTTCCCAATTCTGTGCTACAATCACCAGTTCTTTTGCCTGTAGCAACTACTTCTTAACTGTACTATGCTTAAATCACAGTCTAAATTGCAGACCAATTTAGGCTGGGGGTGATCTCTGGAGGTCACCTAGTCCCAACCTGTTGATCAAAACAAGGCTACCTTTGAAATTAGACTAAGATACGATCTATGAATTGTGTACAATAATCACAGTGACTCCTCAAGCCACAAGAAGTTCAGCAAGTGATTGAAAAATAGCTCCTGACCACCAGGAAAATAAATTCTCCCATTCTGACCCCATGCTTACATCCTGTTACATCTGCATGGGATGAAGAACAGAAGCAAAGGTCTCGACAAGAGCACAGCTGCCGACCTGTGGCTCAAAGGAAGTTCAACAGCATTTTAGGAAACTTGGTGTTGGGACAAACCGGCTGAGAATGCGGCAGCACGGCATGGAGAAACAGCTGCAGGAGCCCGAGGGAGGAAGGTGGACAGTGTGGTGAGGGAAGGAAAGACCATGGGTGAAAGTCAACAGAGCACTTCTCTGGAGGACAGCAGTACAGCTCAGTTGGCTAACAAATGGAAAGGTTCCTGCAAACCCATTTAGTGTGGCTTGCATGGTCCCTGGTGACCCAGACACCCACTTCATGAAGACATATGTACTCTCAACAGCCTTGCTGCAGCTGTTTATACACCCCCCTTAACTGAGGCCTCACTACGGGGCCGTGGGGAGGAAAGCGATTGAGTTACAAGAAGCTCCATCCTCTAGCGTAGAGCAGAGAACAAACATTTACTATCTAGCACAGACAATTTGTTAGGCTGTAAACTGATATCATCATTTAGGATTAGCATAATTCATACGTATCTACACATACACATACTTAAATTAGAATTGTAGCATCTCAGTATGCCTCGATATGTTCGGCTTTGCCTCTTTGGACTTGGCATATATGTTGAGGCTACAATAAGGAGCTATGCCAAGTGCAATAGGCTGTACATTATTTAATGGTTCGCTCATCCTACACTACAGTTTGTCATGGTTCCCACACGCAGAAACAAATCCTGTTAGTTAACAAGCTTGAAAGCAGTCATGGAGGACAGCGCTGAAAGCAGCCTGCACCAGAAGGTTTGTCCAAAAGAAAGGAACAAATTTTGCTGTTCATACTTTGACCATACTGGAAAGCTGAATATCTGCTTCTCCAGTAGAAACAGCAACAACGTTCTGCGCAAATTCCAGGTACTTTAACAAATTGCAGTGCTTATAATGACCCATCACTTAAAATCCCTAGTGGTTGTTGTGGTTTCTGGCAAACTGCAAACATTCTTCCTTCCACGCTTCCTCTCTGCAGTACAGCTGAATGACCTTGGTGGTGGGAGAAGGTCAGCGTAGATGAGAAAACAGTCTTTAGAAAACTGTTTCACTACTTGATTTTAAGCACTAAATTCACATTTTGGAGATGAAGACAAAACATTTAAGTCTTGCAACTTAAAAGGAGATGCAGGGGCTCCAAGAACAAGAATTTGAGCCCCCCCTCAAACAATCCCTTCTTGCAAATCAAGGAAGTAATAGCATAAACGATCTCAAAAACATCAAACTACTAAAAGAAAAAAAAATAACCAACCAATCAACAAACAACACCCAAAAGGAAAGGGACAGGGGACACACAATGTTAACTTCACATGCCCCTTACTTTGCCCTCTACATTGCAAACTAACACAAATCACTCTTTTGCAGGTAACTCAAGATTTAATTTATTTGCACGTTTTCCCTTTCCCAGCCTTTTACGGTCTCCCGCCCTCATTGAATAAGCAGAAACTGTGTGTAGTTCACAAATGGGTTCAGACAACTTCTCAGTACACTAGAGTGGTGAATTCCAAACTTTTGGACAGTAAAGTCTCCGTATATTTTTTTTACATATAGGCTTCATTACCTATGGTTTTACCCTTCAAAGAACTAATCTGAAATTATTTTTAAGCCAAAATTTACTGTATGCCACACATGCCCTCTAGACTCAGGGTATGTTTTAAAGCCAAGGTAAGCAGCTGGGCCAGAAGCCACAGAGTATGCATTAAATCACATAAAAGAAAAGTTGCCAGAGACTGCAAGCCCAGTACTCAGTGTGGCTGCAGCAGTGTCCCAGGAATCTCTGCTCAGGGTGAACTCCATCAACTCAGCTCACCTAACTACTCTTGAATCTGTTTCCCCCTGTCTCCACCCCCACACTCACACTCTTCTTAAAACATTATCTATTTAGAAACTGGTAGCAATTATTCGTTTTAACAATTAACATCAAATCCCAAACCTCTTACAGCACCCAGACAAATATATTACCCTAATATAATTAATTCCATGTAGCTCCTCTTTTTTCCTCATAACTCACTGCTCATTTGTAGCATGACTGCATCTTCTTATGTGTTTGCTAACAGTACCAGTATTCTTGTAGTTCTAGCCACAAATAAAACGATAAAAATAAAGCCAATAATATTTGCAAGTATAAAAGATAAATACCAAAGCTAGAAAAGAAACAAAGAAGGATTTGAAAACCCTGTACTGTTCTTGTGCTACACTCTATCCTCCTTTGCTTCTACGCAGCTGACAGGTATTTTACCACAGGTATTTTGTCAACAGCTCCAGGGTGTTACACAGACGACTTCAACAAATATAGAGTTCCTTTGAACCTATTTGATAAATACTGAAATAATGGAGAAAATGAGGGAAGTAACTTCTCAAAGCAGGTTTGAAGTACTTATTCTGAATGCCGTTTCTCCTCAAATGTGGTTATACTTTTCTTTGGTAGGAGTACTTATCTCCAAAATAAATAAAATAAATGCTTTGAGAGTAAAGGTAGCAATTCTCGTCTGATAAATAACATAAACCCAGCACCTTTCAGCTCAGCAGATCTGCCTCCGGTGTGCAGTCAGGAGTGATCGCTGCTGACTAGCAAGATAAATAAGGTTCTACTACTTTCATGCTTCTTTGAAACAGGATATCAATGCTATTGTTGTGCAGCAAACTGAATACTATTGTCTTCTATAGAAAGCTAAGTTCTTCATTAATTTTCAATTACATATCTGGACAGTTCTTGCTGCACCTCTCAACAAGAGGTAAGAGGATACAGAGAAACTTTATGACATGAAAACTCTCAGGAAGGGAGATCAGTCTACAAGACCGGCAAACAGTTAAGCCAGAGCCAAACAGAAATTCCAGCCTTGGAAAGCCACTTTTAAACAGGCACTTTCCAGATTCAAAGACTGCAGCATTTCCTCCATAAAATGCTAGAGTTGCAAGCAATCCTAAAGATGGGGTAGCTGGAACAAGAAATTAGTGAGCAAGTGCATTGGTATGAAAGATTTAACAAGCAGGTGTCACTGCCAAAGTTCAATGTTACAGGTGTGGGCTACAGAATGAGAATACAAGATACACACATTACACATAAATATCAACTCTTTATCTCAATGAAAACTATAGACCAGAAAAACTATCTTTGCTTATGATACTAACAGAATATGACTAAATTGTATTTTACAGGACTGGTTAGTAAGCGATTGAAAAGAGACAGGCCGTGCAAGTTCGCAGCACTCTGGCAAGCTACCACTTCTTAGAAACAATTAGGAGAGAAAACATATACTTGAAAGTAATGGTTTAAAGTATTTTAAAATATATTTTGACAATACTCAGAATAAATAACTAGTAGTAGTGTCTCGTCTTTATGACCTTTAAGTCAGGGAGATAAGGAAGCCTCTGAAAGAAGAAACAGATAAGAAAATACTAAGTCCAGCTTCCAAAGCCTCCCAGGACACACAGACAAAATATACCACCGTTATTTTCTTCCCATTATCTGACTTGAAGCTTCTGAAAGCCAAATATTTCTCTTAAATCAAATATAGCATACACTGTATTTCCATCTGGAAGCACCTGCAACTTTAGTAATGTCCCAGTAAAAAGTCAGTGTTACTGCTTTACATCATGCTGCCATTCTTTTCAGAAAGAACACTCAAAAATAATTATATCAAGCCTGAAATTTCTTATAAAGCAGTCAAGCAGTATTTTACTCTTTAAACTAAGAAGGTCTGCTGTATTAGTTTTCTTTTTTTTTTTTTTTTTTTTTTTAGATAGGTCTCCTTTTTAGAAATAAATAAATAAATGCCTCAGTAAAGTATTAGCAAAGACATCAATAAAACCCATTGTTAATCTTAATGAACAGACACAAAGACTGAATTGGTAGCTGATATAGTTTCAAAGAAAGCATTATTGAAAACATTTAATCTGTGCCTGTAATGATGCACATGCTTGTGATACGTCAGATCCATTTCATGCCACCAAAGAAAAAAATCAAAAACTAAAGGCAGAGAAGCAAAACAGAACCACTCGAAGTTTCACATTGTTACTGACAGTCAGAGCTTGCCATTCCTTCCGTATTTCAGAGGATAGTTGACACCAACAAAATATTTTCCTTACATTGAAAGAGCCTTAAAAGTGATGCCAAAAAAGATTAGAGGAACTTGCTCTTTGTTGCATCTGTAGGTCAGACACTTTAAACAGAATTTTTGGCACACAATAAAAAAAAAACCTAAATCAACTTCTCTCAAATTCATGGCTTTTCATGACTCAAGCTGCTAAGCTTTTTAGTTAACTCAGGCTTCTGTAAGAATTAAATGCTGTTCATATTAACCTGGCACAAAGGCCTGGATCCTTTTTGGGTGAACATGAGTTCAGTAGTTGAAAAGCCATGGTACCATGGGGCTCAGAAGAGCTGTCTCTGGTCCAGGACTGAATCCTGCCAGCGCTCTCCTGCAAGGTAGCTTTGGGGAAGTGGAGTGAAATCTTCTCTCACAGGTTCATCTTCCTGCCCTTATTTATTACTATGGCTACATCCTTCACCTTTATAATAAAGGCAGCTGTTTGAGCTGCTCAGAGATGAACAGTGAGAGGATGAACCCCAGGAAGGTAGGAGGAGGAGGAGGTGGTAGGACTGCACGCTTGCCATACATCTTCATGCAATCACATGCCTGGGATACCATTTTGGTACAGAAGAAATTCTGGTTTTAACTACTTCTCTGTTAGTATGCAAGGGTATTACCTGTGCAATATATGCTCACATATGTATATACTCCAAACATTTGCACAGCAGAAAGAGTTACACCAACTTACTTTAATGACACTCATATGACAACACTTCGTTAAAAATAAATGGGTGCTTCAGTGAGAAACTGCCATGGAAGCAAAATGTATTGCTATTCCACTATTTCAAAGTGTGAGAAAATCACTACTATCTATCCCTCCCTGGGCAGATTTGGGATTATCCCCAGTTCTCTGAGGCCTCACACCAACTGCAGCTTCATTAGTCGGAACTGCCACATTCCATCTTTCTGGAGCATCTTACATCTGGCTTCTTTTACACCTCCTGAATCATCAAGTGCAGCACATCATCCACCACAGGAGGTAGATGAATTTCTCTCTGTGCTCTCTCTCACACAAGATTTTGCAAGCATGTGCTCTCAGCTAGTAGGCAACTGTCAGGCTGGTATTGGGAAAATGTTTTTTTCTGCCCCTGACAGTCTAATAGTAGCATATGTCTCCCTCTTGTTTCAAAAGGAATCACTGAGAATTACTTTTCGCCAGTTCTTATGTCTCACATGGAAGGGAAAGGCAAACATACAGAGTGTATCAGCAGATGTTCCCTGAAGTTTGTGACTTGCTTCCTTGTTTGGGCTTGAAGGGCATCACCTGAGAAGTGCTGGTATTCCTCTACCTGCTGAAACAACATACTCTACAATTAGCTTTTGTGTTTGTGCAGTTTGGATCACACGCATACTGCAAAATGAAGAAATACATTCAATATCTCTCATATGAGCCGGTCCATCCATACAGCAGTGTGCTGAGATTTTTGGTCCAGTCGTAAAAGCATCTCCAACCCTCAGTTGATTTTTGCTTTCTCAAATGACTGCGCATAAAGCTCTATGGGGCTCTGTTTATTAAAAGACTTCAGAACTTTTGCCCTTCGTTACTCAACTCAGTTATTCACTAAGAATCTGGGTACTTTCCTACCCTTTCCAAGGGAACTAGAGAAAAAAAGAAGCTGCTGATAACCACCTTTTTTCCTGAAGTTCCATTAACTCATCCTCATCCAGGAGCCCCTGTGGGGACCAGTCTTCCTCTGAGAGGGACAGGGAGCCGAGGGACACAGAGATGACACAGTTCATGTGCAAACTGCGCAAAAACTGCTGCTAATGGGCATCAAAGCTAAAACGTCCTCAGTTCTCCTGGAAAAAAAGGCCATGCCCTTGGTTGTTTGAAGGTTTCATGCAAGCATTTGAATCTTAAAACAGGAAAACTTTTCAGCAAAATCTTCAAAATTGAATCCCTTTTTTGCAAAAGCAACTGGTTTGCAGAATGGTTGCTGAATGTATACAGATTCTCAAAGAGCTTCATTTCTGGACAGGTAGTTTTCTCCATTTAACACGTCCACTGATCGGCCACCACATTCTCATTTTGCATTTGTTTAAAAAGTTAAAAAAACTGCGTATCCTTATTCATAAGCAGTATGATAGTTTCGGATTTTTCAAGCAGTTTGTTAGTACAAACAGA
Source organism: Thinocorus orbignyianus (assembly GCA_013400375.1). NCBI lineage: Eukaryota > Metazoa > Chordata > Aves > Ciconiiformes > Thinocoridae > Thinocorus > Thinocorus orbignyianus. The sequence goes on along the minus strand of VXBW01005110.1, from coordinate 1,503,044 downwards.
ATTAAAATCCATTTAAGCTCAGCTGCAAACAGAGATTTTAGTAGACACTAACAACTCAGGTAGCAAAATAAATAACAATATTTTTTTTCTAGGCCAACCCTGATGTTTGGACAGGTGTCTGAGATTTATATGACATGACTGTTACTGAAGTATTCACATCTGTGCATGACAACTGTCACCAATTTATAATACTTTTCCCTCCCTCCTGATTTGCATAAAAACAGAAACAAAACCCCACTGCTAGTGGGTATTACTGGCAGTTCTCAGTTATTTCCTTGAATGATCATAGGAGTGAGTAACCAGACTGTTTTTTTCTGTTCCAACTCAAAAACACATAAGCAATTAACAGCCCCTTGCACTTTGATATGGTGCTGAAGGAGGTTTCTCCTGAAGAGAAGATAGGTGTTCCATTTCTGTTCCCAAGCAAAGGGGAAAAAATAAAGAGATGGGAGATGGGCGCTTTCAGTTTTGTTTCTCCATGCCTCTTTCATTGCAACTTAAGTTTGCATGCCCTGTTTCTCCTGAGAAGAGAACAAGTGACTGGAAAACCAGTACACTGATATACATATTTAAAAAAAAAAAAAAAAAGAAAAAAAAAAGAATTTCAGACAAAACCACCCCATTAATGTTGAAAACTTATGGTAAGACTCTCTACTCAATCCTACTCCTAGAGAGGCTGCTACAAGTCATGCTTCTCAGTGCCCTTCAATTCGCCTGTGCACTTTCACATGTTTTCCACTAGCCTCACTCTCCCTTAATTGCGAATAAAACAGACAAACTGAAGGACAGAAAAGGTGAGGTTTATGAGCACTGAAGGAAAGAGTCTGACCTGTCCCCAGCTGAGAGTGCTGGCTCAGAGGGAGAAGGTCCATTTCACTGCTTTGGATCCTTTATTCATCCCCTCCTCTGTTTCAGTGTAAACCAACTCTGCTAAACCACAACACAGCCAGAGCCCATCATGAAGGATTTGTCTTTAAACTCAATTTGTCAGCCAGCATAATCACCAAATATCACAGAATCACAGAATTTTAATGGTTGGAAGGGACCTCTGAGATCGAGTCCATACACTAAATTTAAAAAAAAAAAAAAAGCCACCAAAACCACCACAAAGAACTGAACCCCACAAAACAAACCACCCAACCCAACAATCTCAGCCACTAGAGCATGCCCTGAAGTGCCACATCTACACGTTTCTTAAATGCCTCCAGGGATGGTGACTCCACCAATTCCCTGGGCAGGCTGTTCCAGTGCCCGACCACCTTCTCAGTGAAGTAAGTCTTTCTAATATCTAATCTAAACCTCCCTAACTACACAGATTTAGATGCACATAAATCACCTAAAAATCTCAGGCAGAAGATGTTGATGGCAGAGCTGAAACCACTGGTACCTTTGACAGAAGAATTTTTAAGGACTAAGCAGGAGCAGATGCATTACAGCACCAGCTTAAATGTACCATCATCACCTTAATGGTTCTAGGGGTGCTTTGTTCCACACAAAGGTTTGATACAAAAATGTCTGCACCAAGGAAGCAAAATATGGACTGGCATCCCTACTGTATACACACTCCAAAGTTCAGAAGCCTACTAACCTCTCTCAGAAACCCACTTGCTATTATCCAAAGCCTTCCTTTCCCAGTGTTTTGTAAATGAAAAAAAGAAAAATAAAATAAAAAGAGATTAAATTGTTAAATCTAGCTTTTTTCTGCTTCACTCTCTTTAATCATTTATTGAAAGGAATTCAAACTTCATGAGTTTGAAACAAGTATTCGTCAATGCCACTAATATAAATCTCAGAACACAAAGCATTGTACCAAGAAGGAAAAAAAAAAAAAAAAAAAAAACAGCTTTCAGAGAGAGGAGAAAAAAGAAAAGGGGAGGGAAAAAAAAAAAAAAGAGAGAGAAGGGTGTAGCTTTTCCATGTGTTCAGGCCCCTAGTTACTCTTTAGCTACTTGAAAGCACCCCCTTAGCTCACATTCCGTACTTGTCTTTGGAAACTCAGTCAGAGTTTTAACAGTGCACAGTAAATGAATACACACACTCAAATAAACCCAAGTTCTCTTTCTAGAGCAAAATAATTAAAAATGCTGCTGTAAAAAGTAACTTCATTTCAGTTAAATCTGATGGACCCGGTAGTATTCATCCACTGCACTAAAGGAAAATATACACAAGGAATTGATAGTGTCTTTTTCAGGAAAGGAGGAGAGGAGAGGCCGGGTGCCGTTAAGAAGGAAATTGAAGGATAGAATAAATCCAAAAGTAGGACAGCCATCAGAGTTGCATCTGAAGTAGTCATCACCGCTCACCAAGCTGCTGTAGCCTAGGCGCTAGTACTCTGAATTCATGTTAAAAGGCACTCAGATGCAGGGGAGCCACAACTGGGAATCACTTAACCTGACTCAACATGCACAGCAAAGAGCTCTTACAGATTTAGGGCATTTTAAAATACATAGAAAATGTCTAAAAATCCTCTCAGATATCAAATAAGGTTGTTTACAATTTAATACACTTACTGATATGTTAAAACATTAATACTCTTTAAAACTATTTAACATAAATACTGTAAGATAAAATATTAAAGCATCAATATTAAACATACTGAACTGTGCAAAATAAACATAAACTACCAATATCAGGGTAAGGGGATTAAGCACAGTTTATTACCCAAAATTCTGGAGGATATTCAAGAAAATATGCAAATTTTAAAAGAAAAATAAGGTTATAATAAGCTACTGTAGGACTTCACCTGAAGTGGAAAGCACAGTTTGTATCTTTAAAATATTTCCTATTAATATCAACTTCACTTCTTCTATTAAACCCTCAAGCTTCAGAACCACTTTTTGCTTCAGAATTCAAACTTTCAAAATGTTCTCCAAATGACAGTACAGGACATCCTGAAGACACATCATTCCACAGTACTATTTAAATGTCTTATAAACTATTAAAAAACAACACATGCCACTAAAAGCAGACTGTGAAACAAGTGTTTTTTTCTTTTCAAGTCTCTCCCATGTATTTCTAAACCAGGATTTGAGCATAAGCAGTTCAAGCGAAAAGCCACTTAACACTGAATCACAGCGTTCATTCCTGGGGCTGGCTGAACATGGGAGGGGAAAAACGTTGCAGCTGCTTCTGCAAGCACTGGGACTTCAAGCAGTCTGTATTTAGCATCATCAGTATTCACAAAGATATTTATTACCAATTTGGTCAGACTTACGTGGTCAACCCACTCCTTAATTAGATGACTAATTCTGGAGGTCGAAGACTAATATCCAGCAGCATGCTGACATCTGAAGGATGAAGTGACTGCTTCTAGCAAATGAACTGAGAAGTCAAACTAGTCAAAAACCAGTGGCTGGGAAAAATAAATATTACCCCAAAAAATCTAAAAATCTAGTGATTGAACAACATCAGTGAAAAGGACTAATGCTAGAAGAGTAGAGCAAAACTGCAGTTCAGTTCAAGTGTGGCTCTACTAATATCTCACTTGCTGATTCCAGATGGAGTGTGGTTCCTGCCCCGTTTGTCACCTTCCCCTCCCAGGAAAAGGGGAGTGAGTACTTGGGAACATCCTTCTGGCCCACCTCCCTGCTGCCCTCCTTTCCAAGCAAACAGCCTGGCACTGGGACCCAATTTGCTCCTCTTTTCATCCCCAGCCAGACCAAAGCTGGCGACAATATAGGTGCGGCCCAATATTTCCATCCATGAGTCACCACCCTGTGACAATAACCTCAGAGCACAAAGGACCTCTCAGAACCCCAGTCTCCAAGCTGCCCAAGACTGCCCAGCCATACAGCTACTGATCCTAACCTACTGCTTCCCAAAACTCAAGCATGATTTCCTCCCATCCTGTGGCAATCTTTTTTGCTTTTGTCTTCGGCAATTTAGTTGTGTGAAAAGAAAGCAATGGTTGACAGCTTTATTAAATTAACACCAGTTGTTTCCTTCAGTGCAAACAGTACAAGGATACAGTACACAGAACAGTCCTCAAAGTTCAGTTCAGCAGGACAATTAACTAAAAAACCCACCTTTTTTAAAAAAAGCACAGCGATTTTCAGCTTTTTCATCATGAAAATGACTAAGCCAAAGACAGCACGATCACAGAGAGGTGAACCAGCCATAATCCTGTCTTTCCAGTTCACAAGATCAGAGTACAGTGTTTCATACATTCTAGAAATAGTTTCAGCTATTGGAATACAGCAAAATACAGGCTGAACGAGGTGTCATAAGTTGACTTGGACTTGGGTCTTTCATATTACTCAAGAATGTACTGATAAGTACTTTAATTCAGCCACAGCCAGTTACGAAAGGAAAAAAGAAAAAACAAACCCAAAACAACAAACCAAACAAAATAAAAGTGGCAAAGCTTACTGGAGAAACATAAGCAACAAGCCGTAAATTAAGAGCAAACGTACCTGGATCCACTGAAATGTATTTCCTGCTCTGGGACCAGAAGTCCCTTCCTTGTCTCTATGCTCTTCTTTTCCTACTCTTAAGTCCCTGATCTCCTTCCCAAATGACATCACGAGGAGCCAGGAACAGGCAATGTGACAAGCAGAAACTATCAGCTGAGCCTGGGTGGCAGCGAGCTGCCCTGAATCACAACCCGTCCATGCCCCAACAGGCGGGTCTCAGCCATGAGGAGCAGACTACCCCTCCTGGTTGCCCACCCAGTCACCTGCAAGAGTTTTAAGACACCTGGGTAGGTGCAAAACTCTCTGCATTGCCAGTGTTTTATGGTTTAAAGTAAGAGTGTGAGAGAAATGAAGTGTGTGGTTTGTTTTTTTCCCCTCAGCTCAAATTAAAAAGGCAGACAGTGGCTGGCAAAGGGCGTTTTCTGAGTAGTATTGTGGGGACAGGTGAAAGGTAGTTAAGGTAAAAGTCAACAGGACCTTTGATTAAGCTGCCAAGAAATTCTTGATCTCTAAGTCATCTTTGTCACCGTCGTGGACACAGATAGATAAAAACTAACATGCAACGCCCTAGGCATTATTTGCATTCATCACAACTATTTATCAATATCCACTGAAACAGAAGGGAAGAGTCAAAACTTGAGGGTCTTAAATTGAGAGGCAGGATCCCATATCAGAAGCATGACAACTGTGCCTCCATGCACTCCTCCCAGACTCATTGCTCTCGGGAAGTGGGGTGCATTTGGGGTACATATTTTTCCTTTCCTTTTTCTACAGAAGTTACACCTCACAATTTGCATTCTGCCATGGGTACAGTAACACCCAGAGATGTTAATAAGAGGGAAAGGATGGCTGCACACAGAAAGCCACTGCAGGGACCCACAGCACAAGGGACCCATTTCCACACTCATCCAAACGGACATTATGCTCCTTTCTGAAGGGCGCATCGTCTTACCTCCTACCTTCCCCAGTCCCAGTAGGGTCATGGCCCACAGCTCCACATCACCTCTTAAAAAGAGCTCCTCTTCCCTTCTCCCAAAGTCATGGTTATCTTCAGTATCTAGTGGCAGACTTAAGTCCTATTTAAAGGTTACAGCTGAAACCAGCGACAGCACTAAGTCAAGGGGAAAATATTTGAATAATCCGTCAGACTAACAGAAAAGCCCACAGAGAAAAGGCCCTGCAGGTTCCTACTTCCCGCTCAGTACTGCCGATACTTGATTTACCCTGAGCCGAAGCAGAAGTTGCTCCTGCAAGAACAGCGAGCACTACACATGCCGTGGGAACAGCTCCAGAACAGTGCAGGCACCCCTCCAGGACTTCGCCTAGACCAGAGGCAGCACTACCACTTGTTGCCAGCCTTGGAGATATCCCAGCCTCACTTGCACACATCATCCCTAAAATAAATTATCTTGCATAAAGAAAATAACGTCTCAGGAAAGATGAGTCTTATTCTCCCCCTTACCTGGATTCACTGTGGAACCTCACTAATTCATATCTCAATGACTCCATTTCCCAATCTCTAAAATCAGGGATGTTCCTGCCCGCTTTCACCACGGGCTGGCATGTGAGCTCAGTGGCTATGACAATTCAGGGTGAAATCTAATACAGAAACTACTTATTTTAGTACAAACAAGTGATTCTTCACTATTCAAAAACAACTTCAGTTGATTACACATGACATATCCACCAGTAAAAAAAAAACTAAAATAAAAAAATAAAACAATCCAGATTTAAGCCAAGTTCTTTCCTTCAATACAAAACTCAAAAGTTTTCCACTAAAGCATCTGTTTGCAAGTGTACACATTGCCTCTAACCCTTAGCAATATGTTGAGAAAGTTTTTAGAAGCAACATGCTTCATAACTTTGGGGACAAAATCCTAACACTTAGAAAGGAAATCCTTAGGATTACTCATAGGTACAACCAACCTATGCTTGATGCTATTTTATGAACAAAATAAAACAAAAGTGTGTAAACCTTGTAGCCTGGTGTCAGGAAAATAATTTACATTAATCCTAAGATTATTATTGTAATTGTACATTTATCATCTCAGAGGAATCAGATTCCAAAGGTCTACAAAGTATAGGTGATAGTAATGCTTTAAATTCTCACAGAAATCTTCTTTTACAAGACACTTCAGTGCTGATAGACTGTCGACTTTTTGGGTGTTTATAGCTTAAGACTTATCAACGCTGTATGCCACATACTAATTTCTTTACGAACTTTGACAAATGACAATCAAAATCCTTACAATCCTCGAATATCAAATAACACATTCTTTTGTAGTTACTAATACACCCTTGCAAAGCTCCACGTCAAAGAACAGAAAGTATTTTAAGACACAGTCAGGCAATACTGACACTCAAGATGCTGCTTTACCTCTTCCCTAAATGACAAATAACTTTGCATATCGGCAAAGAGGTGTTGCCTTCCTTACGAGTTAGGTATTGTATTAAGTTCCTCATTGAGTTTTCCAAGGGTGTCAACCAAAAATTCCTTTAAGTAAATGGTTACCTTGTTTCTGTGCAACATCCTTCCATCACAGAATAATTTTACAGTGGAGAATACTATTGCAAAAGGGAAGAGGAGAATCAAAGAGTGGCTACTCGCAGAAGTTTAACTGAAGGAATGATGAATTTACTATCAACAAAACACTAAATCACTGTATATTTCAATAGAAAGAAGATAGCTTTACAAGGTAAACACCTAGACAATTGCTGCAGTCTTTTCAAAGCCCCTGGGACCTAAGGTCAATTTTATTACGCTCTGATGATGCAAATAAAAAGGACTTTAAAAAGATAACACCCACCCAGTTGTTGCCATTTTTTAAGCACGTAACTTGAGAGAGTAAAGAAAA